>OW240922.1:55574291-55769902 GCA_933207985.1 Pelobates cultripes
CACTAGGGAGTGGCCTATTTTGGTTGCGGCATGGCCGCCGCTGGGCAGTTTGGATCCAACCCTGGTACAGCGTGTACACGTGGCTGTGTCAGGTAGGCCTGAACTTTACGGACAGTTTCCATACATTGATTGTTGGGGGCAGGCCGTAAACGACTCGCCAAAATGGATCCGGATATGCCACGAGGAGCAATGTCGCCTCATGGTGGCTAGGACTTGTTTGTCCACTAGGACTGGTGTTAGGCCCATTTTGGACACGCCCCCTGAGTCCGAGATCCCTTTGCCGCCCCCTTACTTTCCTTTAAGAGGAAGTGACGCGAATGCAGGAAGCTCTGCACCCCTTCCCCTATTGCCCCCATCCACTTCCGCTTCCTCCTCCAGTACAGAATCCACCCCCCCTCGTATTAAAACTCCCCTTCCCGAACCAGGACCAACCCCCATTAGATTTGAATATCCTGATTTGGCGCCACTTCAAACTTCCGGTCAAGCTTCTTCTAGCTCGGCTCGGAGTATACTATTCACTAACTTTTCCCAAAATCAAGTTCCAACATCCTCATGCCCTATTACCTCTCGACCGGAACCTTTAACTGACGCCCCTCCACGTAGCCCCATACTAACCCGACAACTGACCGGTACCCAACAATTAAAACATTATCAGATGCCTCTTCGCCTGAATCCTGGGTCAGCCTATATCGATGCCGCAGGTCAAATGGCACATGCTGACCCAGTCTTCGTATATGTCCCGTTCACGACTACCGATCTCTTGAATTTGAAGACCCACAATTCCTCGTACACTGAGAAACCACAAGCTATGACCGATCTGTTCACCTCGATAGTTCAGACACATAACCCGACATGGGCTGATTGCCAGCAGTTATTAATGACATTGTTCAATAATGAGGAAAGGACAAGGATTAACCAAGCGGCCATTAAGGCGCTAGAGGTGAGAGCCCGTGCTTTAAATCAAGCCAATCCGGCAGCATGGGCCGCAACACATTACCCTAACACCGATCCTGACTGGAATGTAAATGGCGCAGATATGGCTCAACTTAAAGCCTATAGAGACGCTATAATTGCTGGCATGAAAGCCGGAGGGAAGAAAGCTATTAACATGTCGAAGACAGTTGAGGTGATTCAGAAAAGTGATGAAGCGCCCAGTGTCTTTTATGACCGATCATTGGAGGCATACCGCTTGTATACCCCCTTTAATCCGGAAGACGCTGATAATTTCCGAATGGTAAACTCCGCCTTTGTCAGCCAAGCTTACGGAGATATTAAGCGCAAGCTACAGAAATTAGAAGGGTTTGCAGGTATGTCTATCACTCAACTAATGGAGGTAGCGAACAAAGTATATATGAATAGGGAAACAGAAAGTAAGAAAGAGGAAGAGCGCAAGATGCGTAGAAAGGCAGATATGCAAGCGGTAGCGATCGCAGGCGTAGATAGACGGGGCCCAGATAGAGGCGATGGTAGATGGAATAGGGAGCCTTTGAGTAGGAATCAGTGCGCGTACTGTAAGGAAGAAGGGCATTGGAGGAACGAGTGTCCGCAAAGAGAGCAGTATGAGAGAGACTTACCCAGGGCAGGTTACGGAAACTTTAGAGGCAGAGCGAGAGGTAGAGGAGGCCCCGGAGGGAGTAATGGTAATAGAGGGAGTAATGGTAATAGAGGGAGTAATGGTAATAGAGGGAGTAATGGGAACAGAGGAAGTGTAAGGGAAGATAGGTACTATCCAGCAGCGCAAAGGTCCCGCGATAGAGAAGGTAGGGACTTTGTGGGATTGGCTGACACGGTCATGGAGGACTATTGATACCGACCGGCTCCATCCCCCTTGGTCGAGCGGAGCCTATGGTCGATGTATCAATAGGGGGAAAAAGGAGTGCGTTTATGATCGACACTGGTGCTGAACATTCGGTGGTGACTAATCAAGTTGCTCCTCCATCTGGAAGAACTATTACTGTAATAGGAGCAACTGGAAGAAGCGCTGAAAAACCGGTTCTTAAAAGTCGACTCTGTACATTGGGAGGCCACGTAGTAAAACATCAATTCCTTTATATGCCTGAGTGTCCAGTCCAATTGCTGGGACGTGATATGCTATCCAAATTACAAGCGCAGATTACGCTCCTACCAAATGGAACAACATCCTTAAAGTTTAATGGACCCTCAGGTATTATGACATTGTCCGTACCAAAGGAAGAAGAGTGGCGACTTTATACAGTGTTGACTAGCCAAAACCCGAGGAGTGATGAATCCTTATTTAACATACCAGGAGTTTGGGCAGAGAACAACCCACCAGGACTGGCCCGCAATATTCCACCTATTAAAATTGAACTAAAACTTGGGGTTTATCCAGTAAGCCTGAGACAATATCATATTCCGCAGAAGGCTAAGAAGAACATCCAATCTTATCTGGATAAGTTCATACGGTATGGTATCCTAAAATTCTGTACTTCCCCCTGGAACACCCTATTGCTGCCTGTTCAAAAGCCCGGTACAGATGAGTATCGACCTGTGCAGGACTTGAGAGCAGTCAATGATGCGGTTGTTAGTATACATCCAGTCGTGCCCAATCCATATAACTTGCTTGCTTTAATTCCGGGCGGGGCTACTTACTTTACAGTCTTAGATCTCAAAGATGCCTTCTTTTGCCTCCGAATTGCCGCAGAAAGCCAATGTATCTTCGCTTTCCAATGGGAAAATGCTGTAACGGGCTCGAAACGCAAAATGACCTGGACAAGATTGCCCCAGGGGTTTAAAAATTCACCTACCCTATTTGGTTCAGCTCTAAGTCAAGATCTACTAGATTTCGAGTCTATCCCAGGAGAGTGTGTATTATTACAATATGTAGATGACTTGTTGATAGCAGCAGCTACAAAGGAAGTATGTCAGCAAGCAACGCACGATCTACTACACATTCTCTGGAAGGCAGGATACAAGGTGTCAAGAAGGAAGGCTCAGTTGTGTTTGCCAACCGTCAAATATCTGGGATTCCATATCTCTGAAGGTCAAAGAATTATGGGGCCAGAGAGAAAAGAAGCTGTGTGCCAAATACCGATACCCAGGAATAGAAGACAAGTGCGAGAATTCTTTGGGGCAGCAGGCTTCTGTAGGATATGGATTCCCAGCTACGCGATACTGGCAAAACCTCTGTATGCAGCTATCAAAGGTACAGAGCACGACCCCTTCTTATGGACTCAAGAACAGCAAACGGCATTCGAAGATGTGAAGAGGGCTTTGATGAGTGCCCCAGCATTAGGTCTACCTGACCACACACGGCCATTCTACCTGTATGTACATGAGCAAAGAAGAATGGCTGTGGGAGTATTGACACAGTACTTGGGATCATGGCAAAGACCTGTTGCCTACATGTCTAAGCAACTGGATGCAGTGGCCAGCGGACTTCCACCTTGTCTAAGAGCTGTAGCTGCAGCCGCCCTGCTAGTAGCTGAAGCCGATAAACTCACTCTGGGTCAAGAACTTTATGTACGAGTTCCACATGCAGTACAGACGTTGTTGGATTACAAAGGAAATCATTGGTTTAGTAACAGCCGTATGACCAAGTATCAAGCAATGTTGTGTGAAAACCCAAGAGTGCATTTAGAGACTGTAAATACCTTAAATCCAGCTACCCTTTTGCCACAACCTACTGAAAGTCAACATGATTGTTTGGAAGTAATGGATGAAGTATTTTCAAGTAGACCAGATCTTCGTGATTTTCCCATCCACAACCCTGATGTTCAATATTACACCGACGGCAGTAGTTATGTAAAAGAAGGGATCCGCTATGCAGGATATGCAGTAACAACGATAGACAAGGTGATAGAAGCTCGGCCACTGGCAAAAGGAACATCAGCACAAAAGGCAGAATTGATAGCACTGACACGAGCGTTACAATTGGCTGAAGGTTTAAGAGTGAACATCTACACGGACTCCAAGTATGCGTTTTTAACCACTCATGCCCACGGAGCTTTGTATAAAGAAAGAGGACTATTGAATTCAGAAGGCAAAGAAATCAAATACGCAGCTGAGATCCTACAACTATTGGAAGCAGTGTGGGAGCCGAAAGAAGTCGGTATTATACATTGTCGGGCGCATCTGAGAGGAGATGGTGATGTAACCAAAGGGAATCGGATGGCAGATAGTGCAGCTAAGCGTGCTGCTGAATCAGGAAGACAGGAATATGTGGGGCATATAGCTGCTCTTATACCAACTCCACTGTCTCAATGGACTCCAATTTATACAGCTCAAGAAGAGGAGTGGTTAAGGACTGAACCTGGAAAGTATTTGGAGAACAAATGGTATCAGTTAGAAGATGGAAGAATAGTTATTCCAGCATCACTAGCGGTAGAAATTGTCCAAAACTATCATAACGGGACACATTCTGGGAGAGACAGTACAGAAGAATCTCTCAGAAAACATTTCTACATACCAAGATTGTCCAACTTGACTCAGGCCATTGTACGTAGATGTGTAACGTGTGCTAAAAATAATGCAAGACAAGGACCAGTAAAGCCACCAGGAGTCCAGTTTATGGGGGGACTTCCCATGTCCGATTTACAAATTGACTATACAGTGATGCCTAAATCGGGTGGACATCGCTACCTGCTGGTAGTGGTGTGCACCTATTCAGGCTGGGTAGAAGCATGTCCTACTCGTACAGAGAAAGCAGGAGAAGTCGTGAGATTCCTGCTACGAGAAATAATACCCCGATATGGACTACCCTGCTCTATAGGATCGGACAATGGTCCAGCTTTTGTTCATCAGTGCCTACAACAATTGACTCATATGCTTGGTATAAAGTGGAGGCTTCATACGGCATATAGACCCCAGAGTTCTGGTAAGGTAGAGAGAATGAATAGAACTATTAAGAATCAGTTGGCTAAAATGTGTCAGGAAACCCAACTTAAGTGGAACGTTCTCTTGCCCATAGCTCTATTGCGAATCCGTAGTACACCTACCAGAAGGATGGGCCTCTCTCCTTTTGAAATCATGCACGGGCGACCACCTCCCGTGCTTGGTAACTTAAGGGGGGATTTGAGTCAGTTGGGAGAAGGAATTACCCGGCAGCAGGTTGTAGAGTTGGGTAAGACTATGGAGGAGGTACAGAAATGGGTACAAGATAGATTACCTGTGAATATTTATCCCCCAATTCATAGTTACCACCCAGGCGACCAAGTGTGGATTAAAGAGTGGAATAATGTGCCGTTAGGGCCCAAGTGGAGAGGTCCTTATGTTGTTCTTCTGTCTACCCCTACAGCGATAAAAGTAGCCGAAGTGGCTCCGTGGATACATCACTCCAGGGTTAAACCAGCAGCAGCCGATTCCTGGCAAGTTACAGCAAATCCAGAGAATCCCTGCAAGATCCGGTTAAAACGCACGACTCAGTCGGAGTGACGAGGAACCTTGTAGATTACAAATTTTATTGTTTCAGAGACTTGGTAAGTGAGTGAGAAGGCCATAATAAAGCCTGTCCACTCACCAACGAGTGTATAAGTCAGGGAAAGTCTTGAGGGGACCCCTGTGAAGACGAGCAGAACTCCATTCCCTGCAGTCCTTACATCCTGGAAGCTGAGGTGCCTTCACACGGACGAAGACTGAGGATGACGACGAAAGATGTATTTTTAATAATGTTTATTTATGTGTATTTTTATATTCAGGAAGGTAGAGGTACTAACACTCCTAGCTGTGAGGTATGCATTAAGACTACAAGAACAGGTAACCATATATCCCAGACCCTAATTTGGCATTCGCAATATGAGTGTAAAGGAGATGTATCAAGATGTAGATACTTAAATATAGAATATAATGTGTGTCATTTAGGAGTAGGAGAACCTAAGTGCTTCAGTCCTGAGTATCAACCCCGTACAATTTGGTTGACTCTCAGAAATGGAGATTCTCAGGGGACCCTAATTAATAAGACGGTATTAAAATCCGTATATTCTTCAGGTGCTCTGCTATTTGATGCGTGTAAAGCAATATCAAGTGGTAGAAAGCCGTGGAATGTATGTGGGGATCTTAGATGGGAGAGGACGCATGGGTCTAACGATAAATATATTTGTCCCAGTAGTAAAAATAAATATGTAAGTCCAAGATGCCCAAATAGAGATTATAACTTCTGCCCATATTGGTCTTGTGTGGGGTGGGCGACTTGGGGACAGACAGCAGACAAGGACATGATTGTGACTAAGTTGCCTACTAATCATATTGTAAGTCTATGGAATGCAATCCAATCCATATACTTATAAATAACCCTGACAAGTTCTTAGATAAATATGGTAATTTATTTGGGTTTCAAATATATGGGACGGGTTTAGACCCTGGGACAATATTGTTTATAGGGATAGAGTCTGATACGGTAACCTCCCAAACTCATCAAGTATACCATTCCTTTTATGAAGAGATGAGCATAGATAATAAGATCCCCCATAATGCTAAAAACTTGTTCATTGATTTAGCCGAGAGTATTGCCGGTAGTCTTAATGTTACCAACTGCTATGTGTGTGGAGGTACTAACATGGGAGACCAATGGCCTTGGGAAGCAAAGGAGGTAATGTCCGGTTCTGAGGCAGTTGACCAATTAATATCTACACAAGCCGACTATCATATGAGTGTTAGAGGTAAATCTGAGTGGAGATTGAAGACCTCCATCATAGGTTATGTTTGCATAGCGAGGAAAGGAATGATGTATAATACTTCTGTAGGAGAATTAACTTGTCTAGGGCAAAAAGCTTATGATGATGATACAAAGAATACAACTTGGTGGTCGGCTTCAAATGTCTCAGAACCATCTAACCCGTTTGCAAGATATGCCAATTTAAAGGACGTATGGTTTGATCTATCCATCACATCTAACTGGAGAGCCCCAGCGAATTTGTACTGGATCTGTGGTAAGAAGGCCTATTCGGAGTTACCACAGGACTGGGAAGGGGCATGTGTGTTGGGTATGTTAAAACCATCCTTCTTCTTGTTGCCTATTGAAACAGGTGAGACTTTAGGTGTTAAAGTGTATGATGTGAATCATAGGAAGAAAAGGGGACCCATAGAGATAGGTGCCTGGGAAGATAATGAATGGCCTCCCCAGCGTATTATAGATTATTATGGGCCAGCCACGTGGGCAGAGGATGGTACCTTTGGTTATAGAACCCCTATTTATATGCTCAACCGCATTATAAGGTTACAGGCGGTGGTTGAGATCATTACTAACGAGACATCACAAGTGCTCAATCTTCTAGCGAAGCATAATACCAGGATGAGGACAGCAGTTTACCAAAATAGATTAGCCTTGGATTATCTTTTGGCAGTAGAGGGAGGTGTATGTGGGAAGTTTAACCTGAGCAATTGCTGTCTTCAAATAGATGACGAAGGGCAAGCAATAGCTGAGCTTACTAGCCATATGGTTAAACTAGCGCATGTGCCTACTCAGGTATGGAAAGGGTACAATCCAAGTAGTTGGTTTGGTAGCTGGTATGAGTGGTTTGGAGGGCTTAAGGCAGTGGTAGGTGGAGTCCTACTGATTTTAATGTTGTGTCTACTCCTGCCGTGTCTTATACCCTTAGTAGTTAGGTCTGTGCAAAGCCTGATAGAAAATATAGCAGAGAGGAAGGCTGCTGCACAGATAATGGCAATTTATAAATATAAGGCTCTAGATCAGGGAGAACCAATGCAGGAAGACGAGTGTTGAAGATTCACATCGTAGGATAAGTCTGGTCTGGTTCAAAGGTAACTTGTGGTGTATGCAAACCAAGGTTAAGTGATGCCTCAAGTAATTGTAAAATATCAAGAGGCATCAAAGGGGGGAATGTGGTGGAATCTCGGTAAAAATAAATTTAGTAGGCCGAGATTACCACGTGGCATGTGTACGTGCATATGCTGACGTATCGATCAGTTGGTTGCACGAGGCAAGATACGATCAGTAGTGTACGGAGCATGTGCAAGAATACAGGATGTAGTATTCCCCTCCTCCATTGTGCTGGACAAGCCATGCGGTCAAGCAGGAAGTTAATTCTTATTTGTAATGATTGGTCAAGAGAATGTGCGGGTGGAGCTTAATATGGGAGGAGTTATGTGCCTATATAGGGAGCCTGCACTATTGTTCAGGGCTCAGAACTTGCTGTATTTTTGGTGACATTAGTCCCTCTGAGTCCCGATCGGTGATCCAATAAAGAATCTCTTCCTTCCTGAAGAAACCTGTGTCCATCCCTCTGTGCTTTGCTTCCGTCAGTTTCTCCGGTATCAATACCTTTTAAACCTTTAAAAAAAAAAAAAAAAAAAACATTCTTCTAAATCGTACTGGGCACCCAACTCCTTCTCCCATGACAACATATGTTTTAATTTAACTAAGGGCTTGGCGTTATGAAACAAATAGCATACGGATATCATACCTTTACTAGCGGGCTGTATAAAAAAAACTTTCTCTAAAGGAGCTAACTCAAGTGATTTATAGTTTTTATCTGTTTCAGATATCTGGTACAGTTCTTTCAATTTGTCAATGATTAGCATACATTCCAGTTCACATACATTTGATAATCCATACTTAAATTTTTCCAAAGAAAGAATAGCATTGCCATAAAAAAAAAAATTGTCCAGGTTAGTTATAGAGCAATCCTTCAACAATTCTATTTTTAAGGATGGTATATAATCTTTCAATAACTCAATAGGCATTGCTCTAAATAAACTGGGAGACTGGTCATTTTTAAACACAATGTCCCATGCCTTAAGCGTAGTCTTAATAGATAAAAATAATTTTGTAATTCCAGGTCTTTTCTTTGGATTTAACCAAGGTAATTCTGATAATCTAACCGGTAAATTTTTTTATTCTTCTATTTCCATCCATCTGGGTTTAGCAACCTGGTTGTTAAAGCTCACAACCACTGCAGCCTTAGTGGTGAAATAATATTTGCGGATATCGGGGCCACCGATACCGCCATTCGATTTATGCAGGGAAGTGAGCCTCACTCGGGCAGGCTTGTTCCCCCAGATAAACTTCAGCATTGTCGAGTGAACTTTATTAAAAAATGATAATGGAATGGACAGAGGAATGGTCCTAAAAAATATATAAAGTTTTGGGGAGTATCGTCATTTTAATAGATGCGACCCTCCCCAACTATTAGAGCTCCATCCCGCCCCATCTCTCCATCTCTTTTTGTAAGTCCGACCATGCTTTCCTCAAGTTGTGATTGTGCATATTGACCATTGCATAAATTAATAATTAAGATTTTCTTATCCCCTGCTATGTTAATAGCTTGCTAGACCCTGCAAGAGCCTCTTGTATGTGATTAAAGTTCAATTTAGAGATTGAGATACAATTATTTAAGGTAAATTACATCAGTTTGAAAGTGAAACCAGTTTTTTTTTCATGCAGGCTCTGTCAATCATAGCCAGGGGAGGTGTGGCTAAGGCTGCATAAACAGAACTTTAACTTCTAAATGACAGTGAATAGAGCAGTGAAATTGCAGGGGAATGATCTATACACTAAAACTGCTTTATTTAGCTAAAGTAATTTAGGTGACTATGGTGTTCCTTTAAAGGATCTGCTTCTAATGCCTTGGGAATCCTACACGATATTAGGCAAGTGGTTTTAATGTTGTGGGTGATCAGTGGATCAATGTATATTTAAAGGGTACCTGACACATAATTAAAATAAAAAAAAAGGTTAATTGTATTTGGTAAGAAGCAACTTCCTTAAGTGGTATTTGTGTTTTTTTGTTTTGTTTTTAGAGCTGGAAAAAAGTTTCGAAGCAATGAGCTACAAACAACAGTGATAACTTACACACGTTTGAAGCAATGTGAATTATGAATATCCTGGAGCTGTAAAAAGTGTTAGTTAACACCAGGGGCGGACAGACCGGTCGGGCACTTCGGACACGGCCCGAGGGCCCGGCCGGGAGGGGGGCCCGCCGCCAGGGCCGCCTTCAGGGGGCCCGGCGGCAGGGCTGGATTGGGGGCGGCATTTGGGGACTGCAGGTGCCACCGGGTGGCCGGTCCGGTGGCACACTGTGAGGGGGGGGCGGCCGTTTGATGCTGGAGCCGCCGGACCGGGTGGCAGCCTCGCCGGTCCGGCGGCATTCCTCTCACTAACACTGGAGGAGGAGCATGTGTCTGTCATGCTCCCTGCGGTTCCCACAATTCCCAGCACAGGATGTGGGAACCGCAAAGGAGCATGATAGACACATGCTCCTCCTCCTCCTCCTCCTTCAGTGTTAGTGAGAGGAATGCCGCCGGACCGGCGAGGCTGCCACCCGGTCCGGCGGCTGCAGCATCAAACGGCCGCCCCCTCTGACTTTAGTGAGAGGGGGGAGAGATGGGAGGGAGAAAGAGGGGAGATGGGGAGGGAGGAGGGTGAGAGGAGGGAGAAAGAAGGGAGATGATGGGAGGAGAGAGAAAAGGCAGAGGGGACTGAGGAGTAGAGGACTTGCTAGAGATGAGGAAAGAGAGGTAGAGGCAATAAAAGAGATGGGGAGAAAGGGAAAGAAATAGAACCCACAGGGGCCGAGAGGGGAAGAGAATAGAGGCAGCAAGGGAGAGAAGAGGAATAGAGATGGGAGGAGAAAGGGGCAGAGAGGGCAATAGAGACACAGAGGGGCAGAGATGAGGGAGGGAGACAGAGGGAGGAGGAAAGGAGGAAGAATGAGACACGGGGAGAAAGAGGGGGAATAGAGGGAGGGGGAGAAAGAGACAGAGAGGGAAGAATGAGACACGGGGAGAAAGAGGAGGAATAGAGAGTTTGGGGAGGGGGGAGAAAGAGAGGGAAGAATGCCCCCCCTCCCCTGTCCGCAGGCACCGTGCGGGCAGGGGAGGAAGAGAGGACCTGGGAGCTCACCCTGCAGCTCCTCTGGGTCCTTCTCGCGCGAGCACAGAGCGTTGCCGCGGTTACCATGGCAACGTTACTGCTCTTGCGAGAGTCAACTCTAGCCCTGGAGCTACGGGCTAGAGTTCACTCTCAACACTGTAACCCCCATGGATTCCTGGTGGTCGCAGTGGTGAGAGTGAACTCTAGCCCCATAAACACACTGCCCCCATACACACACCATACACATTTACACACATTGCCTCACACACACACATACACTGCCCACCCATATACACACAGACCCCCATACACAGCCCCCATACTAACATTGCCACACACATACACTGCCCACACACCCTACACATTCACACACTACACCCCCACACACACACTGAACCTTTCACACACATTGCACCACTGCTCCTATTCCCTACTACAGCCTCATATCCCAGCAGACCCCAGGTAAATTGTCAAACTGTTCTTAAACGGTTTGACTACTTACTCTGGCGCAGTAGTGGTTATTGTGCATGGATTATTTCTTTAAATAATCTACAAGTGCCCCAGTAGCCAGCCAGCCAACCCACAGGCTGGCCAGTAGCCAGCCCACAGGCCAGTAGCCAGCCCACAGGCCTACAGCAAGCCACAGGCTTACAGCCAGCAAGCCACAGGCTTACAGCCAGCAAGCCACAGCCTGCCAGCCGCAGCTTGCCAGCCGCAGTCAGCAAGCCCACAGCCTGCCGGCAGTAGCCAGCAAGCCCACAGCCTGCCAGCCGCAGCCAGCAAGCCCACAGCCTGCCAGCCAGCAACAGTAATTAAGGTAAGAGGAGCCAACTTGGCTTAGGTATCAGCGAGCTATGTTGTGTTGCTATATTGTGAATAGGAACCAGAGTGTTGGAGAGACCACCCTCCAGGCCCCATTAGACTCTAGCCTCTGCTAGAAATCCCCTCCATGGCCCATTAGCCCTCAATTGTAGTTTCTACTGGGGCCTGGAGGCGACTGTTTCCAGCAGGGGATATCTAATGGACGCTGAGATGGCCTCTGTTAGAAAGACCCCCTTCCAAGCCTTTTAGACTCCATTGTAGTCTCTAATGGGGCTTGGAGGGGATTCTATCTAACACACTCTCTAAAGGACACTGAGATAGCCTCCGCTAGAAAGACCCCCTCCATGGCCCATTAGCCCTCAATTGTAGTCTCTACTGGGGCCTCGAAGGGCTTATTGCCCTTTTGTTCCTTGTGTCTAAAGATTGTGTAGGGTGTGGCTGGAGGCGGTGCATGGAGGCGGGACAAGGGTGGCGCTTGCTGCAGAGTATGGGTGGGGCCTGTAAGGGGGCCCTTGATTTATTTTGCCCGGGGGCCCTGAGGGTTCTCAGTCCGCCCCTGGTTAACACAGCACATGTTGAGGGCATTTAGTGCATATTTCAAATTTCAGGTGAGATTAGGAAGTTGTCCTGTACATTTTCTTTTGATTATTTTATAAGCCGAAGACGAGTCTGGTTTACAATGAATGATACCTAACTAATTTCCTAACCAACTGTGTTTTTTTGTTTGTTTTTTCACAGTCTGATTCCCATATGGGCTGATGGAGCTAAAGATCCAGTCTCGAAAATGTACCAGGTGACTGAATTTGACACCGTAGAAAGTGGTAATATATAGATGAAGTACCCTTGATGGTGTTTTCCTCTTAAAAGAAAAACATAATATGCAACACAAAGAAGGAAAGCATATTGTCCAATGGTGATAATATTTACCACCACCTAAATATTGGAAAAATAACTTACACAATGCAATGCCTATATACACAAATCACAATAAGCACTGTAGAGCTTTGATTCACAAGATCATAGAGCACAATAGCACAGTGTAGAAAAGCACACAATGCAGCAGACGTGTAGCTCAATAGTCACTAAAAGGTGGTGTATGTTCACAAAATCTTAACATAGCTGGATAGATTTTTCTTATATGAGACCAGAACTCTCATAGCGTAAGCTGTGTAACAATGTATTCTCAACAAAGACCATAAAAACAAACTTAACATTCAGGTAAAGCATTATTAAGCAGTGGAAGTAAAGCATGTAAAATAAAAATACAGAAGCACCAACATTAACGTCTCACCCAAAGCGTTTTGTCTCTACTGGACTTCTTCAGGGATAGAATATAAAGTAGTATCCATATGTAAGAATATGTACAAACGATCAGCGCTAATATACTAGATCTTACAGAGATAAATGTAAGGCAGCACACCTGAAAATAGGGCTCCCTCACAGGCCCTATAGAGTAGACAAAACTAAAAAAGGTGAAAGGGGAGGTGGCGCCATAGGTGAAATAAAATATAAATAAATAAATAAACCTGATTATAAACTAGAAGCACATATACAAGACACTATATAAGAGAAAATACATACAAGATAAAAAAAACAAAATGAGCTTTAAATATGGATAATGAGTAATAATCAAGAGTCCAAAGATAAAGTCCAAAAGAGTCTATGCCTGATAAATGCAGCAAAAAAAGTCCAAATAAAACCTTGTATAAGAAGTCGGTCACAATCTTGTCAGGGGAAGAATTCCTCAGTAACGTATGGACATGGGATATTCGTGAAATCCATATGAAAAAAATGAAAAGACAGCAAATAATGGTGCAGTATATCCCAACAGGTACTAAGTACTGTTTTTAGAGGTCTATATGGTCCTACTCACGTTTTCCAGAGCTATAAGACTAGCTTTAGTGTGGATGGCATACAGTGGTACAATCCCCACTTATGGGATACGTGAAGTTTTGTAGTGGATGGGTATTTTGTTGGTATAAGGGCCATATGAAATGTAAAAGAAACAATAATAGTGCTTATTGTATAAAAGCTAGAGGTGAAGTAATAAAATACCAAGTGGTTACTCACATTTTATTGAGCAGGCAGACTGCTCAATGGATAAAGCTTGAGTGGTATAATCCCCACCAAGGATTCTTTGGAGTAAAATTCTCACTGGAACAATAAAAACTCTGGTGCCAGGTAAAAATAAATAAAAGAGTAAAATGGCTGACTCACAAGTTGAAAGTGGCCAAAATACCTTTAATAAAATACAGCAATTAAAATACCACAACGCGTTTCTCCCCTTAGGGCTTTCTCAAGTGGATAAAAACATGTACCTGACAACACTGGCTTTATATAGGCCTCAGATTACTTAATTTTGGCGCCCAAAATTAGGTCATGTGACTTTTTAAGGTCATGTGACTTTTTAGGTCATGTGACTTTTTTAGGTCATGTGACTTTTTTTTTTTGTGTGTAACTTTATTGTAGAACATGTTTCAGCCATATTAGGGAGGGCAATGAAACATGTGTCAGCCATATTAGGGAGGGCAATGAAAAAAAGTGGAAGAAGGGAATGAATGATTAAAACATATATGTGACAAGTAGCAAGTGCAAATATGGTTAATCAGACAAGGAGTTTTTTGGCATACATTTTAAAATATGATAATAGAAAATTATAATAAATATAGATAAAAAGGTCACAGTAAATTGCAAATGTCACAGAAAAGTATATATGAAGATATAAAAGAACATAAGTAAATATAGGGTAAGAATAAAATAAAATAATATTATTATACTTGTATCATATTATAAACAAAACAGAATATGCAGATTTATAAAAAGTTAAAAAGATCAAAGTCAACGTTTAAACCTTCAGGAGCACTGGGTTTGTCTGGGATGATCGTTTTAAGTATTTCATCCTGTTTTAAGATGTGCCAGTGTTTCTTGATGATTTTTTTCACAATCTGGCTTTTGTTGTTAAAGTTAAAAATGACTGGCAAAGAGGGTGGATCTTTTTTATTATTTGTTTTATATTCTAAAAGATTCTTCCTATCTTTTTGTTTTACAGTATTTAGTATTTTATTGAGGTTTTCTGGTGAATAGTTTTTGCTGGTGAATTGTTCTTTGAGGGTTTTAGACTGTTCTTCAAAATCTTTATTGCGGGAGAAGTTCCTGCAAAGGCGCAGGAACTGACTCTTGGGGACCCCATCTAACCAAGGCTGGTAATGACAACTAGATTTTTCAATAGCTGTGTTGGCACATACTTTTTAAAAATATGTTCTAGTGTTAATAGTACCTTCATGGATAAAAATCTGAATGTCTAAAAAGTTAATCAGTTCTTTGCTGTATTCTGAAGATAAAATTATGCCGCTATTATTAATGTTTAAATAATTAAGAAATAGTTTAAGAGAATCCTCAGGCCCCTTCCAAATGAAAAACAGATCATCTATGTATCTAAAATAGGTAACTAGGTTTGCTTTCCAGGGGTGGTCACCCCAAATAGCCTTTGACTCCCAGCCATCCATAAAAAGATTTGCATAGCTGGGGCAAACCTAGTTCCCATAGCTTTACCTTATCTTTGTATATAAAAAGAGTCTAAAAACCAAAAATAGTTGTTTGTTAAAATGGGGCCTGAAGATTCTCTTAAACTATTTCTTAATTATTTAAACATTAATAATAGCGGCATAATTTTATCTTCAGAATACAGCAAAGAACTGATTAACTTTTTTTTAAGATTAATTTAGTGGAATTTCCATTCATTCCTATACGTTATATTTCACCTGTATGTCTCTCTCAGTGCATTTAAAGGGAGTAACATATTTATACTATCACTTCTGGGTAGTATTTATGCAAGTTTTCTAGGTGAAGCCAAAAATACTTATTTACCATTAGGGGATATTATTAAAGGGCTAAAGAAAAAAAGGAGAAAAAAAAAGACTGTACATATATACACAGGGGGGCTGTCAGTAACATGGTGACAGTTGTTCACAACCAAATGTGTAATACATCCCCTAAATATTAAATACAAAGTGAATTTTAAATAAGGTGATATCAATTGAGGTGTTGCATTTATGAGAGAAATATTGCACAGCCCACGCGATTTAAAACGTGTCAGAAAATAAAACTTGGCTTTTAATTAGCTTTCCATAAAAATTTAAGTTTCAGTTTGTTACACACAAACTTTCATCAGAGTCCTAAAAGCTAAGTATTTTCTATGCATTTGGCCTGACGAGCACCGGGCAAGCTACTGAATATATGGAGTGCAAGCTCTTTTTTCAAATATATATATATATATATAATATATATATATATATATATATACACATTCTACACACACACATATATATATATATATATATATATATACACACACACACACACACACACACACACACACACACACATTCTACATATATATTTAACTATTAACTACATAATTATTTGATTTTATAAAAAAAAAAAAAAATTTTATACTGATGAAAGTCCTCTATGCAGGACTGAAACGTTGATCGTTTTTAAACTTTGAATTAATACATTTTGGACATTTAAATTCGAGAGTGCTGCTACCATTTTGGAGGAATGGATACTACTAGCCTTGGTATGCTAGCACCCGGTCACCAGGGCCAGATTAAGAGCCCAGTGGGCCTGGTGCTGACAATTATGAGGGGCCTAATTACAGAATCTTATCGACCAAAAACACTAAAACAGTCATACCTCTCAAGCGTTATGTATCTGGTGGAGATGGTGCCAGAGGGAAACTCATAGGATGCAGCTTTAAGAAAATGCAGATTCTCTTAAAATATGCTAATCTCTCTCTAATTAATGCTTTCATCTTTCAAGTAAATCCATCCCCCCTAACAGCAGTGTCCGGTGAAGCAGGAAGTCAATGGGTGATGTAAAAGGGTGGGCCACTGACACGAATCACGTGACTAGAACTGCCAAAAGGAGCGAAAATGCCCGCCCCAAAAATTGGAAGGCCAGTCTAGCATCAGTGTTCCTATGTATCACAGTGTCAGTGTTCCCATGTCACCCAGAACACTAGTCTCCCAGTGTCTGTGGCCTCATTGCTCCCAGTGTTCCCATGTCTCAGTGTGTCCTGTGTCACTAGGATACTAGGGGACACTGAGACACTTGGGACACTGGGAGACATGGAGACACAGACACTAGGGACACAGAGACATGGGGACACAGACATTTGGGGACACTAAGACACTAGGGACACTGAGAAACATGAACACAAACACTGGGAGACTAGAGGACACTGGAAGACATGGAGACACTAGGGACACTGGCTGGGAGGCATGGGAACACAGACACTTGGGGACACTGGGAGACATGGGGACACTATGGATACTGAGAGACATGGGGAAACAGACACTAGGGACACTGGCTGGGAGACATGGGGGCACTGGGAGCCAGGGGGACACAGATACACTAGGGACACTGAGAGACATGGGAACACAGACACAGGCAGACTGGGAGCCATGGGGACACTGAGACACTAGGGACACTGGCTGGGAGGCATAGGGACACTGGAAGACATACTGTGAAATTAATGTCTCCGTGTCCCAATGTGTCTCTCAGTGTCCCATAGTGTCTAGGTGTCCCCATGTTTCCTAGTGTCTCCAAGTGTCCGTGTCCCCAGGTCTCCCAGTGTCCCTTAGTGTCTCAGTGTCCCCATGTCTCCCTGCAGCCTTTCCCCTCATCCCTCACTTCCCTGACCTGTAGGCTGTATCTGCAGGCTGAGAGCTGCTGTCTGAACTCTCTGTGCTGTGTAGCTGCTCCCCTGCGGATCAGTGAGAAGAGAGAGGCAGGGAGGGATATGCTGTAACTTCCTATCCCTGCCTCTCTCCACACACAGTGACCCCTACTGGCTGGTGCTGATATTGCAGAGTAATCCCTGTTTATACTGGGAAAAAAATATCTGCATTTGTTTTGCGATATTACTGCAATACTGGCATGGCCAGGCAGCCTCAAATACCATCTGTGCCAGTAAAATACCAGTCAGGAGGAAAACCTAAGAGAAGGGTGTAAAAAAAAGTAAAAAATGTAAAAAAAATTTTTTTAAATGGGCCTATTCCATGGGCCTGGGCCTAGCCCCTATGCTCTGCCGGTCACTAAGGGATTCTGAAGCGTGAGTGCAAGAGCATTTTCTATTTTTTCTTTTATTTATATATATATATATATATATATATATATATATATATATATGTGTGTGTATGTATGTGTGTATGTGTGTGTATATATATATATATATATATATATATATATATATATATATATATATACACATATACATACATTCTACATATATTTATTAATTATAATTTGAGGGACCTGTCTGATAATCCAGGCAGACAGTCCAGAGAATCTAATTGGCAAGCGCTATATTTAACTCCGTAACTTTCCAAAACACCATAGTGAAGTACAACTTATCACAACGATATCACTAGTAAAAGTGCAGTTTTTGTTTTTAAAAAAAAATGCAAAAAACAAATAAAAACGCTAACTTTGGGCAGCATTTGTGACTAAGTGGCTACTACAGAAGACTGGAAATACCCCCATTTTAAATACCTTGGGTTGTCTACATTTAAAAATGGTATGCCATGATGGCAGTGGTGTATCTTGGATTTATGCTAACCTAGGCCCGACTAAATTCATTCACACCCCTAATCTAAATTTGCCCCACCACTTCATGTCAAGGCCACTTTTTTTAAATGACAGACCCACACCCTCATTGACACATGCACTGACATAAACCCACTGACAGTTACATAGTTATTGGCTCACACATGCAATCATTGGCACACACTATTTAACTCCTTAAGGACCAACGTCTGGAATAAAGGGAATCATGACATGTCACACATGTCATGTGTCCTTAAAGGTTAAACAACCCACACTTTCAATGACAGACACACACATACTGATACACAGACACTCACTGACAGACACACGCTCTCAGACATACACTGACACGAACATCCTCACTAATTTGACAGACACACACACTCACTGACAGACATACAAACACTCACTGACAAACATACAAACACTCTGGTAGACACACACACACTCGCTGATACACACACACTGACAGTCACAGACTCACTGACAGTCACAGACATACTCACTGGCAGACACACACACAAACACACTGACTGAAAGAGACAGACACATACACATACACTGAGGAATATGCATCTTATTCAACATCAGTCTGACAATATTGACAGTTCTACAACATGGCGTATAGCATAGGGCTGTTATCTATATTATGTGGGTTATAAGTAAATGCCCATTTACACCCAGTGATTAGACACCCAGGCTCATTGTGCTGTTTAACAAGTGACATGCCCCACCCAGTACTGGGTAGTCATTAGATGTAAGAGCAGATTATGGATGTACCCTGGTATGGTAGATAAGGGGTGCTAATGATGCATGCCTGGGGAAGATGATTCGCAAACCCCAGTAAGGCAGGTGAGTGGAGGTGGGGGGGGAGGAGAAAATGAATATCCCTGATTAATAAAGATTAAGGGAGCATGTATCCCAGCTGCAGGGGGCAGATCACGTATGTACCTCAGTAGGGCAGATTGGGGTATATGAACAGAACGGGTATATGGGCAGGTTGGAGGGCAGTAAAGCAGAGGTGCAGATTTGGGGGCAGAATAGTAGATGGGGCAGTAGAGTAGATGGGGGTAGCTGGAGCAGATTTGGGGCAGTAGAGTAGATGGAGGTTGCGGGGGCAGTAGAATAGATGGGGGTAGCTGGGGCAGACTTGGGGGCAGTAGAGTAGATGGGGTTGCTGGGGCAGATTTGGGGGCAGTAGAATACATGGGTGTAGCTGGGGCAAATTTTGGGGCAGTAGAGTAGATAGGGGTAGCTGGGGAAGATTTGGGGGCAGTAGAATAGATGGGGATAGCTGGGGCAGAATTGGGGGCAGTAGACTAGATGGGGTAGCTCACACAGTAGGAGGACTGTTTGATTCTCTTCAGCGCAGCTCTCTCCTTCGCGCTCGGGGGGTCCTGGAACTGGCGGGAGTGGGCGGGGAGGGGGGTCCCAGGTCCTGGTCCCAGCAGCAGATGGTCCCGGTGGGGAGGTGTTAGTATATCCCGGTGGGTGGCGGGTGGGTGACTGCAGGCTGTCTCTCTATCGGTCGGTGTCTCTATCCCCTTCTATCTCCCGTCTCAATGGAGGTGGCGAGGGAACTGAGCTCTTCCTGCTCTGCTCCCTCACGCACTGCTGGGCCGGAGTGATGTCATATACCGGCCCTGGCATCATAGAAGGGCGCGCGAGGGAGCAGGAAGAGCTCAAGGGACTGCGCTCCCTCGCCGCCCGTCTACGCTTTGAGCCAGCTGAATGCCTCGGTAGGGTCCAACAGTGGCCAGCCAGCCACCTCTTGGCCCCCCCCAAGATATGAAGTAAACAAGGCACTTGCCTGGGCACTTAAGGCGGCGTTTTTTGCCGCCCCCTGAAAGTGCCGCCCTAGGCAAATGCCTTGTTTGCCTCGCTCAAAATACTGCTCTGATCCCTGGTCGGGTCAAGTTGGGTCTTCGGGACAATTATTACGTAGATGACCACTTGGTCGCACCTACAGCAGTAGGGCCCAGTCTTTTGTGGAGGCCCATAGCTATTTGGAGTGGGTCGGGGAGGGGGCAATAGCTCCCCGTGGTTGTGGGTGCTGGTGGGTCATTTCTGGGAGTTTGGACCCAGTGATCTAGTTTGCGGGCATCTGTGTATTCATCCGCTAGTGTGGCTGCCTCTGGAAGAGTAAGGGGTCTGCAGTCTCTCACCCAGTCTTTAACGTCAGGTTGTACCAAGTTGAAGAACTGTTCCAGCAAAAGTAGTTGCAATACATCCACTAAAGTGGTTTCTTGACATCCAGTAACACAGTGGGATGCAGCTCGGTGCATCCGGCAAGCTTATTCTGTGTAAGAGTCCTTGTTTGCCCTTTTCAACTCTCTGAATTTTCTGCGGTACGCCTCTGGTGTAACAGCATACCTTGCCAAAAGTGCTTCCTTCACCCGCTCATAATTCTGGACATCCTGATCCGGTATGGCCCTGAAGGCTTCAGTGGCCTTTCCCGACAATTTTCCTGCTAGGATAGGAACCCAGTCTTCCTCTGTTACTTTATGCAGGGCACACTGGCGTTCAAAATCCACTAGGTAACCGTCAATCTCCCCCTCTGATTCATTAAAGGCTTTAAATGCACTGAACGGTACCTTTCGCGGCTCTGGTGCAAAGCTGGGGCTGTTTCATGGGAGATGCTGCTGTTCGTTGAATTTCCAGTAGACGAACTTGCAACTCTCTATGCTCTCTGGCTTTCGTGTTGGCATCCAAAATAATCCTTAAGATGATCTCTGGGGGAGGGTTTGGGCCGAACAACGTCAACTGTTCCCTAATCTCACACATCTGTTCAGTTTCCTCTGCATGAACAGCAGGGCCCACTGCGGCCAAGTTCTCCCGATCCAGCTCCATTAACTCACTGATCAGAGTCTTCTTTGCTTTGCTGCTGGCAATGCCCCCTCGAGCTTCCAATAGCTCCTTTAACGTATTACGCTTGAGCTGAGCGTACCTGATCTCCATCTGACTTACTTCTGGCGAGTGCCAACTTCAGATCATAGCTCCAGGAAAAGGGACTATCCCACCACTGCCACCAAATGTGGTGGACCGCCAAAGTATCTCCGCCATTGATTCCCTTTTCCACAAATAAAACAGCTCCAATAATCCTGAAGTAAAATATTGCCAGTATCGCATATCCCCCCCCACATATGAGCCAAGGCTTAATGCTGGGAGTAGAACTGTTTAATGGGAGTACCATCTACAAATTTATACAGTCAGTAAACCCCTCCTCTGTGCCTGAGATGAAATTGAGTCAGGAATGGTACAAACTCAATTATCTCCAGGTACAGAAAAGAATAAAAAATGATCTGAGTGACCATCATATCCAAAAATCACTGATTGGTTTGGTCGCTTTTAATCGCCATCACGGGGAAGTTTTGACTGGCCTGCCATGAGGTTGACGCCCAAAATAGTTCCAGGGAAATTGTGGCAATGGCCGGTCTCTGTTCACGGGATTTTGTACGAAAACCACATAAATTATCCGAAATCTTTCAATTGTAAAATGCTCCCCTAGTTTGGTTGTTTATAACTCCTGAACGCTGTTCGTGTAGGTAGCATGTTAGGGAGTATGGATTAACTTGAAAGTTGAAAAAGATAGATTAGCATAGGGCGGGGGTCCTCAAACTCCGGTCCCCCAGATGTTGCTGAACTACAACTCCCATGATTCTTTGAATTACATAGATAGCCAGAGAATCATGGGAGTTGTAGTTCAGCAACATCTGGGGTCCGGAGTTTGAGGATCCCTGGCATAGGGTATGTGTGCTTATATCTTCATCCCATGACGCTTGGGAGTTATAACTGGTTTAGTGTTTTCTGTCGATAAGATTCTGTAATTAGGCTCATCAAAATTGTCAGCTCCAGGCCCAATTTGCTCTTAATCCAACCGTGTAAAGAATGAAAATCCAGCGCACTCCCTATCTACTAAACAGCTACTTTGTGCTGATTTTGTAAGTTTTATTAAAAACATCTAATCTAGGCAAAACATAATGGGAATTTAGTTACATTATATGATCGTACATTGCATAAGCCTGCCATAACGTCAATGTACCCCATCTTTGGCAGGTCCTACTCTAGCTGCCAACTATCTGCTAAATGAGCTACTCACTTGGGGAAATCCTTCCATCTCGAGTTCTCCGCAGTACAAGACTAAATAGGATCCTGGGATGAGGCACCTGTGACAGGGAGAGATGTAGACCAAGGAGCTGGCTATACTCCTAAATATATATACATATGAAAAAAGGGGTTGGTTGCACTCACCTGAACATGCTTAAATGGGGTGCTGCGGAGTTCCGGTGAGTGCAACCCAACCCCTTGCTTAATCCAACCTGCACAAAAATCATAAAGAATGTAAACCAGCACTAAATGTGCTTGAACTCTGTGCACAACTGGCAGAGTTGTTTTGCAGACAAGCAACTGTATCATATGAAATACAATGAAGCAAATTTTAGTTTACATTTGTTAGATAAACTGAGGGTCAATGTTCCAAAATCAGACAGTCAAACTAGCTACTTAGTTGGCTATTTAAGTTTATTTAAACTCTGCAGAAATCAGACAGTTAGGCAATATTAAAATGAATGACCCAGACAGGTAACTTACATAATATTTTTTTTAATTCTTTATTTTCATAGTGCAAACCGTAACATACAGGCTTATAATGCAAATTGACAAGCATATTATGAGCTTACATGTGGATACAGTGTCATGGCATATGAGAGAATTGCACTTTTTTTTTTTTTTTTAATTATAGGTCTAAACCGAACACTGACTAGTTATATCACGTAAAGTAATGAAAGGTCAAGAACAGATATGTTAGGCTAATATACTAACATAGCGATAGACATGGCAGATTAATCGGAATGCTTTTCGCTGGCACCTGTGACATTAGCATAACCACTCAGGGCAGCAAAAAGAGATTTCCAGGCACTCAAATTGTGAAAGCCGCACGCAGATTTATTGTAACAAAACAGACAGCAACGTTTCGACCTAACAAGAGGTCTTTGTCAAGCTCTTGCTAGGTCGAAACGTTGCTGTCTGTTTTGTTACAATATATCTGCCTGCGGTTTTCACACTTTAAGTGCCTGGAAATCTCTTTTTGCTGCCTTGACGTGTTGGGATTGCTGGTCTTGTTCCAGAGCACCTGTGGCCGCTGGGGGTGAGTGCAGTTCCTGTGACAAATTTTGCTATTAGCATTACCACGGGCAAAAGATCATAAAAGTGAAAAGACAATGTCAAAAGCAAAATAAAAACATTAAAGCGGCACTGTCATGCCGAATCCTGTTTTTTTTTTTAACCCCCCCCTCCGGCCTCCACTACATCTAACTGACCCCCTAGTCACCCCCAAATGCCCCTAAGCCCCCCACATTACCTATTTTTTATTCCTTATTTTCTGCCCCGATCTATATTCAGGGCGCCGCCATCTTTGTGGGGGTAGATGAAGTCCCTATGGGACATGTCATCTGCCCACACTAGCTAGACTGTGAGATTCCCGCACATGCCCAGTGAAACACCTGGACATGTGAATGGGAATTTCGTCTATTCATTCATTCATCAGACAGACGAATGAGTGAATAGAAATATCAGCCGAACAAACTAACACTGAATATCAGTGTTTGTTTGTTCGTTCAGTTTATTACAAGGAGGGAGCTACCGGCACACAGCTCCTTCCTTGTAATATGTAACTATAGAAGCGGCAGGGAGCAGTGCTCCCCACCACTTCATAAGCCCCCCAGGCCTCCCCTCACTCGATGGGGGTCAATATGACCACCATAATAGCACAAGGGAGATTAAATTCTCCCCAATGCCCCTACTCGCTATACCGCTTGTGGCTGCTCACTGTAAAAAAAAATTTAAAAAAATAAATAAAAAACTATAAACACGACGGGTGGGGGCCCTAAAGGAAAAAAAGGGGGGAGACCTATTGTGTCAATTCCCCCTCCCCCAGACTGAGCTCCGCAGGGCGGGGTAGGCTTATAAAGCCTTCCCCCGCCCTGCAATTAGGCTAAGAACACTCTGATTGGTGGGTTTAAGTCAATCAGAGTGCTCTTTGTCATTTTACACAGCGTGGGAAAATTCGAAAGAAATCCATCCATCCAATCACAGTGCTCTTTGTCATTTTACACAGCGTGGGAAAATTCAAAAGAATTTTCCCACGCTGTGTAAAATGACGCAGAGCACTGTAATTGGATGGCTTATTTGAAAGACCAGTTGTCTGAGTTTGTGGTGGTCGGTATACTGCAGTGGTGCTGGGGAGTTGATTCGGGAAGGTTGAGCTCTGGGGTGAGACCGCTCTAGCCTATGAGCATCGGTGTATTTATTGGTGAGTCTGGCTGCCTCGGGGAGAGTAAGAGGCAGACGGTTTCTCACCCAGTCTTTAACGTCAGATGAAAGCAGACTGAAAAACTGCTCTAGCAACATCATCTGTAGCAAGTCTTCTAATGTGGTAGCCTGACAGTCGTTAATTCAGTGGGTGGCAGTGCGGTACAGACGGCATGTCCACTCTGTGTACGAGTCAGTGTCTGTTTTTCTGGAGTCTCTAAACTTTTGCCGGGACACTTGAGGGGTTACTATGTACCTGGCTTATAGGGCTTCTTTCACCCTCTCATAACTGTGTACTTCATGGTCTGGAATGGCACTGAAGGCATCCTCCGCTATGCCAAACAATTTTCCTGCTAAAATAGGGACCCATTCCTCCTTTGCTATTTTGTGGAGGGCACACTGTCTCTCAAAATCATCTAGGTAAAGGTCAATCTCGCTTGTAGTTTTGTCAAATGTTTTAAATGTGCTGAACTGTGCTTTCGGCAGTTCTGGGTTGAAGCTGGAACTTTTCGGTGATACTGCTGCAGTTCGTTGCGCCTCGAGCAGGCGTACTCTCAATTCACCCTGTACCCTTTCGTTGGCGTTCGCATCATCGATAATCTTGCTGATGATTTCAGGAGAAGGGTTTGGCCCAAACAGCACTAGTCCTTATCTCCCTCAGCGTGTCGCTTTTGTTCGTACGAACAGCTGGGGTTGTCGCAACCTAGTTCTCTCAGTCCCGCTCCATTAGTTTGCTGATGAGACGCTTGTCTTTATTGCTGGAAACGCCCCCATGAACCTCTAGTAGTTCCTTTAGCGCGTTGCACTTAAGTCGGGTGTACCAGCCTTCCATCCGCTGTACTCCTTTGTCCACCTTGGATTATAAATCCAGGAAAAAGGGATGATCCCACTGCTCCCACCAAATGTGGTGGTCTGCCAAAGTATCACCGCCAAGGACACGCTTTTCCCAATTGTAGAACTTAAAATAATACACAAGGTAAAATAGCACCGATATTTCATAACCCCCTACACATGAGCCAAGGCTTAATGTTAGGAGAAGACTGATTTAATGGCAGTACAGGTTTTAAATGTATACAGTCAGTAAACTCCTCCTCTGTGCCTGAGAGATAATTGAGTCAGGAACTGTACTAAACAAAATTATCTCCAGGCACACAAAAATTAACAATTTTACAACACCCCAAAAGTACTCCCAACATACATGGAAACACCACAAAAGTCACTTCCTCGGATAGCTTGGATCTAGACGAATAATATATCCAAAAATCACCAAGATCCATTTGGTAGTTTTGGATCGACATCGCAAGGAAGTTCTGACTGGTCTGTCACTAGGTAGAAGTCCAAAATAGTTCCAGGGAATTGGTGGAAAGAGCCGGTCTCCGTTTGTGAGGTTTTGTACGAAAACCACATAAGTTAGATGAAAACTGGTTCATGTGGAATATTCCCTGTGTTCGGTAGTCTCTAACTCCTGAACACCGTTCGTGTAGGTGAAATAGAACTGGAACGGGCAGCAGGTCCATGATGACCGGTGTTCATGGGAGTGCCTAACCAAAAAGTGTTCCAGGCACTCGACGACCAAGTCCCGCTGCCAGCGTTCAGAAGTCAAGATGGCTGCCATCCATTGTCCTGGCCACGTGCGGTTGCATGCACGAAATGGCGGCCACCCAGTGGAGCATTCTATTAACGAGTTCCCTTGTGGTATTCGTACAGGTACTTAACATTCCATGGTTTAATGGGTCTCTGGGGTGGTCTCAGTTCAGGAAACGAACAGAATAAACAAAATAAAACTGGGACATGAATCCAGATGAACAAATAGAGCCAAAAGTGATGGGGTACTCCTTCACAGGAAGGTCACCCCCTTGTTCACCCACCTCATAAACATGATAGATGCCTTCCTAAAATGTATGGAATTAGTTCTTGGTGGCACATTCCAGACCTATGTAACAACAGTGGTTAGGAAGCTGAAAGATCTACTCAATGCTTGTGAACGAGTTGCTAATTGCCCCAAGATGAATGTAGCTTCCTTGAATGGTCCTATGATTAAGGAGAAAGTGGCACTTCAATCCAATAGCCAGATATACATGAGGGACAGACTTATTGCCTGGGATTTGCAGCAAAAAAGAGGCATGTTAGTTGAGAAAAAGTTGTGCATTGAACCTACCATGTTGCCTTTGTTTACTATTCCCAGCTGCAGTGCCCCAGCATTATGCCAAGACCGAAGAGTGGAGCAGTGACGTTTTGGCTTAATGCTGTTGGTGGTTTAGTGGCAGCAAGTAAAGCAGCAAGCAGCCAAAAGGAGAATCATGCCTCTGAAATTGTCAGGTCACTCTTGCCTCCTACTTATGAACCTCTGAGCTACCAGGAAAAAAAAATTCTGTATGGGCTGATGTGTGTCTGGTTGCCCAGTAGCTATTGTCATGTCCAACAACCACTGTCCAAAGTGTTTTCTGTTAGATGGAACACTCTGAATCCAGAACACTAAGAAATATAATTCTAACTGATGGAGAATATTGCCTTCTTCACATTCAATCTCCCCAATTTGGGTTATCGTGCTGTTCAGAATACTACTTGAGGCACCATCATTTGCCAGCTGAGATCAAATTGACCACTCACCTCTCACTTCAAAGTTGTTTCTAAATTTCTGAAAGTATTTTAAAATCTGGTGGAGAGTAAAAATTTTAAAAAAATAACTTAAACATCTCCTGCTATTTTTTTTTTTTTATGCAAAGGGCACTTTGTTTTTTCCACACTAGAGGATGGTCCTGTTCCATTCTACAGATATTTCTGGCCTTGGCTTCTGATATCCAGTACTCCTTTTTATAATTCTTGTTTATTTTTTATTTTTTTCTGGTTTTCTCTTCTATGTCTGATTTTCTGTATGCTGGGTTTTCTGGGTTCATTTCTTTATTCTGTTCCTGGAATTCCCAGTCTCTTGGATTCCTTTAAATGTTTTTGTTGCCACACCCATTCCTTTGCAATTGAACTTTTTTGTTTCAGTCTGTTCCTGCAAGCAGTGATCTAATTTCCTCTGCTCCTTCCTTTGCAGGTAAGTACTGTGTGTGTGTTTTATTGTTGTTTATTTAGTCATGTATATCTAGGCAGTTAGGACCCACCGTAATTGGAGTACTTTGGCGCAGTGGTGGGCTGCATACATCTTGGACATTTATGTATGTCTAAATCTCCAATGTTTATTACATACAGTTGCAAGAAAAAGTATGTGAACCCTTTGGAATGATATGGATTTCTGCACAAATTGGTCATAAAATGTGATCTGATCATCATCTAAGTCACAACAATAGACAATAACACACAAAGAATGAAATGTTGCCATGTTTTTATTGAACACACCATGTAAACATTCACAGTGCAGGTGGAAAAGGTATGTGAACCCCTAGAATAATGACATCTCCAAGAGCTAATTGGAGTGAGATGTCAGCCAACTGGAGTCCAATCAATGAGATGAGATTGGAGGTGTTGGTTACAGCTGCCCTGCCCTATAAAAAACACACACCAGTTCTGGGTTTGCTTTTCACAAGAAGCATTGCCTGATGTAAATGATGCCTCGCACAAAAGAGCTCTCAGAAGACCTACGATTAAGAATTGTTGACTTGCATAAAGCTGGAAAGGGTTATAAAAGTATCTCCAAAAGCTTTGCTGTTCATCAGTCCACGGTAAGACAAATGGTCTATAAATGGAGAAAGTTCAGCACTGCTGCTACTCTCCCTAGGAGTGGCCATCCTGTAAAGATGACTGCAAGAGCACAGTGCAGACTGCTCAATGAGGTGAAGAAGAATCCTAGAGTGTCAGCTAAAGACATACAAAAGTCACTGGCAAATGCTAACATCCCTGTTAGCGAATCTACAATACGTAAAACACTAAACAATAATGGATTTCATGGGAGGATACCGCAGAGGAAGCCACTGCTGTCCAAACAAAACATTGCTGCACGTTTACAAATTTGCACAAGAGTACCTGGATGTTCCACAGCAGTACTGGCAAAATATTCTGTGGACAGATGAAACCAAAGTTGAGTTGTTTGGAAGAAACACACAACACTATGTGTGGCGAAAAAAAGGCACAGCACACCAACATCAAAACCTCATCCCAACTGTGAAGTATGGTGGTGGGGGCATCATGGTTTGGGGCTGCTCTGCTGCGTCAGGGCCTGGACGGATTGCTATCATCAAAGGAAAAATGAATTCCCAAGTTTATCAAGACATTTTGCAGGAGAACTTAAGGCCATCTGTCTAGCAGCTGAAGCTCAACAGAAGATGGGTGTTGCAACAGGACCATGACCCAAAGCATAGAAGTAAATCAACAAAAGAATGGCTAAAAAAGAAGAAAATACGCCTTCTGAAGCGGCCCAGTCAGAGTCCTGACCTCAACCCGATTGAGATGCTGTGGCATGACCTCAAGAAAGCGATTCACACCAGACATCCCAAGAATATTGCTGAACTGAAACAGTTCTGTAAAGAGGAATGGTCAAGAATTACTCCTGACCGTTGTGCACGTCTGATCTGCAACTACAGGAAACGTTTGGTTGAAGTTATTGCTGCCAAAGGAGGTTCAACCAGTTATTAAATCCAAGGGTTCACATATTTTTTCCACCTGCACTGTGAATGTTTACATGGTGTGTTCAATAAAAACATGGCAACATTTCATTCTTTGTGTGTTATTAGTTTAAGCAGACTGTGATTGTCTATTGTTGTGACTTGGATGATGATCAGATCACATTTTATTATCAATTTGTGCAGAAATCCATATCATTCCAAAGGGTTCACATACTTTTTCTTGCAACTGTATTTAGTACTTAGTTATGTCTCCTCTTGTTTTGCCTTGTATCTCTTGTCTTGTTTTATTTTGTCTTGTATTCCCAGTTCATGTACAGTCCTGTCCTGTCCTGCCCATGTTCTGTTAATGTTTCCCTCATGTATTGTGTACATGTTCTGGGTTCTGCTTTCTGTCCTGCTCCGGTTCTGGGTTCTTCTAGTCTTGTTTTGTGCTGCAGAGCCCTCCTATCCAAATCCTGGGAGGTCTGCATATTATTATCTAGCTCCTGCGATCCGTGAAAGCTGCATCAGGGCCCTGGTATGTGGCTGCACAAACGCTGTGCTCAACACCAGGGAGCGTGTGGTTACCCTGTACCAGGCCATTTCCACGCTGAGACTCCTATCTTCATCATCAGGCACACAGGTCCCTGATGTTACAGACTGGATGGGTGGGACAGCTTTAGTCTTGTCTTGGTGGTATGGGTAATGGGGGTGGATAGATTACTACCACCCCCTGAAACCACCCATGCAGTGGGTTGGGGCTATATAATAAAATAATATGGGGGACATCCTAATGTCTTCACCTACCCCCCACTCATAGGACTATTATAATACAAGGGGGGTGGAGGCACATCCATTGGTAGCAGGTGGGGCCCTAATAATAATATTCATAATACTCTCTGCATATCTAGCCTAGTTTGTGACCGTATCTTTTGTTTTCTGCTCAGATATGTGTTGCTAACCATGTTCAAATTTTGATTACTAAAAAAACAAAAAAAAGAGGCTGAATATCTCATATATATACATATCTACTATACTTATCTCATGTAAACGATTGTTATTACTCATATTTCTAATTTCTGTAATATACCTCCTATGCCTCAAATAAATAAAAGATTGACAAAAAAATAATAATATTCATAATAATATGGGGACCTGCGAGGATGATAATATTCAGGGGAGAGGAACAAGTGTCCCCTCAGCACCCATCCAGGGTCAGTGGGTGGTGGCTTAAGTGATGGCGGTAGACTTGCCATTGCCCACCCTCAAATAGTGACATGTCCACCCTCTCTCCTCTCCAACCCCCTAGTCACCTCCTATTAAAATTAAATAATCATACCTAAGCCTCTTTACCCTAATAAAATTAATACCTGTAAAAGAACAAATATATCCGTATATACTCGAGTATAAGCCGACCCGAATATAAGCCGAGGCCCCTAATTTTACCACAAAAAACTGGGAAAACTTATTGACTCGAGTATAAGCCTAGGGTGGGAAATGCAGCAGCTACTGGTAAATTTCTAAATAAAATTACCGGTAGATCCCAATAAAATTACATGAATTGAATATTTATTTACAGTGTGTGTATAGAATGAATGCAGAGTGTGTGTTTGTGTGTGTATATAATGAATGCAGAGTGTGTGTTGTGTGTGTATATAATGAATGCAGAGTGTGTGTTTGTGTGTGTATATATAATGAATGCAGTGTGTGTTTGTGTGTTGTGTGTGTATATAATGAATGCAGTGTGTATATAATGCAGTGTGTGTGTTTGTGCAGTGTGTGTAAACAGGGTGAGGGGAGGGCATTTTTATTTTAATTTTTTTTATTTTAATATTATATTATTTTAATAATATTATTTTAATATTATATTATTTTAATAACATTATTTTATTATTATATTATTATTATTTTAATATTTGCATTATTTTTTTTAAATGTTTTTTTGTCCCCCTCCCTGCTTGTTGCCTGGCCATTATTATTATTATTAAAATGAAATAATATTAAAATAATAATATTGAATCCCTGGTGGTCCAGTGGCATTGGCTGTTCAGTGGGGGGGCTGACAGAGAGCTGTTACCTTCCTCCAGCTCCCTTCTCCTCCGTGCAGCTCCCCTGTCAGCTCCGTTCTGCTTACAGTGTAAGTCTCGCGAGCTGACAGGGGAGCTGCATGGAGGAGAAGGTAGCTGACAGGAGCTGCAGGAAGGTACGTACCAGCTCGCTGCCAGCCCCCAACAGGACCGCCGGGCTTGTAATGAGCCTGGCGGTCCTGGTCTGTATTGTGGCAATGTAAATTGCCATAATACAGACTGACTCGAGTATAAGCCGAGTGGGGGGTTTTCGGCACAAAAAATGTGCCGAAAAACTCTGCTTATACTCGAGTATATACGGTACTTACCATCAGACGTTTTCTTTCTTCTAACTCTTCTTCTATCTTCTTTTAGCAAATTAACATTCAAAATTCTTAATGCAACTGACGGAAAAAAAAGAAAAAAAAACAATCTGAAATGTTAGAAAAACTGCCAATAATAAAACTGCAATGCAGTAAAAAGAATCCATCTTTGCTCCCCGAGTGCTATCTGTAGCTGAGCTCTCACCGGGGAAAACAACCTCATAAAGGATTTCCCACACTTTGCCACCTATTACTAATTTTCCATGCTATGCAATATCATTTGGGGCGCTCTGATTGGCAGGCTCGTAACCCAACTTTTTCAGGGCGCACAGATAGCCATGTCCAGAGAAAATGGAACCTTCTCTCAAGACTTGGCTGTCAGTGTGCTCTGATTACAAGTCAACTATGGCAGAATCGCTGCCTATTCGTGGATTTCCCTGTGTCTTTTCATGTGTTTCCCCTGTACTCTCTTGTTTTGTGCCCGCTCCCCATTCGGGAGTGCTTCCACGAAGGAAAGCCGTTCGCCTCCCGAACAGTGACGACACTAATGCCCGATTTAGAACGCTGGGTTAGAACTTTCTCACTTCACAACATAAGTGTGAAACCGCAAGTTAAACAATTGATTCCCTGGGTGGCCGCCATTCGTACAGACGAACACCCACCAGTGGGAGCATTCGTAGGTTGTTTCCCAACTCATTCATCTACCGGACGAGGACCTCCCCGATGCCCCATTAGAACGTTCACACTAATTACTCAGATTGCTCACACTCACACAATGTGTGAAACCGCAAGGGAAGTAATTAATGAGGGCTCCCCTGGGTGGCCGCCATTTCGTATAGATGAACGCCGTCAAGGGGGAGCATTCATATCCCAAAAGGAGATACCCTTGCAGGGTTTCACACAGGGACCTCATGAGCAGGGACTGGTCAAGAAAGGTACAGCTGCGAGGGTCCCTTAAGGTTGGTGTGGACACCTTTGGGGTACTGGTGAGGTTGGCGGGCTTGTTGGTGCCTGCAGGGACAAAGAGACCAGCTCTTTTCCCACAGACGGCTTTCCTGTGCCTGGGAGACAAAGGGACAGTCCATATTTCCTGTGCCTGGACTCCCAAGCACAGAGGCTCCTGGGAAGAAGACCCTTGGTGGTTGGTCTGTGGATTTAGTAGCGGGCTTTTGGGACAAAGGGAAGGGACTCCCTTCAAGTGGTAGAACCCGAGGGAGGGGGAGGATCAGGGGATGGGATCATGTATGCTTGTGGGGTAAACCCCTTGCATGGGGTTATGCATAGAAGCCCTGTGTGGCCAATAAAATTGTGTTGTACCTCCAGAACTAGGTCTTGTCCAGTTACTGGGGGGAAATGGGTTTGTTTGTACTTGAAGTGGTTCCAGAGCTGAAGGAAGGCAATAGCGGAGGTAACCGGTCGGGTTACCCGGGGTCCACTACATCTGGTGGCAACAGTGGGATGGTACTTCCCAGCCATGCGGAACCTACTCATGGACTTCACAGCCTTGAAGAGACAGAGTTGCTGAAGGCTAGAGGTCCAAGGCAGATCTAAACGCTGCCCTCATGGAGGACGATTTACTAAGCCGCAAGGCCGCTGTGCAACCACCTGGGGGTGAGAAGGAGGCTCTAGACAAGGAAATGGATTCTCGCCCTCCGCAGAGCTTATGACCAAGATTTTCTCGGAGACCCAAGCCTCAGAGAGCTTGGAAGCAGAGAGCTTGGAAGCACTTTGAATGCCTTTGCCTGCTGCATGAAATTGTCCAACCGACTTGGTCTCAATTCTGGCCGTGAAGATCACCAGGAAGGCGGCCGATGCTTACCAGGCCGCGCCCAAGGGCGACCTGCGTAATTATGCCGCTGTAAAGCAGGTCCTGTTGACGAGGTATGTCATTACCCCAGAGGCATATCACCGAATGTTCCAGTAATTGAAGAAGGGGTCCCAGGACTAGTTCCTCTGGGAAGAAGTATATTCTGACCATTGTGGACTACGTGACTCGGTACCCAGAGACAGTCACCCTGAACAATATTCAGGCAGAGACTGTGGCCGAAGCCCTGATGCGAGTGTTTTCCCCGGGAGATCGTCTCGGATCGGGACACCCACTTTACTGCCGAGGTAACTCACCAACTGTGGAAGTTATGTGGAAGGCATTAAAGCGATCCTGAGCTCCCCATACCACCCACAGACCAAAGGCCGGTGCGAGTGTTTCAACGATACGTTGAAGCAGATGCTCCGGACATTTCCCACGACTTGCAAGGATTGGGAAAGATGTTGCATCTCCTGTTTTCTTATCGGGAGGTGCCCCAGAAATTTACTGGATATTTTTCTTTAGCTGCTGTTCGGGTGGCGAGTTACAGGGCCCCTAGACCTTGTCCGAGAACTTTGGGAGGGAAAAGGGGATCAAGGAGGGACCCCCATCATCCCCTATGTGCTGGAGTTTAGGGACTGACTGGAGAACTCACTCACCTGATGTGTTTGAACCTCCAGGCGGCCCAGAGGCGACAGCACACCTGGTATGATAAGTTAGCCAGGAGACGCAGCTTTAAAGTCAGGCAGAAGGTTTTGTTTCTAAAGTCTGTCCAACATGACAGGCTGCAGGCTGCCTGGCAGGGCCCATACTGGGTAGTGGACCAGAGGTGTGACACTACCTATGTGGTCGGCCCTTGCTCGGGTGCAGGGGGTTGCAGAGGCAACCTTCGGCACTCCAGATGGTTTGGACTACACCTCCCATGATGCTTTGCCAGCATTACAGCTGTAAGAGCATTATGGGGGATGTAGTCCAAAACATCTGGAGTGCCAAAGGCTGCCTATCCTTGTCCTAGAGTATGGAGCTCAGACAGGGTCCATAGACGAGTTCCACTTGGGGGACCGACTGATGGAGAGGGAATGCCGGCAAGCCAGACAGATGCTGTCTGTGAAGAGGGAGACCTTCTCTAACCTGCCAAGGTGCACCCCATTAGCCACCCCCAGAGTGGAGACTCCCAACCCACAACCTCTGCGTTCCCATACAGAATACCACAGGCGGTTCGGGAGAGTATGGAGAGCAGGAGATCCAGGAGATACTCTGACTAGGGGTGATCAAACCGTCCCGAGTCCTTGGGCATGCCTGTAGTCCTGGTCCCGAAACGAGACGGAGCCATCTGGTTTTGTGTGGACTACCGGAGGCTCAACGACAAGACGGTATCGGATGCCTATCCCACGCCCTGTATCGACCAGCTCCTAGACAGGATGGCTCGGGGCTAGTACCTCACCACTATCTATTTATGTAAGGGGTATTGGCAGATTCCCCTAGCGGCGTATGCTGTCCCCGAGTTGGTCTTCATCACCCCATTTGGCTTGTATCAATTTAAGGTGATGCCATTTGGGATGAAGAATGCCCCGGCCACATTCCAAAGGATGGTGGACTGGCTGTTAGGTGGCCTCCAGGATTATGCCTGCACATACCTGGACAACATCGCCATATACAGCGACACCTGGGAGGAACATCTAGTACATGTAGGAGTGGTACTGGACAATATTAGGGAGGCAGGACTGACCTTAAAGCCCAGCAAGTGCAACATAGGGATGGCCGAAGTGCAGTATCTAGGACACCGGGTAGGGTGTGGGAAACAGAAACCCAAGCCATTCAAGGTTAGTGGCTAACTGGCCCCGTGCCTGCACTAACCTACAGGTATGGCCTTCCTAGGGACCGCAGGCTATTATAGGAAATCTGTCCCCTGTTACAGTACCCTAGCTAAGCCCCTCACCGACCTGAAAGAATCTGCCCAGACAGGTGAACTGGACCCCAGAGTGTGAGTGGGAATTCCAAGCCCTCAAGAACGCGCGGATAAATGCCCCTTTCCTGGCTTCTCCTAATCCGAAAAAAAAAGTTTTCTTGTTCACACAGATGCTTCTATGTTTGGATTAGGAGCAGTGCTGAGCCAGGTCGGGGGACGATGGCGGAGAACATCCAGTGGCTGACCTCAGCAGGAAACTGACCTCCGCAGGAAACTACTACCCAGGGAGGTAAGCTACACCGCCATTGAAAAAGGAACGCGTGGTGGTGGTGTGGGCACTTTAAAAAAAATGCAGCGCTACCTCTACGGATAACAGTTAACTTTACTCACGGATCACAACCCGTTGGTGTGGCTTAACCGGGTTGCTGGGTACAATGCCAGCCTGTTACGGTGGAACCTGGCCCTACAACCGTATGACTTCACTATTCAATATAGAACCGGTAGGCAAAATAGGAATGCCGACGAGTTATGGAGGAGGTGCACAAATATAGGACAGTGCTAAATTACATACAGTGGTGTGGGTTTCTATATTTATTTAAGCTTATTTTTTCAATCCACACTAACACAAAATTTGCTAAATATAGGGGATAGGTAAACATAATATTGAAAATAGTGGAAAGTGAAGTTTCTCTATACATAAAATTGCACCATGGTCATAAATGCTAAAAATATAAAATAAAAGGAAATCATCAGTAGTTTCAACATGCCAAGCACTTTTGTATCACTCATGAAAGCTAAACTTTAAATCTTATTGGAAGTTCTCAACGTCGGCTGATATAGTGAGTTTATATATATCCGTGTACAGGCAGTGTGTGTATATGTTTGCACAGTGTGCAGATTGCATTTGGTCACAATGTATCTGGGCTATGAGTAATAAAGGGCAGACACATGATGTAACTACATGGGTAATTTCCAATCACTCAGCCTTCGCATGTTCATTTCGGATGAGTCCAAAAGTCAACTTGATGTGGAAGTCAAAACATTTGCACTGTATGTGGTTATGTCAGAGATGGGTATCTTGTACCCTGCCAGTTGTTGCCAAGAACATCTCCCATCAGGCCTGCATAACAAAATTTGCAGCAAAATATAAATAATTAATTATAAAAGGTAACACTTTTGTCTGTATAGATCAAGTGTCAATAGGAGGGGTTGTAGAAGAGGAATTTAGATACAGAAAATTAAAAAGTATTAATATTAGACATGTAGCCTCTTACAGATATTCATATTATGATGAGTAGTGGTCTCAATTACTTGAGAGGCAGAAGGAGTCTGGAGTTCTTAGTAACTCATAGGCAACTGCTAAAAAAAAAAAATGAGTGTTCTACTATGAGTTGAGAATACATGCTCCTTCTGGAATGGTAAATCTATCCTTTATAAGATAATGGGCTGTGTGCCTGGGGAGTACATCAGTCAGATGCTTCTCATGCGATTACAGTTTTCCTATGCTTCTCGATTTGCTATAATACAGCACATTGAGAAGGGGGAGAGGCAGGCACACACTATCCCAGCTTCCTTGAGCTAACGGAAGCGAAAGAAAACTTCCCTGGCTGTCCAAGAGACATCTAGAATAGCATTTCGGTGAAGTTTCATAAACTGTTTTTTTTTTTAGAAATGGTTTAAAATTTGACAGACTCCAGACACATAAACACTTCAACCAGCGTGTCACCATTGACAGTTGTAATCCCCGCACAGCGTGAAAATTTGTGCCAGGGAAAGAGGGGAGAGCTTTCAAAGGCTGCTGGAGTTTGCTCCTAAAGAAAACATGCAGAAAAAAATGCATACCTGTTTTCTTTTGGGGTTTTCTACTAAATTGTAAAAGCAAATTTAAATATGTATTGGGCAATTGCTGATGATTGGTTAATATTATATTTTCAGATTGGCACAGTGGCTGACTGGCAAGTACAACGCAAAGGCCCATGGTGCAACAACTCGGACACACATTAAAAAAAGAAACACCTGTCCTCCCCACTGGCAATACGGCCGCTCCCCTGCCTGCCGCCAAGTGGCTGTGGCCTCAGTGGCCTTATGGCACATCTGGTCAATTATCCCTATAATTACCAAATTCAGCTGGGCTATAGTAGTGGGAGAATAGAGATTATTGTACGGTAGATAGTGGGTATAGTCAGGTGACAGGGCTGTAATGGTGTGACAGGTGCTTAAGTGGTTTGACAAAAGCTATACTGGAGTGGCAGGGACTGTATTGAGGTGGCATGGGCTGTGGGACAAGATGGGTTTTCTGGTGGTCCAGAAGGAGATGTAGCATGCACCCTGTGGATGCAAACAGCTTCTTCTGGCCAGTGACAGGAAATATATCAGAGCATTGCAATGGTAAACCATGGCAACAATCCAATACAGTAGAGGCGAGGGAGAGACTGTTCAGTGCCAGCCCTGCAGGTGCCAAACGTGGAAATTATCCTGTCGGCCTTAGCCACACAGCAGAAGAATGGGTGATCATGCCACCCTCCTACTGCCTGCTGATGGCTTTTGGCAAATCCGGCCTTTGCAGCAATTTTATAAAGGCATTAGAGAGGCCCAGTCTGCCCCTGGTTGGGTATGTATTTTCAGGTATGGTGAGAGCTTTTATGTGTTTCTGGGTCTTTTGGTTACATCTAAATATATCATATATGTTTTCTATACATTTCTTTAATTATTGTTATTATATATTATTCTATTATTTATATAGCGCCAGCAAATTCCGTAGCGCTGTACAATAGGTATGCTATGTAAATATTATACTTGCCTATATGCTCAAGATCCTTAAGTAAGGTGGTAACTAATGACTGTCTTCTGTCTACAATATGACTAAGTACAGGTTAGTGGTTATAGTGCCAGGAGTGCCCTTGTGCCCTCCCAACTTACAACCTGGCGTTCCCCGGGCACCACTGCCTGCCTCCTCACAACCAGAGGCTTTCTTCAATTAATTTAGCCTGGTTGTGCAGGGCTTAGATCATTGGCTGGGTTAAATCAACTCACGCTCAAAGCCAATAAGCTAGCCTAATTGCACTGCAATTTGTTGTCTTAAGAACAATACATTTTCCTGGATATACATTACAGTGATTTCATATTAAATGTAAAATGACATTCATCAATATACACCTATAGGATGGTGGTGAACTCTGGCTCTACAGCATCAGCATCTGTACTGTCTCAGGCTGGTGGTCTATCCATGATCTGCATACCAATGGAACTCATCATTACAACTTTGGTGGACAGAGATATCGCCATGCAGATATAAATCTGCCTTTAGTCACATTACAAATGGATTAGTTTATCCTTTTGTCATACTTTTGGGGCGTTGGGAGTTTCCATATGTAACGGATCACCTGGCACCCCGACTGGGTACATCCGTTGAAGGATGCTCCTAGCGCTTACAGAGGGCTCCAAGCGCTCCGCCAGACACCACAACCACCATAGACCCCACGAACCACCGGAGCTTGGTTGGGGTCTCGCCATCTCCTACCCACCCTTGGCCTACGACAAGGCTCCAGGTTCCAGTGGGTGAACCTCTCCTCCAAAAGAATGAAGCAGGAACAAGCTCTTAAAAGAGCTTAGTAGTGATTAGCTAAGGGAGTATGCAGAGCATAGCAATCCCTTGTAGTGATATAGGAATTCCCCCAATAAGAGACAGGACTCTAGATTGAGGGTGAAGAAGAACTCTGGTTTAGTGACACACACTCTGCTTTTATGCAATTCTCCCATGCAAGGGAGACGCCCACAGACAATTATGCATTACCCAATCACACAATGGTTACATCCCACACATCTCCTACCCTTAGCCTGAGAGGTAACACAATTAGCTGTACAGTTTAAAACATACTTTTTACCCAACTTTCGTAACTCTAAAACTATACATTCAATCTTCATAAAACCAGTTCCATAGATTTGGGCTGTGCGGTCGGTCAATTTCACACTGAAAAAATAACTAAGTCCCATTCGAACGTGCGTCTCTGTGGCTGAAAATGTGTAGCCGATTTCAGTTCCATGGATTTGGCTACACATACCGCTTACCTTGTTCGAATGAACAAAGATGGCTTCCGCCACGTGTTCATTTGTCGAATGGTGGCCACTTCGACTACTTAGGCACTTTGGCTGTATCCAAAGTGCCAATTTAAAGTTGCAACACTGCTCCAAAGTAATTAAAGGGCCAGAAACAGCATTATAAAAATCCATTATGCCCAAATACAGTTCTTAAAGGGCGAGGTTACTTTCGACACACCATATACTGAAATGCTGAACTTTGTCTTTACAAAATGAGTTCTTATTGCTTCACCCATACATTCACCATTCCAAAAATAAATGTGTTACACATTAATCATATAGTTCAAGCTGTGGCAGTGTAAAAATGCTAACTTATTTGTAAGGGGGGAGGGAGGGTGTTATACTTTCCATTGCAGCAGTATTCAAATTATTTAGCAGATACACTTTGTAGGGATACAAACATGTTTCACTGACCCTATAGTTTCTAAAAACACCATCTAACCCCTTGCCCCCTAAATATAGTGAATTCTTAGCTTTATTCCAGTCTGCTGGTGCTGGCTCTGCCCCCTGACCTGCCTGCTTGACTGACATCATCAGAAGTGGTGATCTGAGCCAATCACAATGCTTTCCCATAGGAAAGCATTGGATTGGTTGAGCTTGTCAATGAGGCAGATCAGGGTCAGAGCCAGTACAAGCCAAACACAGACCTGGCCAATTAGCATCTCCTCCTAGATATGCATTGAAATAATGCATCTCTATGAGGAAAGTTCAGTGTCTTCATGCAGAGGGTGGAGACACTGAATGTCAGTGCTGCACAATATGCAGCTTTGCCCCAGGAAGCACCTCTAGGAGCCATCTGAGGAGTGGCCAGTGGAGATACCCCCAGGCTGTAATTTAAACACTTCCTTTCTCTGAAAAAAAAAACTGTGTTTACTGCAAAAAGCCAGAAGGGACTGATTATACTCACCAGAAAAAATACAATAAGCTGTAGTTGTTATGGTGACTATAGTGTCCATTTGATATTAGACTATTCATTTGAATGAAATTTCGATCCAAACAAAAAGTACCGAATTTCGTCCTAAAATGAATAGACAATACTCATTCTGTTAGGACAAAATTTGGTGGTTTCGCCGGCACCCTGTCTAAATGACAGGATGCTCACAAATAGTGAAAGGAGGCATCGCGAGATCACGGAGGAGAAGTGAGTATTGTGGGAAAGTTTCTTTGACCACAGGAAATGGAGTGGGCTTAAGCTCCTCCTTGGGTCAAACATGGTTAAGCTTAGGAAAAATACATAAGACAAAGTAGTCCCTACTTTGGCTTATGTTTTAAACAAAACAAAATCAGATATGAAAAAAAGAAGAACAGATCCTTAGAGGGAAGAGAAGAGGAAGCAATTGGGGAAAGGTAACATGACAGTGCTGCTTTTTATTTATTAAGTTTAATATAATCCCCACAGGCGTCTACTGCATATGTTCAGGATGCCTTAATCACAGTAAAATATATTGTAAAATCAAAACTTAATCCAATGTTGCAAAAATACCGCCACGTGTTCGTTTGACAAATGGCGGCCACCTCGACTACTTGGGCACTTCGGCTGTATCCGAAGTGCCAATTTAAAGTTGCAACACTGTTCCAAAGTAATTAAAGGGCCAGAAACAGCATTATAAAAATCCATTATGCCCAAATACAGTTCTTAAAGGGCGAGGTTACTTTCGACACACCATATACTGAAATGCTGAACTTTGTCTTTACAGAATGATTTCTTATTGCTTCACCCATACATTCACCATTCCAAAAATAAATGTGTTACTCATTAATCATATAGTTCAAGCTGTGGCAGTGTAAAAATGCTAACTTATTTGTAGGGGGGGAGGGGAGGGGGGGGGTTGGCATGTTATACTTTCCATTGCAGCAGTATTCAAATTATTTAGCAGATACACTTTGTAGGGATACAAACATGTTTCACTGACCCTATAGTTTCTAAAAACACCATCTAACCCCTTGCCCCCTAAATATAGTGAATTCTTAGCTTTATTCCAGTCTGCTGGTGCTGGCTCTGCCCCCTGACCTGCCTGCTTGACTGACATCATCAGAAGTGGTGATCTGAGCCAATCACAATGCTTTCCCATAGGAAAGCATTGGATTAGTTGAGCTTGTCAAGGAGGCAGATCAGGGGCATAGCCAGTACAAGCCAAACACAGACCTGGCCAGTTAGCATCTCCTCCTAGATATGCATTGAAATAATGCATCTCTATGAGGAAAGTTCAGTGTCTTGATGCAGATGGTGGAGACACTGAATGTCAGTGCTGCACAATATGCTGCTCTGCCCCACGAAGCACCTCTAGGATCCATCTGAGGAGTGGCCAGTGGAGATACCCCCAGGCTGTAATTTAAACACTTCCTTTCTCTGAAAAAAAACCTGTGTTTACTGCAAAAAGCCAGAAGGGACTGATTCTACTCACCAGAAAAAATACAATAAGCTGTAGTTGTTATGGTGACCATAGTGTCCCTTTAATATTAGACTATTCATTTGAATGAAATTCCAATCCAAACAAAAAGTACAGAATTTTGGCCTAAAATGAATAGACAATACTCATTCTGTTAGGACAAAATTTGGTGGTTTCGCCGGCACCCTGTCTAAATGACAGGATGCTCAGGAATAGTGAAAGGAGGCATCGCGAGATCACGGAGGAGAAGTAAGTATTGTGGGAAAGTGGTTAAGCTTAGGAAAAATACATAAGAGAGTAGTCCCTACTTTGGCTTATGTTTTAAACAAAACAAAAAATCAGATATGAAAAAAAGAAGAACAGATCCTTAGAGGGAAGAGAAGAGGAAGCAATTGGGGAAAGGTAACATGACAGTGCTGCTTTTTATTTATTAAGTTTAACATAATCCCCACAGGCTTCTACTGCATATGTTCAGGATGCCTTAATCACAGTAAAATATATTGTAAAATCAAAACTTAATCCAATGTTGCAAAAATAGACTTGCCATTAGCTGTCAGTGCTACATTTCAAGATCACAGAATATTGCATAATGTAATAAATTATGATTCTTAAACTCATTTATTTAAGCAGACTCATTAAATTTTCTGGGCAAAGTTTTATAAGATATACTCAGCCAGCAGACAGAGTACTTGGCAGATTAGATTGGTAGTAACACCTCTTGCTGACACTCAGGAACTTCTTGGGTTAGGTCCTGCAATATGTGAGGAGCATGGAAATGCATGCACAATAGCCTCCAAATGAAATGGCTTCTTCAATCCAGTGCACCGAAACACATCTCTGGGATGTCGCTAGATATTTTATACTATTTTATTTATTTGTTAATTCTTAATAAAGTATATACCGTATATTTTTTAATTTTTACTTTTATTTGCTACTCATTAACCATCACAGTTCCTTCATCTCTAAAGAGGGTAGTATGGTCCTTAACCGTACCTGGCTGTTCTACTGAGCCAATTTATAGGCTCCAGGCCTATACCTGAACTCATCACCATGCATAAGGAAATCTGCCACCACTCGTCGAGAAGAAAGGGGAAGATCGCCTAAACGGACCTACTGGCATATATTCCCAGGGCTAGGTTATAGCTCTGCAGCATGTGCGTTCCCCATTATTTAGTTTACTACGTGTGTGTGTGTGTGTGTATATACCGTATACATATATTTATATATATATATATATATATATATATATATATATATATATATATATATATATATATATTAAGGGGTACTACACTATTTTTGTTATTTTTATTTGTCTTAAAGTTATATACATTATGATATTGTAAAAGAGACAGAAGTGAATTTTAAGTACAAATATTTTCTACCATCACAGAGTGAACCACATATTCACTATCACATTTAAGCACTCCACTGTATTTGGTATACAAATATTTACTTCTCACCTCAACCCCAGGTAGTGCTACAATGCCTCTAGCTGCCTCCATATTTAGTGTTGCCCTTTAAAGAGGGAGAAATGCACTCCAATGGTTCTGTGATTGAGATGGAACCTGTGCTAAAAGTAGCACCCTCCTAGCCCTATGTAGACATTCGCTGCTAGAAAGCACTGCTTTTTCTTATTGTATATACAGTATAATATATATATTTATATATATTACTGTATATACAATATATATATATCAATCTTGAGAATTAGAGACTTAGTCTTATGCAAATCCGTAATCTTCAACTAGTATCAAGCAAAGTGTCTGCAGTAAGTTGTACAGAAATCTCTAGAAAGGTAGAGGTATTACATATGGCAAATATGATAGAACATGACACCATGTAAAAAAAAGAAATGCCCAATGCGCACATTTATCCTAATCGAGGCTCTACAGGGGTCAGATTAGGGTTTGATAAAGGCGAAATTGATTATTCTCCCGTACTTGATATAATAAGTGACAGCTACTCTTTCTAGCAGGATCTATCTAAATAGGATATGAAGAGTGCTACAAAGGGGAACGTTCCTTCACAGATCTTCTTTAAGAGTGCATTTCCCCTATCCTCCCTTTTACAGCTTCATATTAATATAGTGGCCTATATCCATTTGAATGTACCATTAAACCTTCGTGACCTCCTAATCGACTACTACAATCTGATGTTAACTTACTGCCTAATCTAACCTAAAAAATATGCACGTAGCCCTGAAACTCCACTGTTATAATTGATGAAAATTAACGTGAGGAATGCCGTTGGGGTACCTTACCTATGTTGTGATATTACTTTACACTGCAAAAAAAAAAAATGTATATAAATATATAGTGGTCTATATCTAGTATATAGATATGCATATGTAGCATAACTATGTATTTTTAGTGCAGGACAGCTGTTCTTTCACCCATGAGTGTAACAGACAGGATACCTTCAGAAATTCAGCAAACAAACGACATTCAATTGTAATGATTTTTTTTATCTATTTGTATTTTAATGTGCTATTGCTATAATTCAGTTTGGACTATGCCTTTAAAATACCCACTGTAAAGGGCTGTGGAAATTGTTGGCGCTATATAAATAATAACATAATAATAATAATAATAATAATGCACATACTGTGATTTTCAATGTGGACTAATTTGATTTTTGTGCGTTCACATCCTGAGTTCTTATGTATACATTGTATGCTTTTGGATCGCATGATCTTCTGATGTATTTTACTGACTTGAGGAAATCATGAGAACAATTCTGCAGGTTATTCTATCGATATAGTAGCTTCAGCACATGAACGAACTATGGTTACTTGTCTAGATAGCTATTCTTGCACTGACTAGAGCAGTATAGGAACAGATTAAGGGATGTCAGTCCATTCGGACACTGATATGCCGGCTATAAATGCAGTGGGGTAGCGTCATGGGTGAGGATTGCCCAGTTTGGGGATATTTTCCTAATCAGGAGCATTTGAACCATTGAGCAGGGGAAAGACCAAAAGGCTCGGTGGGTTTGTTAGAATACAACCACAAAGGGGGCGGAGCCTGACCGGGAACCAAGATGGCCGCGTAAGCCGATAGCTCCCGACACCCAGGCACACATAAGCCACAAAAAGCGCACTGGCAGCGCAGCAAACCCCACCAAACAGCCCACTCAACCACCGGGTACCCCACAGCAATGGGCGGCAGCCGAAAAAACCGGGATGCACAGCCGTCGGTCGCCTCACACTTCCGAGCGCAAGGAGACCCGGCGCCATCTTACCCACGTGGCGCCGAAAACTCTGACTCGGAGCACAGTGAGCCCCCAGCTCCGGAGTCAGCACCGCTGACGAAGTCCGACCTCCAGCGGCTGCTTAAAGAGGCAGCAGCTGACATAAAACACCACATGGCAGCAGAACTGGAGAAACTGCTCCAGGGCTTGAAGGCAGACATCACAGAACTGGGGGAGCGGACAGGGAAAGTGGAGCAAAGGGTGGACGACATTATGGACACAGTGACCACCCAGGCAGACACCATTTCAACTCTGCAATCACGCATAGAAACACTGTAAAACGGACTGGAAGACCTCAGCAATAGATCCAGAAGAAACAACATCGGGATCAGAGGCCTCCCAGAGACCATCACCGGAGAGATACTACACTCCACGCTGCAAGAGGTATTTCTGACCCTCCTACCTGACAAAACCCCACAAGAGCTAACCATGGACAGAGCCCACAGAGCCCTGAAGCCCCCCAGCCAAGACCACACAGCCCCCAGAGATGTGATAGTGAGGCTTCACTACTACTCCATCAAGGAAGCGCTCATGGAGGCAACCAGAAAAAGCCCGCCAAAACTAGACACCGCCATGCTGGCATTCTACCAGGACTTAGCACCCACCACGCTAGCCAAGCGTCGAGAGCTGAAACCGCTCACAATAGCACTAACCCAGGCAGGTATTGCCTACAGGTGGGGGCTCCCCTTCAAACTCCTCGTCCGCAGAGACAACATGACCCATATCCTCACAGACCCCTCCAAACAGCAAGCATTTGCCTCCAAACTGGGCCTACATCTACCGACGACAAGACCAGGTACCACTACCACCACCGCACGGAGAAGACCCCCACCACTACAACCACTGTGGGAAAAACCATCACCGCAAAGAAACCGTCACGCGGGGAACAGCCCACAGGCAACGCCGGGCACTAGAACGAGCATGACCTGACTCCACCGCACCGACTATGAACCCAGACATCCCAGGAGCAGACCTGCAAGGCTCTCCGACACGACGGATTAAACGAAGAGCAAGACAAACGCAGAGACTGCGCCTATTCAACAAAATATATCCTTTATATCCTTTATACATAGAGACAATGTTCACTGCTGTTTATTTGTTTACTTGTATGCAAGCTACCTGTAAGAGAGCTATACAATTGTGCACGGCACGTATTAGAAATTGGGAAAAACACCCACAACCAAGGGGACTAGACAGCGGGGGGACGGGGAACAGGGGGAACGCCAAACCAACTCTGCGGGCAGAACCAGGGGGAGACGGGAGGAGGGAGGGAGCAAGCGGGGACGAGCAGGGACTAAAGGAATAACCCACACTGAACCACCCGACCCCCAGACAACCAGCCACAAACCACCCCACCGGAACAACTATGGGGGTAAGGGTGGGAGGGCAACCAATGACCAAACACCAGGGACACAGGACAGCCGGGACTGCCCTGACCCCGACATTGACACCAGGCAACCCCAGCCCGAGGGACCATACAGACACCCCTCCCCCAGATGGGCGCCCCAACCCACGGGAACCGTCAACCCCCCGAGACAGAACTGTAGCCAGCTGACCCAATGACACCACCCCCAACTCACAATTGCCCAGTGGAAATTCTCACACACCTGGAACGGGACACACCTCAGGACTTACCCTCACCACGCCCCACGTTAACACTAGGGCACCGGGGTCCCAAGTAAGGGACATACCCAAAACACTGTTAGACTCGAACCTGGCACAGACAATAAGCCCAGGAAGTTGTAAATATGTTCACTGTTATTTTTATTTGTACCCACAGTTCACCCCCGAAGAGTACCATGGTGGGACACAAGACCTTAGAACCACATCCAAATCGGGAAGATACCTGACGCAAAAACCCCAAGCCTCCACCCACAACACAGAGGGCTGGACCAATGCACAATCGGCACCGCAATACCCCTCACACCACAATGCCAGCTAAGGTAACATGCATATCTATTAACTGCAAGGGGCTAAACCATCCCTCGAAACGCCACCAGGTCATGCGCTGGGCCAACAGGTCGGGGGCAGACGTGGTCTTTCTCCAAGAAACACACTACGCTAACTCACGCCCGTTCCCTCTCCTAAGCCGACACTACCGAACCTGTCATCTAGCCAACTCAAACACAGGCAAACACAACGGGGTGGCAATTTTACTGAAAAAAAACTGCCCCATACACCTTAAAGACGTTCACAAAGACCCGCAAGGGCTATACATAACAGCAACAGGCACAATTGGGCCCACAAAAATAGCTCTGACCTCCATATACGCACCGACGATTCCAGACCCACAATTTTGGCAGACAATACAAGCTCACCTCAGCCAACATCCTAGCCACCAAAGAATAATAGGGGGGGACTTCAATGCCACAATCTCCCCATCCATTGACAGACAATGATACCCCCCCCCACACCCATCAACCCACCCACCCCTCCAGATCGGACAAAATGCTGGCCAACTTTATAACCCAAACGGGCATCATAGACATATGGAGAACTCAACACCCAACAGACCGCGACTACACTTTCTACTCACACCCCCACCACACCTACTCCCACATTGAAATCTTCCTCATCTCACCATCCCTCCTCCCCCACGTCACAAACACCGCAATAGGCAACATCACTTGGTCAGATCACGCAGACATCACACTACAACTCCAACCACCACAAATCTCAAGACCTTGGACCTGGAGGCTCAACCCCATACTACTCCACGACCCCCAAATAATTACCCAACTGAAGACAGAACTCACCCAATACTTCGACACCAACAAAGACTCGGTGCAATCACACACGGTACTTTGGGCAGCACACAAAACAGTGCTCAGAGGATCCCTGATCAGCATAGCCACGGCACACAAAAAGAAACACATAGCCCACATAACATCCCTACTGGACCAGATCAGACAACTCGAAGGACAATGTTCTATGAAAAATCAAACAAAGCAGACACACTACTGGCCCGAAGGCTACGCAAACGCCAGCAAGCCAAGCAAATTACCACCATTAATACTCCCACAGGCCAACCAACCGACATCCCCAGCAAAATCGCCGAGACCTTCCAAAAGTATTTCACTGACCTATACGACCACTCCCTTCAACACCTCCAAGACGACAGCCCCCTACACGACAAAATACAAACCCCCCTAACAAAGGCCCACTTACCGACACTCACGACGGAGGCCCAAGCACACCTCTCGACAGAAATCACAGAGGAGGAGGTGAGGAGAGTAATAGGCACTACGAAACCCAATAAAAGCCCAGGCCCGGACGGATACTCGGGCATCTACTACAAAACATTCACGGTCAACCTGCTAGCCTACATGACAAAGCTATATAACTCGCTCATGACTGGAGACCGGATGCCCGAGGACATGCTGGAGGCAAACATTTGCCTACTACCCAAATCCGGAAAACCGCACACGGAACCAGGCCACTACAGACCCATCTCCCTACTAAACGTAGACATTAAAATCTTTACCAAAATCCTCGCCAACAGACTGCTCCCCTACATCCCAACGACAATCCATCCCGACCAAGTCGGATTCGTCCCAGCAAGACAAGCGAGCGACAACACCAGACGGACCTTAGACCTCATTTGGGTAGCCAATCACCGTAACATCCCCACCCTCCTACTATCCCTTGATGCCTTTTCGCCACCTTAGAGAAACTCCAATTTCCCACACCATTCACAACAGCCCTCAAAACGATCTACTCTACCCCAAAACCAAAATTACTCATCCCAAACGCGCAACCCCCCCACTTCCCTATACGCAACGGAACGAGACAGGGTTGTCCACTGTCCCCGATCCTCTTCGCCCTCTCATTGGAACCACTACTACACCTCATACGCACCACCGCCACCATCGCAGGCATTACAGTACGCTCCCAAACCTACAAGGTGGCCGCGTACGCCGATGACCTGCTCCTAACACTAACTGAACCCCTCACCTCCCTCCCACCACTCCTACAATTGGTGAAAGAATACTCAGCGACCTCAGGATACAAACTAAACCTGGATAAGACAGAGGCACTTAGCATAAACATCGACCAAGACACGAAGGAGACACTGCAAGAAACATACACGTTTCGCTACAACGCATCCCACATCCCATACCTAGGTATACAGCTACCAGCAGCACTACACCGCACATACGCCCTAAACTATACCCCAATGATACAGAAAGCAAAAGACGATCTTAAAAGATGGCAAGACCTATCACTATCATGGCTAGGACGCATAGCATCAGTAAAAATGAACCTCCTACCCCGCTTCCTCTACCTATTCCAAACCCTCCCCATCCCACTCCCCACAACGGACGCGAAATATGTCCAAAAATTAATTGATAACTTTATCTGGGCCAAAAAAAGACCCAGAATTAAAAGGAGCACCATGTACATCCCCAACAGGACGGGAGGACTGGGACTACCCCACTTCCAAAACTACTACTACGCCGCACAACTCACACAAATCCAAAACTGGCACACCCCACAGGGGATCAAACGATGGGCGGACTTAGAACATGACCTATTTGGACGCAACCTCCCATCCCTCTACATATGGGTACCAAAGAAATCATGCCCCCTACCACCACCACTGCCCCCATCAATCACCAACTCAATAGACACGTGGGACAAAACCACCAGGAAATTCCCCATCATAAACAACCCGACACCACTGACGCCAATACTACACAACAGAGCATTCTCCCCAGGGTTAACACCCAAAGACTTTGCACACTATGAACAAAACGACCTGTTCAGACTGCACCACTTCTACACGGGAACTCGAATAACCCCATACAATGATCTTCCTAACACGCAGGCAACATATAACACCCACGACTTCTTTCGCTACCTACAATTGCGAAGCTTCCTAGAACAACCCGACAACGCCAAAGCAGCCACCACCACACTCACACGGTTTGAGAGGACATGCCTACGCAACCCACTTCACAAAGGTCAAATCACGGAAAATTACACACTCCTTATCACCAACCAACCCAAGGGGGCATTGGCATATGTGGCGGCTTGGGAGAGGGACCTGGAGCCCCCGGGCGACCCCACCGACTGGCAAGACATCTGGGAGGCAACAGCCTCCATATCCATATGCGTCAACCATAAGGAGCAAGCGTACAAAACACTGCTCCGATGGTACCTAACCCCGGTACGGCTGTACCACATGGGCAAGGCAGACGCAGACCTATGCTGGAAAAACTGTGGGCAGAGGGGCACATACATACACGCATTGTGGCATTGCCCTAAATTGGCCCCACTGTGGGCAGAAGTGGCTTCCCTAGTCTCAACACTCCTCCAGACCACCATACCATTAGACCCCTGGACATGGCTCCTTTCCAGACCACGAGAGGACCTGACCAGAGCCCAAAACAAAATGACAAACAGGATAGCCCTAGCGACTAGACGGGCAATAGCCGAAGTATGGGGAACACCAAACACCCCCACACTACAAACAATCATACGCAAAACCAGAGAAGCAATACACATGGACAGGATCTCAGCCATAATTCATGAGACCTCCAAGCACTTCCACAGAATTTGGGACCCCTGGCTATCTGAACCCCACCTACAATAAGGACATACGGACAGCCTCCACCTCACCAAATAGGCCCGCCTTACCAACAAAGCAATCAAAACACCAATGCACTGATACTCAACGTACGAAGCACTACCCCAACCCGAACTACTGGATAACTACCAGACACCCGAAACCGAACCCCGCCATGGTACCCCACCCTTGTACATAGGTTCTCAACCCCCCCAACCAACCACCCGGACCCATGGGAGCCCATCATTACAACATCGCAACGATGACAACAAAACAGCCAGACAGAGGGCAACCCACCCTACCACAACAACCGTTACCGAGGAAAACCGCAAACCTCAAACAGTCACCAACACAGGTTTGAACAAACGAACCATACAAAGGGAAAAAGACCAAGATAGAGGTCCCTGAACCCCACACTACCGCACGGCAAACACCAAGCCAACAGACCACACCACGACACAGCAGCTCCCTCACAAAACCTTGAGACACAAAGACACAAAGACACATGTGTGGAAATTACTGCGCACCTGTACTATTCTGGCTGTACCACCCCCACCCTATTTCAATTCTGTACCCTAATGTTTTTTTTACCGCACTGAAAAACAACAAATAAAGAATGTTTAAAAAAAAGAATACAACCACAAAGATGAGTTAATGGCGATCCTGGAATAATGGTAAATATTTATTCATCTCAAAATGTTCAACTGAATGTAAAATTCTTCCCTATGATAAATGATATCATTATTGCCTATAAATATGTGCACATAAAGTGAACTTTAAACTTTGCTTGCTGACACAGATTTCAAAATGATAGGATGAAGGCTATCCACTTATCTTATGATGAAATGATAACTTCTACAAACATTGGAACAGATCACATGACCAGCTTCGTGTTGTACAGTATAAAAGGGAAGGATTTAGCTGGGGCAATGCCAGTCTGTCTTTGAAAGCAAAATTGACTTTTCACAGTCCTGCAGGAGCAACATTCACCTGAAGTCTGTCTGGTAAGTACATAAAATAAGTCATGATTTCTGTACTACGAAATAAGGGATACACTCCAAATTGTTTTGTTTGTACATGCATGGACTGGCTATTGGGCAAATGGGGCAAATGCCCAGTGGGCAAAGCCAGATTTACCCTTTAGAGCCAGATTTAAGGCCAGTTTCCTCAATGCACCGGCACTATATAAATAACCTCTGCGTCTACATCAGTAATGCACGTGTATAATGCATATAAACAGGCAGCGTTATACACTAAAGCAGGGGTTCTAAAAGGGTAGATCCCCAGATTTTGTAGAACTACAACTCCCATGATGGAGTGCATTCTTCTAGAATTGCAAAGCATTAAGGAAGCTGTAGTTGTAAAACATCTGGGGATGTACCTATTGGGCACCCTTGCACTAAAGTGTAATTTTTGCTAAATCAAATTGAATTAAAAGTGACTTAAATTTAAAGCCAAAACTGCAAATATTGCTGCTTTGGAGAATTCTTCTGATATGGTTATTTTGGTCTAGAATTTGAAATTTGCTTTGAAATTCCTGGCAATTCCTACTTTAGTGATGACCCTGATAGTGCTAGTGTAAAGGTATGTGTATATTTGTTAGTTTGTTTAGCTTTGTTAAAATTGATGTCAGCTAATCACTAAAGTGTGTACTAATTTAAATTCAAAGTGAACTGCAACTTTTAGATCAAAATCGGCAAATTAGTTAGTGGGCTTTGTATTTAGTTAAGCTCTTTTGGCCTCTAATATGAAATTCAGTTTGAATTCCAAACAGTTCACACATTAGTAAATAAATAGGGATTAGAGGCATAGAGGTAGAAGACTATCTACATTAGGAAGTTCACCTGCAGTCAAGATACATAGCTGAGACTACAACCTTTTTTTATCACTAACTGGTTGTTTTTTTAAAATTTTTATTTACAATTCCTCTTCGCCCCATCCAACGTCATCCCTGCACTCATATAGCTTAATGGACATACAGATTCCTACCACCATGACCACTAATCACTGAAGTGGTCATAGTGGTTGCAGTAACCCTTTAAAAACCACAATATCTCCATTGTCCTCAAAAGTGCTCTATAGACACTGCATTATAATGTCAAGTACTCCTCTCTACACTACGCTGTAGACAGATGCAGCATTTTAAACAGAAATTATTATAATTAATATTATAAACTGATATTTGGTCTTGTCAGAAATTTACTGTACTTGACACATAAACAGAGTGTTTCACTGAACTCTGAATTTTAGCAAATATACTCTGATCTGCATAATTGCCAAGCTCTGACTAGGGCTGAGTAAGTGAATTCTTAGAGATTAGTCTCAATATTTATTTAGTTTTTCTAGAATTTGATATTTAGCAATACCCTTGTATGTGCATATACAACTATGTGGCAAATTTAAAATAAAATGAAAATGAGTAATAAGAATTAGAAAATTGAGATGATGTATCTGTCCCAAACCCCTACTAGGGTGACCACATTTCTTAACTGCCATTCAGGGACACTTACTTTCACAAGTGCATTTCATAAAATTCATACTTGAGATGTCACGTGACCCCGGCCGCGTGACGTGAGACGTCTAGTGTTCACGCGGTCACGCTACTCAGGGCAAGGGAGGAGCCAAGGAGCCACACACAGTGCCATCTTAACAGCATTATGGGCCCCTCGGGCAAAGCAGTGCACAGGCACCCTGCCTACACAACAACTCAGAGGAATAAAAATTTAAATTATCTATAAAGTTAAGCTTATATTTATTGGTGCCTTCAGCAAATGCAACACACAGACTGCTGAACACATTCACACACCGAATGCTGAATACATGCACACAACGACTGCGGAGTACACACAAACAGACTGCTGAGTACACACAGAAAGACTGCTAAATATACACAGGCAGACTGCTGAATACACACACACAGTGCGCTGAATACACACACAGACTGCTGAATACACACACATACAGACTGCTGAATACACACACACACACACAGACTGCTGAATACACACAGGCTTCTGTAACACACACACACAGACTGCTGAATACATACACAGATACTGCTAAATACACACAGGCTGCTGAATAGGCACACAGAGACTGCCAAATACACACACACACAGCTGAGTACACACATACAGACTGCTGAATATACGCACATACACACACACTGCTGAATACACACACACAGATGCTGCTAAATGCACACAGACTGCTGAATAGACACATACTGCTGAATACACCCAGACTGCAGTGAGGATGCAGGGTATGTGTGGGGGGGTGCTGTGTGTGTGAGGGGTGCTGTGTGTGTGTGAGGGTGCTGTGTATAAATGGTGCCGTGTGTGTGTTAGAGAGGGGTGCTGTTTGTGAGGGGTGTTGTGTGAGGGGTGCTGTGTGTGTGTGTGAAAGAGAGGTGCTGTGTGAGAGGGGTGCTGTGTGTGGGGGGGGCAGGGAGCAAATGTCTAAAAAAAAAAAAAAATTTAAATAATAATAAATATCTATTTACAAAATCTTTATGTCCCCCCCCACCCTTCTTCTTACCTTTGGGGAAGGTGGGGTGAACACTGCCAGCCCTGGTAGTCCGGTGAGTAGTGACCTATAGCCTGCAGCTTCTCTGGCTGCAGGCTGTCTTCAATCCCGCGTGCAGAATGCTGTGTGGAGCGTTGCTGTGGTAACGCGAGGCAACGCTTCATACAGCATGCTCACATGAGGACTGACCTTCCTCCCAGATCGCTCCTCCTGCCTCCCAGGTCCCTCCTGCCCTCTCTCTCCCACTAACGAAGGGCCTTTAGGCCAGTGAGGAAGATCTTTGATCTCCCCACCGGCCCAAGAGGGCCCACAGGAAGAAAACTGGGCCGGCAGGGGAGATTGATCTCCCCTGTCAACCGTGCACGCTGAGCAGCAGAGACAGCGGCGGTGCAACATCAGCTTATTCCGGGACACTACATTGTCCCGGAATGAGGGTGCCTGGGACCGGGACAGACTTTCAAAATGCGGGACTGTCCCGGGCGATCGGAAACACGTGGGCACCCTACCCCCTACAGAATTTGTTTGCTCCAAACCTTCCTTTTCTGCCTTAAATCTTAAAAATCTTTATACCACAATTAAGATTTTACTTCTTAAATTAAATTTCTATATAATTCACTTTTTTATAGTCATTGTTTTTATGAATTATTATTAAATTATAAGTCTAGGCTTTATAGACACTGCAGTGTGCTGTAGTTGTTATGATGCCAGGAGTCCCCTGATGCCATCCAACGAGTAAGAATTAACCCATTCTTGAACTTGTCTGGGTCTCTAAGGCCCGGAATCCGTGCCCTCTTCATTGATATACCTAAGTGGATATTCCTTTACTGCGTTAATTGTATCTGTTTTATACCTATTTGGACCGAACTGTGAAGGATGGGAGCCTATGTCCCTCCATCTTGTTTCACTACGCTAGTTTACTTATTGTGTACATGCAGCAGATAGCAAAGTCAGCATGTTCTTCCAAAGAATGTGTGTTACAGGATGTACTTCTGTAGAACCTTGGGAACCCTACCAAGAGAACGCTAAGAGGGTGAATGAGTGGTCACAGAAATACTATATGAAACTAGTTAGAAATGCTTTTTGGCATAAAGCTTTATTTGTCTAAATACCCTTGCTCTCCCATTAAAGACAGAATCATCTTTATGCCAACCTGCTGTCTGTGTGTTACATGATTCTCCGGGCCCGCAACCTAAGCATGTTAATCTGGAACCGTAATTCATACAGAAGTCAGGATTTCCCTAACAGTACTAATGACACAAATGAAGAAGCAGGAGCTTCTAATTTAGTGATATCTGAGGGGAGGGCTAGACCACAGACACTTGGAGGAACCAGGTAAATGTCAAACTATTCAAAAAAGATGTAACTCTTACCTAAGTTATGGTGCCAAAGGACTCCTGACGCAAAAACTGTTAGTGCCATTTCCATAAAGATTCCTTGTTATATAGGTAGAAACACAAAGAAAACTTTTCAAATTGTATCAGTGCTTACAGTCTCACAATGATCTTCAAAATGCCAGTTTTATCATATTTTGAATAAGAAACATAAGTCTTTAGAAAATCTATTTTTGCACTAGTTCACTTTGAACAGTAATAATCCTAAAATAGCATCTTTTGTAATCTGGCTTTAATTGCATGAATCTTGAAATATCACCATTATCTATTGTCCTGTTTCCACGGAGTGGTACGGTTTGGGTCGGTATGTTCTGGTACACTATTTTGTGTGTTTCCATTATAAAAGTGGCCCATACAACTGATCCAAACCGCACCATTCCTGGGCCCCATTCAGATGCAGGTCCATAGGAAATGGTATGGTGCGGTTAGGGCGGAGCTACTGCCGTCACACTAGACAATCCATTGATTGGCGGACAGGAAAACGTCAATGCTCACGACAAATGACACGCTAGGCATTTGGTCTAAACTCTGCATGCCCCCTGGCTGCCCGACTTGCAGTGGAAACGCTCACCTGAATAGGCTGGACCATCCTGACCCTTCCGAACCGTACCGTACCGAACCGAGCCAATACCACTCAGTGAAAACAAGGCATATGTGATAAGTTGGAATCCATACATGATAGTCCAAGTTATGTCAACATCAGTCTGCACAATGCCAAACCAACAATTATTGATATCCCAGTACAGATGAAGTACATGCTAGATTTTCAGAATGTGATTTCAGTTCTGGTCACATATAAAAATAAATCTAAAGCGACACTGTTTCCCCACTCCGAATGTATTATTTCATAATGATAGATTCTGGCTTTCAGTACCAGTTGCAAGTGATTCCCTGTCACTACTTGTGAAATTTTGCATTTGGAAACCAGTCTGTACTTGCTGACAATAGCAAAATAAGATGCCAGTTTCTACATACTCAAAGTCAAAATTAATTATGACTTTAAAAAAAAAAAAAATTAGTATCTCCTCTTGCTTTTGTAGGAACACTATAGCATTAGGTATACAAACATGTTAGGTTATTTAGATCACTTAGTTTACTGCCCCTTTCCCCAGAACAAATAAAATAAAGGATTTTAGTTACGTTTCTTCCCCTGGCGGACTGGTCTCTGTGTGGCTGCTCCATGTCCAGTGGCTGAGATTTCTGATAATCTGAGCCTATCCCATAGGCTTACCTTACCCATAAGCAGGGGCGGGCTGGGAAGGGGGGCAATTGCTCCCCAGGCCGCCCTAAATCCAGGGCCGCCTGCATTCAGCAAAAAAAGGAAAAATCTGAATCCCCTGCCTCTGCCTCTGGCTCTAGCCCTGCCTCTGGCTGAGGACTCAGATTTTTCAACTCACCTCACTCAGCCTGCAGCCTGCAGCCAGTGGAGTCAGCCAGCCTCTCCTGGTGATGTCATGAGGAGGGGGCGTGACTTCCACTGCTCTTCTCACAGGATCTGGGGAGTCTGGGAGAAGAGCAAAGGAAGTCACGCCCCCTCCTCCTGACATCACCAGGAGACTTCACTGACTGCTGGCTGCTGCCCACCATTCCCTGGCCCAAGGTAAGACTCAGGGAGGGGGAATACACTTTTTTTATTCCCCTCCTCAGGCCCTGTCCCCTCCTCAGCCCCTGTCCCCTCCTCAGCTCCTGTCCCCTACCTCAGCCCTGTCCCCTACCTCAGCCCCTGTCCCCTACCTCAGCTCCTGTCCCCTCCTCAGCTCCTGTCCCCTCCTCAGCCCTGCCCTGTCCCCTCCTCAGCCCTGTCCCCTCCTCAGCCCCTGTCCCTCCTCAGCCTGTCCCCTCAGCCCCCTGTCCCTCCTCAGCCCCTGTCCCTCCTCAGCCCCTGTCCCCTCCTCAGCTCCTGTCCCCCTACCTCAGCCCTGTCCCCTCCCTCAGCCCCTGTCCCCTCCTCAGCCCTGTCCCTCCTCAGCCCTGTCCCTCCTCGGCTCCTGTCCCTCCTCAGCCCTGTCCCTCCTCAGCCTGTCCCTTCCTCAGCCCCTGTCCCTCCTCAGCCCCTGTCCCCTCCCCTCAGCCCCTGTCCCCTCCCTCAGCCCTGTCCCTCCTCATCCTGTCCCTTCCTCGGCCCCTGTCCTCCCTCCCCCTGTCCCCTCCCTCAGCCCTGTCCCTCCCTCAGCCCTGTCCCTCCTCATCCCTGTCCCCTCCTCATCCCCTGTCCCTTCCTCAGCCCCTGTCCCTCCTCATCCCTGTCCCTTCCTCATCCCTGTCCCTTCCTCCCTGTCCCTCCTCTCCCTGTCCCTACCTCAGCCCTGTCCCCTACCTCAGCCCCTGTCCCCTCCTCAGCCCCTGTCCCCTCCTCAGCCCCTGTCCCCTACCTCAGCCCCTGTCCCCTCCTCAGCCCTATCCACTACCTCAGCCCCTGTCCCCTTAGTAAGCTCCTGTCACCCCTCCTCAGCCCCTTTACCAAATTGTAGCCATCAACCTACTTAAGCCCCTATCCCCCCCCTACATTTTCTAAACCTCCAATTACAGCATATACCCTCCACTACCGCCCCTGTCCCCCCACTACAGCCCTGTCCCCTTACTCAGCCCCTGTCTACTGGTTTTAAAAGTGTAAAGTTTGGGTGTCTGTGTGTGTGTGTGCCAGTATGTCTGTGTGTGTGTGTGCCAGTATGTCTGTGTGTGTGTGTGTGTGTGTGTGTGTCAGCCAGTATGTCTGTGTGTGTGTCAGTATGTCTGTCTGTCTGAGTCAGTATGCCTGTAACAGTGTGTCTTTCTGTGTGTGCGTGTGCCTGTCATTTAGTGTGGTTTTTTTTTAGTGTGTGCCAAATCAGCAAGTGTGTGTGTGCTTATCATTGAGTGTCTGTTTAGGTGACTGCCCCCCACCCCACCCCACCCCCGCACCTCCCTTTCAATCACATGGGAAAGGTGTTTACTCTCTTCTCGGTGCAGTGGCCACTTGACTGGATTTCCCCCCACAGGCGTAAGGCTGCCAGCCCTCCCCTGCCCATAAGGAAGCATTTGGAAGCTAGTGCGCACTTGTGGAAAACCACCGTAATGCATCATTCAACATCTCCACATAGAAAGGAATTCAGTCAATGTATCTCTATGGGGAGCGTTCAGCGTCTTAAAGGACCACTATAGTGCCAGGAAAACACTACCCTCAGGGTCCCCCTCCCGCTGGGCTCTAGGGTGAGGAAGGGGTTAAACTTACCTCTTTCTCCAGCGCCGGGCGGGGAGCTCTCCTCCTCCTCGGCTGAATGCGCATGCACGGCAAGAGCCGCGCGCGCATTCAGCCAGTCTCATAGGAAAGCATTCACAATGCTTTCCTATGGACGCTGTCGTCTTCTCACTGTGAAAATCACAGTGAGAAGCACGCAAGCGCCTCTAGCAGCTGTCAGTGAGACAGCCACTAGAGTCTGGATTAACCCTAATATAAACATAGCAGTTTCTCTGAAACTGCTATGTTTATAGAAAAAAGGGTTAACCCTAGCTGGACCAGGCACCCAGACCACCTCATTAAGCTGAAGTGGTCTGGGTGCCTATAGTGGTCCTTTAATGCAGAGCGTTGAGATGCGAAATGTTAGTCCTGCAATCTTAGTGGCTGTGGGAATAACTGCCAGTAGAGGTGGCATTACGCAGCAGTGTAAACATTGACTTTTATTAGAAAGGGCAGTGTTTACATTTACTCTCCTCATCATGCACGGACTGGCTATTAGCCCCAGAACCACTAGATCAAGTTGTGGCGGTTCTGGTGCCTATTGTGTCCTAACTGTGTAAAGTAGCAAATACAGTCAGAAATAGAAAGCTATAAGATACAAATCCATGATAGCAGAAAAAAAGTTTTATTGGCACCGGTTTCACTATGTAATTATTATAGACTATAATTCTAATGCTGTACAGTTTCAGCTAGAAAATGACAGAGAATCTGTCTTGGCAGGTTAACGTTAACATTTAAAGCCCCTTAAGCAATAATATGTAATTTATCATAGTGACATTTTATACATTGCTTTGTTTTATGAGTTATTAAGAAATATTTACCTCCTTTCCAGTACTGTCATCCTGGGTTTGTTGTGGGTGTAACATATTCCTCCTGACACGATCCTAAATGATTGGCGCTTTGTTTGCACCTTCTTCACGATTCTTTGCTACTAGTGCATTAGTGCCAATATCACTCCTTTTCTACATGTCAGGACAGATAACCTTACACACAGAGAATAAGGTCCCACAAGTACAGGAAAAACAGTAAATAGCAGTACGCATTACTGGACCTTAGAGTGGCCAGGCTTAATGTGTAAACAAGAGATAGAAATGTCAAATAGCACAATAATACGAATAACGCAATAAATTATGTCATCTGCTTGCATTAAAAAGGGGGCGAGACTGCTGCATTCCGAACCCGAATAGAAACCAGCAGGGCCGGCGCTACTATTAGGCAAATAAGGCATTCACCTGGGGTGCTGACCCTTTGTGGGCGGCCATCAAGAGGTTTTCTGGTGGGCTACCCTGCTGCAGTCTGAGGCTGTTGTGCTGGGCAAAAGGCTCCTTAGCCACCCTCCAGCGCAGCCATTAAGCTGCTGGGCTCCTCTCCCCCGCATACCTGCTCAGGGAGAGGGGTTAACTGTAACCCCATCACCCGAGCAGAGCACTGCTTCCTGCATGCAAGGGGATCCGGGACTTGACCTGGTATCCTGACTGCCCCCTGCCTGTGGACACCGGAAACTCTCAGACACCACACAGCTCTCCTGCTCCCCCGGGTGAAAGAGCAACTTCCCACAGGCAGCATGCTGGATTCATTCTCTTCTTCACAGGACCCAGGTATGGCATATCTGGAGGCTAAGGGGGACTGTTTATTGGATGATTGTAAATTGCTGTGTGTGTAAATAAAGTGTTACTTTATGTAAAGTGGTTGAGTTTGTGTTTGAGTGACAGAGTATGTGTGTTAGTGAGAATGTGAAGTGACACTGTGTGTGTGTTAGTGAGAGTGTGCAAGTGACACTGTGTATGTTAGTGAGAGTGTGTAACTGACAATGTGTATGTCAGAGTGTGTGTGTTAGTGTGTAATTGGCACTGTATGTCAGTGAGAGAGTGTGTGTATTAGTGAGTGTGTGCAAGTGACACTGTGTATGTTAGTGAGTGTGTAACTGACAATGTGTATGTCAGAGTGTGTGTGTTAGTGTGTGTAAGTTAGTGTGCAAGTTACACTATGTCAGTGAGAGAGTGTGTATTAGTGAGAGTGTGTAAGTGACACTGTATGTCAATGAGAGTGTGTGTATGTCAGTGAGAGTGTAAGTGACACTGTATGTCCGTGAGAGTGTGTGTAAGTGACACTGTATGTCAGTGAGAGTGTGTAAGTGACATTCCTAAATATCTTGATGGCCTTTCTATCCTTTCCCTAAATGTTTCCGTTCTCTAGTGCTAGGAAAACACATCTGTATTCCTAACACAATAGAGCCCTTTGGTTTGCCCCTTCCCTCGACTGGGTGCCTCCGCCGATCGCTGCTTCCTAGTAGCCTGGGGTACTATAAGAACTGCACCGGACACCATAAGCACCGCAGCCCCTTAGCCGCCGCAGCTTGGCTGGGGTCTCGCTGTCCTCCACCCACCCTGGACCCAGCCCAGGATCCAGCTTCACGTAGGTGGGCCTCTCCTACTGCAGAGAGTCTAGCAGGTATAGTTGTGTAGCTCTTACAAGAGCTAGTGATTATAGCCAGCATAGCAATCCGAAGCTGGTATAGCTGTTCCCTACAATCATGAGATGAGGCTACGTGTTGAGGGTGAAGTGAACTGATTTTAATGGGACCACACTTGGCCTTTTATGACAATCCCCATGCAAGGGGTATTCCCACCTGGACCTGATAGAAGACTGTAGTACAAAGTCACAGACCAATGACAACATTGTTAAAATACGTGACACTCCCATACATATCACACAATCCCTCCCCTCTGCCTAGGAGATAATTGAGTCAAGTACTGTACTAACTCCATTATCTCCAGGTGAAAAAACACAATTTTACAGGCAACCTGAAAGTACCCGAAAAACTCACATAAACCCCTCAAGAAGTATATCCCCTGACAGCCCCGATCTAGGTGAACAACATATCCAAGAATCACCCAGAACAGTTCAGGAATTTCCTGGAAGTCTTATTTTTGAGCGACCACACGCATGGTCCTATGCCCAAAATAGTTCCATAGAATCAGGGCTAGCGGTTGGTCTAGTTCGGTAGTTTACAAGCGAACAAACTACCAAACATAGTCAATGGTCTTACCCTGGAGCTTGTCCCCCTTGTTCAGACGAACGATTCCCCCGAACAGTGCTCTTCTAAATTGTGTAGAACTGAACGCAGGCGATGATGGAAGCCCAACGGTGTTCGGGAGTTTCTGTATCCGATTTCAGTTCCATGAGATTCATGCCCAAACACCGCTGCCTGCGTTCGCGCGAACAAGATGGCCGCCACCTCATGGTCGTTCATGCGAACAGTGGCCACCCATACCATCAATTAGAACACTGCGATTAGATTCGTTACCAAGTGTTAATAGGGTTTAACAAGCTCCCGGGTGGTCTCTGGTTCATATGGCTGTTCGGTTCCCAAATCATATAATTCCAAATGCACAAACCGAGCCTTTTTAAAGTATTTTAGCCAGGTTTATCACAGAGGCCATAGTCCTGAGGCAGGAGGCTGCCAAGCAGGCCCCTCCAAGAACACATGGCAGATGCATTTCTGCTACACTAGCCTATCTAAAATGATCCATAGGCTTTAATCTCCATCAAACACAGATGTACTGAGGCAAATACACTTTAACATTTTCAGTAGAAGAGTTTGTAAGACCAACTTTATTTTAGAATGAATGCTGTTCCTTCCCCATATCATTTTTGCTGAATTTCCCACCAGCCACCATACAAATCCTTATAGCATCAAGTGAATGTAAAATATCATACAAAAATTTTTTTTTAGGAAAAACAGATCTCACACAGTGTAAGTCAGCAATTGGGGCCAGGGCTGACACAGTGTTTTGGAGGTAACTGTCGGTCAATAACGTGACACATTTCCTATTCACGGCGGAGAGCCACTATTAAGTCCCCAGACTGCACTCACTGTACGGGGAGGCGAGCATGCGCACTGCCGCCAGGACGGAGGCTGGTAGCTCTCGCAGTCAGCAGATTGCATGGGAGCCAATGAGACCGGCTGGTGCATGTGGCACCAACTTTCTCTGAGCCAATGGGATCTGCCGGCTATTTGCTAGGAATAATAACAACAAAATAAAAAAAAAAAAAATACAGGCTTTATTATCATTTCAATCCTTTGCTCCCTCCTCCTCACCACCAAGCATCCGCCATACTGTCGGCAGGCGGGGATAGCGCTATGGGGTAATGAGATGGAGGAAACATCCTACCATTTCTAACCAATAGCCGCAGTGCTGTGCGAGCCTGCCTTGTGCATTGTCTGCTGCCCCTGACTGCACGTTGCGGAGTCACAGAACGAGCTCTGCATCACTGGCTTACTGTAAGTCAATACCTACTGCAAGCTGAGCTGTATACTGTCATACCAGGATCCCAGCAAAAAAACAAGGTACCCACACTGCATTCATCAGCCTGCCACACTGGGCTCTTATTTGCAATGCAATTTATAGTTTTATTGTTTTTTTTTTTTTATATTTTTAATTTTTTTTTTAAATATTCTTATTTTTTCCCATTTTTTCTCCTACCTCTTGTTAATTATGCACACTGTAGGATAATGGTGATATAACTCTTTTTTTTCCGTGGCTTTGCTTGCCTGTGGGCTGTTAAGATATAGATCATTTGCAATGACGATCTCTCTGGCGTTCCATTTACAAAGGTTCTAAAACAGTTTATCAAGGATGGATTCTTATCCTTTGTGATGATTCTCCCTTGTAATTATAGTGGTGATCATTAATCAGGATATTGGGGAAAGATATATGATATGAAGGAAAAAAAAAAAAAACGCAGTACAATATACAGGCTGATGTTACCAAAGCAAAAAATAAAAATAAAAAATACAGTTTCTATGTATGTTATATAAGGTTGTAGGCACATAGGTACAAATAAAAACATACATTTTGGAAGACAGCTTTATAGCATCATTTTAAATCATATAATCTAGAAGAGAGGATTGCTTTTTTTTGTTTTTTTTTTAGATTTGAAATAAGATTTGTTTGATGGGATGGGCATAAGCATGGTATATATATATATATATATATATATATATATATATATATATATATATATATATATATATATATATATATATATAGCTATATATATATTTCGATAGCTAAATGATACCCATAGTCATTCATTCAGTATGAAATCCAGGAGCTTTTAGATCTGCTCTGCATTACGGCATAATGACATATCTATTTCACTCGATGATTGTCACTATGCCAGACGTATTGGCCTCCATGGCAGGACGAGATCAAATAATGACCTCTTTCAGGAAAGTTCTTTTGCGCAATGGCTGTTTTTGCCTTGAATGCGAGTCTAGATATTGCTGCGTGCAAGAATTTATTAGGGACCATGTTTAGCAGCGAAGCGTTAATTGCATCAAGTAGGCCTTTGTCCGTGTAATATCATTTAATTTGGTTTTACTGCTGGGCGGTAGGCATCAAGGCATTGATTCTAATTGATGATGCAGAGTCATGATTCTTAATGAAGGTTTCATATACAAGCATCACTCAATAAGAATATTCACTGGGATTTATTTATTAATTACGGTTTTTTGTAGAAATGACAAGGGGGATTGCCCAATTTTACCTGATTATTTTTCCAGTTAGTTATTTTGACCAATAGTCATTGATTGGTTTAGTAATACATTATTTTCCTTAAACACCTATTCAGCTGTTTGCATTCAAGTGTATTGCAGACTTATGAATGTTTAATGGATATATTTCATTGTTTTAATCATCCTTCTTTACAATTCTAGTTCTATTTTTTTTTTTTTGCAAACCTTTACCATTGTAGTCTTGCCTGGTGCCACGTAAAATCCACTTAACCCCTACATTGCCAGATGTAACAGGTGTCTGGTGTAGACACAATATTTAACCCATTCATGTTTTATTAGTACCATGTTTGTATAGGGGGTTAAATGTCTGAACATAATAGCATTTTATTGGGGTGAGGTAGAGTAAAAAAAAAAAAAGTATATGCTAAAACTGTAAATAGTTAATGCATACAGGCTTTTATTTTTTAATTTAATGAGTATATCCCCCAAAATTCTCTTTTCTATAGTAAATCAAAACTTTAATGTAATATAATTTATTTTGGGGGTAAACATTTTTACTCCAAATACTGTACTGCTTTTCCTATATATAGGAAAATATAAAATGTGAGATTAAATGCACTTGTGAACTTCCTGGACAACTTTGTATGTTAACAGGTCACAGTAAAACAACTAAACAATGAAAATATATATGCTCAATGATAATCATATACAATTTGTCAACCTATTGTTCACCAAATAAAAATGTAATAGTACTTCACCCACACTGTGTCACACTTTTCAAGAAATGAGTGATTCTGATTAGAAAACTGTTAAGTCATCTCTGTCTCAGAAACCACAGCATTGGGGTTTTAATAACTACAATTAAAATATAGCATAATGTACTAAGATTGTTAAAATCTAGGGGGAAATTTACCAAGGTGAGATTTAACAAATCTGCATTTTTCCATTTCTCTTCTAATTCTCAATGCTTATAGTGAATAGACCTTTCAGCATACAAGCATGTGCATTTTTTTGCCATGGACTCAATGTTATTCAGTAAAAAAAATAAAGAAATACTTACCCATCCTCTTCCGTTCACTTCCATGAGGCATTCTCGTTCAATTTTTTTTAGTGAATGAGAATATGACTTTCTCCTGAATGGTTGCACAGGCAGCAGTACATTTATCCTTATAAACTTGCATGCATGGTCAAACCTCTGCCACCATGGGTTGATCTCAAAGTTTCTGATGAACAACTTGTCAGGCTCTTTATATGAAATAAGTGCTACTGCATTTGAGGCTGAAACATAGCCCTCAATTTAATAAGCTTTCCAAATGATTGAATATTGTTAGAAAAACTTAAGAAATTATTTATCTCCAAACATCATTATTAAAGTCTATGGGATTTTTTTGTAGACAAATCATTTGGAAATTATTGAATCATTTGGCAAGCATAATACACATATGCCATGGTCATCACTTGTCGTGCTCCAATTCTATCTGGCATCTGTAGGACAATCAATAACTAAATCTAGATGACAAAGGAAAACAGAACACAGACAATTTGGTAAAGACGTTTTGTAATGTGACGAGAGAAGGACTAAAACCCCATAGGGCCCTGAACAGGTTACCAGTTAGGGCCACTTTTTCATTCTTCACATGGGAAGGTTATTGGGGCCAAGCAAATTCATGATTTTGGGGCCCCTGATTAACCCCTCAGCAGTAATCGTGCTCTGGGACTGCATTATTATTATTCTAGAAACAGGTTACCGGGCATTAGGCTTTTAAGGTGTCATACCCCCGGAAACAGTTTTGCAGGTTCTAGATTCCCAGGATTTCGGACATTCATGATTTCCAGCCTACCTTAATGGTTCCAGGTACCAAAATAGTAAGTGAAAATGTCGTGGAGATCATGTTGAGAGGAAATTGAAGAATAAGATATATTTGCAATTATTATTTAAGAGATTTTCCCAGCAAAGGGAGCAAATTTGGAGGAAACAAAGGATTTACAACTATTTCAACATGAATGTTAAAGTAAATAAAGGGTAAAAAGAGTGAATGTAAATTAATACAAAATTTCTTCCTGCTGGAAAGAACTCCCCTGATTTTCCTTACAGTGAAACGTACAACAAAAATACCAATGGTGCACCATCAGAGAATAAAACTAATAGTGTTGTGCAACATGCTTAAAAGGGTTACTATAACCTTTTGTTTTAAGACTCTGTTGGGCACTATTCACTAGGTACTCCCCTGTATTTTGCAGTACAAACTTTTGCTTAACTAGAATCCAGCTTTCCTTACCTCCATTTGACATTAGGGCATTCTGATTAAACCATTTTGCCGTATCAGAGCGCATGCGCGCAATCTGAACCAGCTATATGAGAGAGGGAGGGGGTGCGAGGGAGTTAGTGGGGGGAAACAACTAAACACTGGTATAGGGAAGTGGGGTTGGCTCTACTGAATGAAGAAGGGAAGGAGTCTGGAAGACAAACACTTTCCTTTGCAGACTCTGCCTGCAAGGCGGAAGCTCAATGTTGCCAGCATGCTGATGAACTGAGTGCCGGGTTGTAACTAGCCCCCACCGGAAAAGCTATATATCTCGGTATGTGCAAGGTGTCACGCAAAAATACTGCACTTGCAGACTCCTACCACCATAACGACTTCTAAAAGCAGATGTGGTCATGGTGGTTGGAGTAACGCTTTAACAAGGCTCAATAATATTGCAGTCATGTGAAAAAGCACGTGTGTTGGATTTTTTTGAGAAGGATGACACCAAGAAAAATAAAATACATATCATAGGTCTCAATTTAATCAGCTTTGCAAATGATTCAATGCTGTTTGAAAAACTTTCCAATTGATTTATCTACAGAAGTCATCATTAAAGTCCATGGTAATTTTTGTAGATAAATAATTTGGAACGTTTTTCTAACAGTATTGAATCATTTAGTTTTTTTTTTCTCTCAAAATAGTTAAAGGGACACTATAGTCACCCAGAAAAAACGTTAGCTTAATGAAGCAGTTTTAATCTATAGATCATGCCTCTGAAGTTTCACTGCTCAATTCTCTGCCATTTAGGAGTTAAATCACTTTTGTTTTTGTTTATGCAGCCATAGGCACACCTCCCTGACTATTACTGCCACAACCTGCATGAAAACAATTTTATTTTAAATCAAATGTAACTTACTTTAAAAGTTTTTATCTCCTGTTTTGTAAATTGAACTTTAATTACATACATGCAGCTCCTGCAGGATCTAGCAAGCTATTAACAGAGCAGGAGATAAGAAATTCTAAATTAAACAGAACTTTCAACAAAGGAAGTGTAAACATCAGATGACTATTTACAGGAAGTGTTTATGAAGACTGTGTAAGTCACATGCAGGGAGGTGTGCCTCTGGCTGCATAAACAAAGTTATTTAACTCATAAATGGCAGAGAATTGAGCAGTGAGACTTAAGGGGCATAATGTATACACCAAAACTGCTTCATTAAGTTGTTTTGGTGACTAGTGTCCCTTTAAGGCAGCTAAAATTGGATAAATAAAATACATATCACAAAACACACTCTTAAGGTTCTGGAATAAATCAAAGTAAAATCCAATCCCAAGATACAGCAAAACAGAATACTTATGCTTCCCTATGTCCGAGCAAGAATATTGATTTCTAGGCTTATGAAGGCTTGGAATAATCTGCAGCTAGACAGATTGCAATTCAAGGAGTGATATGCTAATATAAAACACTAAAGTTTGCCAATAGCTCAATCTGAAAGGCTCCTTCAAAACACAGAACAGAAATGGGACCAGAAATCAGTTAGTTGAGGGTTCAAATCCAGCTTAAACTCAAAAAAGCAATACCTTGAAATAATATTTTTTTTTATTATTATTAATTTTTTATGTGACGGTGACACAAGGCAAAAACATCCCATCATGGTGGCTAGTTGTCTCATGCTATGGCAAGCTTTTGATTGGCTGAGAGCTGGCTTGAAAGAGTTGTACAGTTCATTTATCAAGTATAAAAATTGCTGGTAACTCCACCCTGTAGAATGCTTTTAAAAACAAGGCATTCTTGTACCTATTAAAACTGCATGTAAAAAAAGTTATTTTAATAGTCTATTGATCAAAGTGGAGTATATATTGTATCTCAATATAATAATATTTAGCAAAAATATTCACAAATTACTTTTACAATTTTCCAATAGGTGTACCTTTCACCACAAAATGAGGAAAGTAAAACATATATTTTATTTATATTTAAATTTTTTATTTGTCTTATATTGGGGATATTTCCAGTTGCATATTCTTTAAACACGTAGAAATAAAGTAGGAAATAAGTCACAGTAGTGCTCTCTGTATAAATAATACAATTTGAAAACCCAATGCCCAGGGCATTATTTTCCTTTAGGCAGAGTAGACACCTACCTATAGACACCTGTCCACTAGGGGATGCCTGTTTTAGCACTTATAATGTGCCTTTTTGGAGCTTAGGTGGACTGGTGTGGGGGGAGATAAGTATCAGTAGCCTTGGCCAGTGCCATTTGTAGTCCAGTCAGCCTCCTATACTTAAAGGGACACTATAGGGTCAGGAACACAAACGTATTCCTGACCCTATAGTGTTAAAACCACCCCCACCCCACTTTTATCACATTAAAAAGGAAAAAAAGTCAATTTTCCAGTGCTGCGTGGGTCCCCTAGAGCTGGCCCCGCCCCGATCAATCTTTTTGCTGATGTTATCAGAATTTAGGATTTCAGCCAATCCAATGCATGGGAAAGCATTGGGTTGGCTGAAATCGGTACGGGAGTGGGGCCAAATGCCAGTTTGGCCAATCAGCACCTCCTCATAGAAATGCATTGAATTAAAAAAAGTGCAGCACACCCAGGAAGCACCTGAGGAGTGGCCACTGGAGGTATCTTTAGGGTGTAATGTAAACACTGCCTTTTCTCTGAAAAAGGCACTGTTTGCATGAAAATGCCTGTAGTTATTGATTATACTTACATTAAGCTGTAGTTGTTCTGGTGACTATATTGTCTCATTAAAGGACCACTAAAGTACCAGGAAAACATACTCGTTTTCCTGGCACTATAGTGCCCTGAGGGTGCCCCCACCTTCAGGGTCCCAATTCCGCCAGGCTCTGGGGAGAGGAAGGGGTTAATCACTTACCAGAGCCGGGCAGGGAACTCTCCGCCTCCGATCCTCCTCTTCGGCTGAATGCACACACGCGGCAGGAGCTGCGCGCGCATTCAGCCAGTCTCATAGGAAAGCATTCATAATGTCAATGAGACAGCCACTAGAGGCTTTAGAGGCTGGATTAACCCATTTATAAACATAGCAGTTTCTCTGAAACTGCTATGTTTATAAAAGAAAAAAAAAGGGCCAATCCTAGATGGACCTGTCACCCAGACCACTTCATTAAGCTGAAGTGGTCTGGGTGCCTAGAGTGGTCCTTTTAATAGAGATGCAGGTAGGGTGTATATTATAAAGGGTGCCAAACTTATGTTCTCCCAGCTCCTCCAGTGTGAGGCTGGACAGGAAAAGGAAGGGATCACTGCCCACTAATAACCTCTCATGCAGGAAATACTTTGCAGGCGGAACAAGGAAAGCATTAAATGGTGCACACTGTGTAACAACTCCTGCATCTCTGTTATCAATCATAGGAAGCTGACTGGACTAGATAAGAGATTGACTGACTACTTTGCAAATAACCATTTAAACGCCATATGCTCCAAACATCCCTTTTCTTTTACCATAAATTTAATCCCTTCCAAAATGTTATCAAAGTCATTCCTTAGTCCCACATTTAAGCACTGAAGGCCTAGGCCTGAAAAAACCTTTACCTTAAAGGAACACTATAGTCACGAGAACAACTACAGTTTATTGTATTTGTTCTGGTGAGTAGAACCATTCCCCTCAGGCTTTTTGCCGTAAACACCATCTTTTCATAGAAAACACAGTGTTTACATAACAGCCTAAGGATACCTCCACTGATCACTTCTCAGATGGCTACTAGAGGTGCTTCCTGGAGCAAGCACTGCCATTCAGTCTCCACCCTCTGGTCACACTGACTTTTCCTCATAGAGATGTGTTGATTCAATTCATCTCCATGAGGAGATGCTGATTGGCCAGGGCTGTGATTGGCTTGTGCTGGCTCTGCCCCTGATCTGCCTCCTTGACAATCTCAGCAAATCCAGTGCTCTGATGGGCTTTTAAATAACACTTCTGATAATGTTCAGGCTGTTCAGGGGCCGAGGCAGCAGCAGACTGCAAGAAAAGTAAGATTTTTACTATACTTAGAGAGGCAAGGGGGGCCATAGGGGCAAGAAGTGGTTTTATAGGGTCAGGGATGCCTGTTTGTGTTCCTGACCCTATAGTGTTCCTTTAATCCTAGCTTTAACTCCTCTTTAAACACCAAATCTACCCCAATACTAAACTTAACCCAACTCTTACTAAAAATGAATAATTTTAAAGGACCACTATAGTGCCAGGAATACATACTCGTTTTCCTGGCTCTATAGGGTCCTTGGGTCCCCCTCACCCTCTGGGCCCCCCTCCCGCCGGGCTCTAGGGGGAGGAAGGGGTAATGCGCGCATTCAGCCAGTCTCATAGGAAAGCCAACTCCCACTACCCTTAACCCTGCAACTGTAAATATTGCAGTTTTCATAAACTAAAATATCCTACCCCTTGACAGGTGCCATTGTCAGACTATAATCAATACTGTTCACTTTACCTGTCAGTGGTTTTAATGAAGTGGCTGATCGGTGTATGTTCATATCTGTCAACATTTTCCATGGACAAAGAGGTGCACTTTAGTTTTAGGGGTGTGAGTGGCCAGGGGCAAGGCTTTTCTGAGAAGGTTACTTTCTAATACTTTATGCAACTTAAATCTAATTTAGAACAAGAATTATGTATTTTATTTATACACCCACTGATTTCTAAACACATTTATTATAATTTAAAGGTACATTACTGTGAGTATTATTGTGGTGGAGCTCAATATGGAGCTTCTAGAAAAGAGGGATATTAGAATAGACAAGATGGACAGAGTGGTTTGTGCTCAAAATAGGGATTGCCCCTCTTAAATAGGGACACTTGAGAGGGATGTATTGTGTATGATATGGCCAAGGCTATGTAAATCTTTCTTATTAAGGCCATCTGTTGCCAAAACCTTGAAGTAGACGTTCATGCTACTGATCTTGTTCCTGTGATTCTTGAAAAAAAAGGACTTAAAGGAGCACTATAGGGTCAGGAACACAAACAGGTATTCCTGATCCTATAGGGTTAAAACCACCATTTAGATGGCTTGACCCCACTTAGCCCCCTTAAAAGGTAATAAAAACTTACCTTATTTCCAGCACCATGCGGGTCCACCTCCTGGCTGACATCATTCGAATTTATGATTTTTTTTTTGCCACTAGGGAAAACATTGGATTGGCTAAACTCTACAAGGAGGTGGGATGGGGGTGGTGACAAATGCTGGCAAGGCCAGTCAGCACCTCCTCATGGAAATGCATTCAATCTGTGCATCTCTATGAGCAAAATTCTGTGTCTGAGAAACATGTAGCTCATGTTTAATTGCTTTATGGCTCTTGACTGCTTTTAAAACTCCTACTTAGAGATGGCAATTACTTGTATATATTGGTCCTATAAAAAAAAAAAACCAGGAGTACAATCTTTAATACGGTGTGCTGTCTTCCAATCTCAGCCAGTGACACTTAAGCTGTAACAAATAGAATCTGCCATCTCCATGTTCCCATTGCTCCAGTTAACACAATTCATTTAATGAGATGGGTTCCCCTACCCACCAGTAACTTAATGGAAACTACAAAATGCTATTTAAATGTGTCTGAAGAGTCACCAAAACAGCATAGTCAGAAAGTGATTACTATATATATACATTTTAATTATGTGTGTTTTTTTTTTTCTTAAAAAGCATATAGAGGATTTTTGTTTTGTAAGGAATAAGAGCTGTTATTTTTTTCTTCCAATCATTACAATTAGAATAATCACTAAAATCAAATTTGTTTCTTAATAAACTGTTTGTGTCTGGTCACATTTGTTTGCTCTTTAGGCTTTACATAATATAATTAAAATTTATTGGAATTTAATATTGTTGAGTACACTTTTCCACTCATTGGACATCCGCTTGTCTATATGTTTGTGCTTACTAAACTACTCACAACTTGTCAAGTTTACATCAGTAACTGTCAATAAAAAGAACAAAAAAACTGTTTCATCAAAAGGTTTTTTTTGCTAACCAATAAACCATGGTGAATTGAATATTGAGCTTCCAAAAAATATTTTGGGATTTTTACTTAATTCCGCTGTTTTTTTTTTTTTTATTGCAATATAATTCACAATTTACTCTCATATGCTTCCATTTTTTTTCTTTAATGTGTCATTCATCATTAACTGCCATATAACGCTGTAAAAACATCTATGCATACAAACATACGCTGTTTTGTGAGTAAATCTTTAAATCATACCTCCCGAAAGTCCCTATTTAGGTTAGTCAGTCTCTATTTTGCACCCAAATCCCCCTGTCCCTCTTCTCTATTCTAAAATCTCAGTCTTATAAGACCTACGTTGGGTGTGCCAGAAAATACTGCAGCAACAATACTCACAATAATGAGTATTTGAAGGACCACTAAAGCCACCCAGCCCACTTCATGTGAAGTGGCCTAGGTGCAGTGGTCCTTTAGGTTTAACCAAGGAGTGTAAACATTGCAGGTTTTTTATTAGCAGGGTTAAAGGGATACTATAGGCATCAAAACTACTTTAGCTTATTGAAGCAGCTTTGGTGTATAGAATATGCTCCTATAGTCTCACTGCTCAATCATCTGCCATCTAGGAGTGAAATCACTGAATAAAAAAGTTCTCATTTTTAATCAGACATTAACTTGCTTTAGAAGTTTCTTATCTCCTGCTCTGTAAATTGATCTTTAAAGGACCACTATAGGCACCCAGACCACTTCAGCTTAATGAAGTGGTCTGGGTGCCAGGTCCAGATAGGATTAATCCTTTTTTTTTTTATAAACATAGCAGTTTCAGAGAAACTGCTATGTTTACACTGAGGGTTAATCCAGCCTCTAAAGCCTCTAGTGGCTGTCTCATTGACAGTCGCTAGAGGCGTTTGCGTGCTTCTCACTGTGAAAATCACAGTGAGAAGACGCCAGCGTCCATAGGAAAGCATTATGAATGCTTTCCTATGAGACTGGCTGAATGCGCGCGCGGCTCCTGCCGCGCATGCGCATTCAGCCGATGACGTCGCTAGGAAGAAGGAGAGGAGGAGGAGGAAAGTGGTCCTTTAATCACACATAGGGGGCTCCTGCAGGGTCTGGAAGGCTTTTAACACAGCAGGAGATGAGAAATTAACTCATAAATGGCAGAGAATTGAACAGTGAGACTGTTGGGGCATGATCTATACACCAAAACCACTATATTAAGTTGTTTGGGTGCCTATAATGTCCCTTTATGTCCACATTTAGTGGCTGTTATACTGGCAGCCACTAGAGGTGCTTCTGCAGAAACCCCCATAGGAAAGTATAATTTCAATGCTTTCCGACAGCAAAGCTGGGGTGCACATGCATATCAGATACCAAATGCTTGTCTTTGAGGAGTATTAGATCGGATCATCGCATGGGAGTACAATGCCTCCTCGATGATGTCTTGGTAGGTGGAGAGGTGAGCAGTGCTTAGGGAGTTTAAGCATTGGGGGGAAAGTAAGTAGACCTTTTATTTTATAAGCTAGCCAGGGACCCGGGCACGGAAACATTAGGAATACAGGTGTTCCTTTTGATGCAAAGAGAATAGAAAGTGAAGTCATTTTATATAAAAAATCTGCTGTAATATCAACAAATACTTTTAACTTATCAATGCCATTCAGTGTGACACCTGATCACAGGCTAGAATGAATCTGAACCTAACAAAACATTATTGGGGAAAGATTTTTAGTGATTAAAGTTCTAAACTATTCAAAAGCAATAAGGATGATGACACACAGAGGAATAGACGATTGCAGCACGTGAGGGTTAAGGTAAACAGAGCAACCGTATCCTGCAGCAGACAAGTTGACACATTACAAATGAATTTGCCCTTGCTCCACTGTCGCTCATAGAATTTTTATGACATTGAACCTGTTCCCATATAGATAACCTGCATTTGAACTCCGTAACCTGAGGTTATTTGTCTCACTATCTTGTTTACTCTGCAAGTATTGCTGTACTTTATGTGAAGGCTTAATGCTAAAAGCTTTTCCCCCCACCCTTTTTAATATTAAACATTAAAAAAAACTGGTAAAGTACAAAATGTAATGTAAAGCATATGGAAAATGAGCCACTTGTGGCTTCTCATTCTCCTGCATAATTGGTCCTCGAAATGTAAATGGGTTTGCTATCCCTATAGAACTATATTGTGGTGGCACGCCTCCCAGATGACATCAGACGAGGAAGAGGCTGTGGCAACACCAAAAGAGACTCTGCGTTAGTTTGTTGTTGTTGTTGTTGTTTTTTTTTTTTTTAAACGGTTACCAAGGGAGCCCTAAAGCTAGGTAGGAACATAAAGACAGAAGCGTTAGGAATACAGATATGTTTTCCTGATGCTACAGTATACCTTTAAGATACGTACACTTCAGATTCAGTAATATAACCGTAAAGTATAGACAACATTGCATAGTTACAAAGTAAATTTACCCTGTACGATGGATTACAGAAGGGATGGGTAAAATATAACCTAGTAATCTCAAAACAGCATTGAAAAAGCATAGATACAGTGTCTTAAGCATGCAAGCAAACTACTAGTGGTTAACTTTAATAATGCAATAATTCACTTTAAATAAAAATCTCTCAAAAAACAATGGCTGCAGACTACCTACAACATATGAAGTGTGCCTACAAAAGGCACTATACCAGAAGTAGACAAGAAATTCACCAAAATTTGGGGAGATGACTCATTTGTTGCATTTCTTCCGCGTTGGTTAAGAGGTAGGGATCAAGAAAAGTGCTGTGACATGGTATTTTGAATAAGAATCTTGGAGAGCAGTACAAGCACAGAAGAGTGATAGATAGATCCATCCAGAATAGTAACAGAGCAAGTACACACTAGTTACACATATGGAAAAAGCAGATAAACAAAGTAAGCAGCCTGGCAGAATGCCAGAATTAGGAAGACTGTAACTTGCATCAAAAAATGATTATCTATGCTTGTCATTTAGTATTTTTAGTCGTAACAATGTATGATTTGCTCTTTAAATGTTTGTTTGTAAATTATTTATATATTTTTGGTAATTTCTTTCCACTTGTTTTCAACAGTTTTCAAAATGACCTACAGAGGGAGTCAGTCCTCGGGGACATGCGTGGAAACCACCAGTATGAAACCAGAAGAAACTGATCAAGATAAAGTCATTACAGATGTCATATTTGATAACACCTACGCTGAAAAACCTGGTCCCAAGCCACCTATGGAAATCGTTTGGAGAAATGTTATTCTGATGTCATTGCTGCATGTAGGAGCTGTATACGGCATCTTCCTTGTACCATCTGCATCGCTCCCCACATTGGCTTGGTGTAAGAAAAATATTCTATTCAATCCTGATAAATGAGTGTAAAATATGAAACATTTTGCTATAGAATTGTTACTTAAAGTACTTTTCATGTTGAAGGGACACTTTAAGCACCATAACCACTACAACGCACTGTTGTGGTTATCATGCTTAGAACATCGCTTTAATGATTTTTTATTTTGCATTTTATTTATAAGAGGAAAACAGATTCTAAATCTATGCACTTACCATAGTTTTGCAACACTGTTTTATTGTGATAGCTGTTGGGAAGCGTAATTTTAGATGTTTTGTAGGATTCTGATAAAAACATAACACTACAGGTTATGTACAGGACATGGTTAAATGCATCAGGTATTCTAGCAGTAGATATATTAGACAGTATCTCAACTTTGAGCGTTATAGCGTAAAGGGACACATAAGTCATCAAAGCAACTTTAGCCTAAAGATGCAGTTTTGGTGTATATATCATGCCTCTGCAGTCTCAATGCTCAATTCTCTGCCATTTAGGAGTTAAATCTCTTTGTTTATACAGCCCTAGTCACACCTCCCTGCATGTGACTTACACAGCCTTCCTAAACACTTCCTGTAAATAGTCATCTGATGTTTATACTTCCTTTATTGCAAATTCTGTTTAATTTTGAATTTCTTATATAATACTCTGTTAATAGCTTGTTGGACCTTGCAGGAGCTGCATAAACAGAATCAAAGTTAAATTAACACCTAAATGGCAGAGAATTGAGCAGTGAAACATCAGAGGCATGATCTATACACAAAAATCGCTTCATTAACCTAAAGTTGTTTTGGTGACTATAGTGTCCCTTTAATTTGATTTAATGGAAAGTGTATGTTTATCATATCAAAGCCGAGGGGGTATTCTAATAATGAAATCTGTACCCTACCATACATTTCATTATAGCCATCATAGGTGGCATGCAGGTTGAGCCTATCTGCATATGTATTGTAGGGGAGAGATTCAGCAGGGTACAGTCATCAAATGAAATGCAAAGAAGAGAAAAGAAAAACAAAAAAACCCATACGCTCAGGAAGGGGGAAGGTGAAGAAATGGGTAATCTTTTGGAAAGTCCTATACATTAGTCCTAGACCAAAGCCCGGATGAGTGGAACATTGGAGTGGTTTGAGACTCATGAGTCCGATATGTTGGTGACGTATTTCACATTATTATTATTATTATTTTCTTTCCATGTGCAACAAATGCCAAACTTTGTCATTGCAAATCACCCTTTGCATTTCTTGTTTAAGTACGGGTATATTGGAATTGCCAATTCTCAATATATATTTGAAAGTTATAGTATAGAACATTTTCATATTGGTGCTATCTGGTAGAATGTGGTTAGGCTTTTATATCTGGTAGAATAATTCATCAGGGTTATTTACCAAAGTGAGAATTGCTGGGAATTCCTATTGAATTTGAACATTAAAGCCATAGTAAAAAAACTGAAATCATAGCTGATTGGAAAAATTTTTTTCAGTTCTGCTACTTTAGCATTCAGTTTGAAATTCACTTTGAATTCCCAGCGATTCCTACTTTGGTGAATAACCCCATATATATCATCCTAGTTAGTGTAAGACTCACCTTCAGTTCTTCTTTGTGCAGTGCCTATTAGGGCAGAGACAGATTGAGCACAGCAAATGCCTGTCAAGGTCAAGCCGTGAGGTTTCTGCATCTAGAATCAATACTCCATATGCTATGTTAGTTTTTAATGCTGCCTCACAACAAGAAATCAACACGAAATTGCATACTGTGTCATATTTTTCATTCACAGATAATTATCTTTTTCTCCGAATCATCACATTTTACACTTCATAAAGCAAGCGCACACATACCATGTTGTTCTGGAGAATTAATGTTTTTTGAAAAGAGAGAGATACGAACACAGAGATCGGGCAAGAGTTACTAAGGCAATGCCACATGTTACTGCCCAGACTCATTCTGAAGCTCAAAAAAGTCACAGATCTAAAAGAAGCTAATGCACTACATTATCCTGGGATTTTGCAGTATTTTCCTGCCAACTCGGTCATTCAGTCGTTACTAAACTAATGAGAAAGCAGTTCTATGTGTCAGGGATATAAATGCAGGAAATGGACTATGCAAAATAATGTTTTTTGCTGACGCACATTTTTTTTTGTTAATTTGAAAGGTTTTTATGTGTAATTGAAAAAGTGTAGCAGCATCTAACATTTACATGTATTACATTTTGTAAAAATAAATAAATTCTAGGGCTGCTAATCTAATTGCTTTACGAATTTTAGTGATTGTTTGCTAGCTGTAAACTCTCACAATTAACGACAAAGAAATACCTGCTAACGTTACTTTTTATGGCTCATGTAGAGTATAAAGGGAGCTTATAAACACTACATACTAAACGGTTTTCAAGCCTGTCTCTAAAGATTAATATCTGTTTTTATCCCTCAATATTTAAAACCTGCCTCTGTCTGATGGAAAGACACAAAAATCAGGTTAACAACCAGGGGAGGGCTGCAAAAGGGGGGAAATGCCTGCCAACCACTAGTATAGCACAATACTAAACTGGATTCTGTAACTGTATTCGTTTTAAGTAACACTATAGTGTCCTACTAACAATGTAGGTAACCTGCAACCCCCCCTCCACTGTGTGCAGCAACAAAATAATTTTAACTTACCTTTACTTCCTTGGCGCACCGGTTTCCGCCCTGCTATTCCACCTTGCTGGCTGAAATCATCCATTTTGATGATCTCAATCCAATGCTTCTTCATAGAAAGCTCTGCTGCAGTTTTCATGTCCCTCTGGTTCACTGAACTTTAACCATAGAGATGATCCCACAAAGCACTCCTCCAAATAGGCCCTCTTTAGGCCCCTCTTCTGTTTCACCTCCCTCCTGCAATTTTGGAAATAGTATCTGACGTTCTTCACACAGTGATATTGCCAAGACCACATGAATATACTTCCATAACTGGGAACACACAGTGGGCCAGAGGTTATCTTTCTCCAGAATAAATAGTATTTGCAGATATACATCAACCAGTGACTCCTTCTTCATCCTAGTGTGCCTTTCCTCTCTTTGTCTGCCTGTCAAGCAGAAAGGATCAGCCATCTCTTGCTCTCTATCCTGTGATATGGGGACCAAGGCCCTACTTGGTCTGAACCTGCAATCTATGACTACTCTCCTCCACCCCTATTCTCCCTGCTCTGGGGTGTCCATCTCCTCCACATGACCCCTTACTCTTTCCATCCTAATGCCTCTCTCCTGACTCCCCTGCCTGCAATCCCCCCTCTTCCAATCTTTCCTACTTAACTTTTCACAATTTTTATTACGTTATGCACAGTGTCACCAATAGGCTACTGCTAAAATGCAGACATATCAGTAGGAAGAGGTGTGAATACTGGTAGGTGGAAAACCTTGACGGGAGAGTTGGAAACCAATCTGATAATTTGTAGCTGCTAATATCTACTGGATTTACAAATTATAGGAGAGAAGCAAGCACACAGCTGGTAAAAATATGGGAACAAACCCCCCTAAAGTTAGGGAGCACACAAAAAGTTTAAAAATTAAACATGTAATATATCTTCCTGGTAGTGCTCAGTTTCTTAATAGAAACTCAACTTTTAAAATGCAATCTATGTGTAATACAAAAGCAATGATAACAAAAAAAGCAAGGAATTTAATGTTTTATAAGACTAAAAATTGCCATACCAAGGGCAATGTTTCAATATATATTCCACACATTTATTGATTGAAGAAAAAAACATTGAAGACTTGTTTTGACTGTACAAATGGTGTGTCTTTTATTTCTACAGCAATTCTGTGTTTCATGTTGAGCGCTCTGGGAGTGACTGCAGGAGCCCATCGCCTATGGAGCCATCGTTCATACAAAGCCAAATTACCTCTACGGATATTTTTGGCAATTTCAAACACAATGGCTTTCCAGGTAAAACCTTATGGTTCTCTAATTCTGATCTATGTCTGAACTGACATTTTTACCTTAGAACTGCAAATATTAATATGCAGATCAACCTCTCCGTATTTCAAATGGACAGACAAGGACGCTTTAATATTAGGGGTGTGAGTGGGGGTGTGGTCAGTTTTTCTGAGACTTAGTAGTTCAGTTATCAGTTTTCCACTTATGAAAGCTGTCAGGTTAACTACAGCTTCAAGGAATGTATCTTGTGCTTCCAGGTGTACAAGTGTGTTATTGCAGTAATGCCTTTAGAAAGCAGAGACTAGCAGGGTTATTTCACTGAGAATTCAAAGTGAATTTCAAATTTAAGGTCAAAGTAGCCAAACTGGAAAAGTTACTTTTTTAGTGAATAACACTGTATAGCTCTGAAATGACATGGCGTTGTTTAAAATAAAAAAAGTTATTTAAAGTTAAGGAGGAGGGACAGATGCAATTGGATTATAATGCAGAATGTTGCAGCAGCTTTATTTCTTAAACTATACAAAAACTCAAGCAGATACACATAATTATATAGGCCAAAGTCTAGACAATACACATAAATGATAATGGTGCCTGGAGTGCCAAAGGTTTCTTACTCCTGTGCTATCTCAATACTAAGAGCAAAGAGTAGTCTGCCCAGGACCCTGTGAGATCTTAAACCTTTTTTTTGTTTTGTTTTAATGTGTATCTATTGTGCATATACATTTGTGTATTTGGATGCCATTCAGCAGACAGCTTTGCCTCTTAATTAGGTTAGCTGTCCTATATAGATCAAAATCATTATTGAAAAAGATGGCGGATTTGAGTTTTTTTTCCCTTTTTATTTCCTCTCAAATATCCACTAGCTACTTTAGGAAATATTTGTTTGAGCAGTTAGCATGTCATTAAAAAAAATATACAGCATAACGGCTATTATATCAGCAGTGTATGTAATCCAATCCACAGCACTAGACCTCTAGTGTGTAGTAACATTGCTTCCATGATCCGTAGATAACTTCTACTTAAGATAAGGTTGCACTCAGGCTGATAACTCTGTTTGTGTTGTTTAGAATGACATTTATGAATGGGCACGAGATCATCGTGGCCACCACAAGTACTCTGAAACAGATGCAGATCCACATAACGCAGCTCGGGGTTTTTTCTTTTCCCACATTGGATGGCTCCTTCAAAGAAAACACCCAGATGTGATAGAAAAAGGAAAAAGGCTTGATTTAAGTGATCTTCGAGCTGACGGTGTGGTCATGTTCCAGAGAAGGTGAGTTTTCAAGACACAGTTTAGTGAAGAAGAAACACGATCTGTAAATAATTTAAATAAAAATGTGGGTAAATTTGTATATTGCTCAACTTAACTGTTGTTAGACAGAAGATGCATCAATTTGTTCTAAAAGTTATGCTGGACCATGTGTTAACTATATCTGTAATACCATTATGCCACACATCTTGTCATAATTATTAAGGTTTATTTTGGGAAGGAATTAGTATGTTACAAAAATTAAACCATTTTAAATACCTTTTTTTTTTCTACATTGATAAAGATATCATATACTCGTGACAATATGCAATTTCTCCTTCTTATGGTAAAGGCAGGCTGTTGTTTTGCACTACATAATGTATCCAGTATTTCTCTCAATCTGATTATTTCAGAAATTTCAGGCTTTCCTTATTGGCTGTGTGGATACTATTACATCTTTCCAGCCAATAAGAAACTGAACACACGGATGTCCTCTCGAGCTTCTTTGCCCTGAAACTTGAAATTAGAGGTGTATCATGAATAAACAGCAGCATTACACTGATCAGCCACAACATTAAAACCACAGACAGGGGAAGTGAATAACATTGAATCGTAACAATGGAACCTGTCAAGGTTAGGATATGTTAGGCAGCAAGTGAACAGGGCTTACATTTCATGTGTTGGAAGCAACAAAAATGAGCAAACTAAAGCACTGAATAACTTGGACCAAATAGTGATGGTTTGATGATTGTGTCAGAACATCTCCAAAATGGCAAGTTTTGTTGGGTGTTCCTGGTTATCAGCAGTTAATACCTACCAAAAGTGGTGCAAGTAAAGACAATTGGTGAACCGACATCAGGCTCATGGGCTCCCAAGGCTCATTGATGCACTCGAGGGGTAAAGGCTAGCCCGTCTGGTCTGATCACACAGAAGAGCTACTGTAGCTCAAATTGTTGCAAAAATATAATGTTGGCCAATATAGATATGTGTCAGAACACACAGTGCATAACAGTATGCTGCGCATGGGGCTGCAGAACAGTCAGAGTGCCTGTGATGACCCAGGTCCACAGCCAAAAGCGCCTTTAATGGGGACGTGAGTGTCGGAACTGGACCATGCAATGGAAGAAGCTTGCCTGCTTTGAGGAGTCATGTTTTCTATTAGATCATGTGGATGGCCAGGTCTATGTGTGGTTTTTTTTTTTTTTTTGCCTAGTTAAAAAATGGCAGCAGAATGCACTATGGGAAGAAGGCAGGCTGGCAGAGGCAAGGTTCTGCTGGAAAATTGCCATTCATGTGGATGCTACTTTAGCCAGTACTACATACCTAGGGATTGTTGCAGAGTGCATGCACCCCTTCATGGCAATAGTGTTCCCTGATGGCATGAGCGCTGTTTTGGCAGCACAGGGACCCTCCAGGTACCAAAACAACTTAATCTAAATTAAGTTGTTATGGTGCATGGAGGCACTCTTACCTCAAGGGGTTAAATCTTTTTTGAACGGTTTAACCCCTAAGTTGCCTCCAGCGCCGATCTCTGCTTCTCTCCTGGTGGCATCAGGCTTCAGAATTTTCACTTACCGGGAGCATAGAGTGCCGCCAAGCAGGATGCTGCTGATTGGCATAGAGTGGTCAGCTGACGCTCTCAGTCAATAAGTGATTACCCATTCACTAAACTGGCTTGTCATAATACACAGTGATGATACCTTATTCATACTATGCACTTTATTAGTGTTGATTTTGCTAAATTTTGTACCCATAAATATTTGTTTGCATAACTATGGTGTGCTATGGTTTACTTTACAATATGTACTTGTTATCCTTATTAGGTAGTAGGATTATACTATTTATCACCCAGTATAAATTATCTGTGTTTAGCAGTAATCCCCCAACGTTGAGTGCTTCCTACATTAACCATTTCTACTTTGTTTATTTTTGTACCAGACATTACAAGAAGTCCATCTTGGTGATGTGTTTTATTGTGCCCACTGTGATTCCTTGGTACTTCTGGGGTGAATCATTTTCGGTCGCCTTTTATGTCCCATGCCTGTTGCGCTATGCATTAGTCCTTAATGCGTCATGGCTGGTGAACAGTGCCGCTCACATGTTTGGAAACCGACCATATGATAAGAGCATCAATCCCAGGGAAAACACTCTAGTTGCAATTGGAGCCATAGGTAAGTTTTTAACATCAATAATGTTTGTATTTGAATGCAATGCGTTAACAATCCAGGTAAGAGATGTGGAGGCAGATTAAAGCAAGAGATTACATACTTAGATTTTTGTTTTTCAAAATAGAAATAATAAAAAGTTTATAGCTCATTAGTACTGTGTTCAAACGCCTCATTGTAGCAGCCACCTGTTGCTATAATAACAGATTTAAGTATTTGCGGTGAGAATCTACCAGTTTTGCACTTAGAGTGGGAGTAAAATTTGCTCATTTGGATTTGCTCCATGTGTTTCAGGTTGGTTAGGTTGCAATAACGGACCACAATTTGCAAATAGTCCTACAGCTTCTCGGTAGGATTTAAATTTGATCTTTGACTGGACCACTATAGAACATTCAAGTTTTTGCTCTTGAGCCAGTGGAATGTTGCTTGTGCCTTGTGCTGCGGATCATTGCCATGTAGAAAGTTGAAAGGTTCTTCCAGTTTCACCTGTTTTAGTAGACTGAAGACGATTTCCCCGCAGTATTGCCAACATGATGCTGCAACCACCACCATACTTCAGTGTAGGGATAGTGTTTTTTTAGAATGGGCATTGTTTCATTTGTACACTTTTAGCAATTTGAATTGTGGGCAAAAATCTGTATAGTGGTCTCATCCGACCACAAAACCTTTTTCCATTGCTTACATGAGTCATTCTCGTGCTTTTTGCGAAAGTCCAACATGCTTTCATATGGCTGGTTTTGAGTAATGGCTTCTTTCTTGCCACCCTCCCATACAGGCCACGTTGATGCAGAGCTCTTGAAACTGTTGACTTCTCAAGTCTTCTCCTTGCTTGGTAGTTTTTTGAGCTTCACCAATTCTAGGCAGTGTCTGGGTGGTGTGACGTGACCACCCCTTCTGTAATATTGATCCATCACTCATAACTGGGATTTCCAAACACTTTGGTACTATTTCATACACTTTTTCTAACTAGTGTAGTTTGAGTACTCTGTTTTTTTTCATGTCTTAGCTTTCCTTCAGGTCTGTAGCCTGACCACTAATTCTTTTACAAAATGTGAATTTTATCCAGAGAAAAATAATTGTTAATTTAAAGCCTTACTGGTAGAGACCAGTAGTTACCGGTAGGTAATTCTATCGCGTATTTTTTTTTTTAGCTGTGTGAACATGGAGCTTCCAAAGCAGAGGGGATGAAAATGACATATTTTAGTTTATTTTTCTTTAAAAAAATATATTTTTTAACATCTCATGTATCACCTTAAAATCATTTTTTTTTTTTTTAATTTAAATGTTTTCAATTAGGTATCACATGGAAAAAAAAGGTCACTATAGACTGTTTTTCAGTATAATGTCCAAAAAAAAGTGCAGTGATTTTTTTTCGACAGTTTCATATTTCCTCTTATTACCAGAAACCTAAATCACAAATTTCTTCTCCTTTTTGTAACTGACTGCTCGTTATGAATTTTTGTAACTTTTTTAATAATTGAAGCAGGACTCAAGAGAATAGATAAGTGTACAGAAGTGCCCTATTAGTGGTTGAAATTCGTAACCGAAAGAATCTTAGGAACTGCTGATCCAGAACATTATATATCAAACTATTTTTATTACTATAAAAACTGTTGAACCCTTTAGTTGCCAAGTTGTTAGAAACAAAATAGTGGGACCTTTGTGATACCAGAAATTAATACAAAAATCCTAATACATTAACTTAGGGCTAAACAACAATTTCACATACAAATTGTTGTTCCGTGATAAAATTAAAATTATGTAAATTGACACAGTTTTTATTTAAGTGTTCAGCCTTTACAGAAACATTTGAGAGCTAAATAGTTGAGAACAGCTGAGATATCCCTTATCTCATAACATGTCTGTAAAATGTCCAAATTATACCACAAAAGCTAAAATACAACCTCAGTCAAACAGAATAAGTAAAACAATAACAGATACATAAAAATGGTCAAACATCTTGCCTATTGGTCCAGAAATGTAGCTGGAATTTTTAACTACTATTGCTTAGAGCCCTACCTAACACCTACCATCTCTGGCTACAAGAATACAGACAAAGCGTTGTGTCTCGTATTGGCTCTTTTTGTAAATTGTTTCTCTTCTAGGTCATCATAATCAAACGTAAGTTCATTGATACACAGCATTGGGAGGAAATTTATTAAAATAATTACCTGGTATACTGGTAAATACCCAATGCTGGACCACATAAATTCTACAAGTTAATGTTACTGGTTCTCCTGTACTATTTAGTAACCGGTGAATCTTTTAGGTTTAGATATCCTAAGTTTAGGATTAGATTGGATTTGATTTCTCTGAGAGATGATGGTCCCTAAACTACAGCATAGCATTTGTTGAAACTATCATATTCTTTTATCCAAATACCTTTTCACTGAGGTTCTGTGAAGCCTTCCACTAGTTTTCGAAGCGTTTTTTTTTTTTTTTTTACTTCGACTGATTTACGTCGTGGTTCACAAGTAGAATATGCTCTGCACAATTTAAGAGTGGATTAACTTATTAAAGTAATGTAATACTGAAGTTTATTCTTAATGAACCAACACTTTTTTATTCTTTTAGGTGAAGGTTTCCATAACTACCATCATACTTTCCCATATGACTACTCATCCAGCGAATTTGGAGTACGGTTAAACCTGACCACATGCTTTATAGACCTCATGTGCCTCTTGGGTTTGGCTACTAACTGCAAGAAGGTATCTAAAGAAGCCATCTTGGCCCGGAAAATGCGCAGCGGTGATGGAAGCCATAGGAGTGGCTGAAATTTAAAAATGGAAGAAGAAAAAAGGAAGAAAATGAGGAAATGTGCTAATAATTAACAAATTTAAAAAAAACAAAAAAAAAAACAACAACATAAAAACAAGTGGGAGGCTAAATATGATTACTTTAATATAATCCAACTCAGTGTTATTTTAATAGTGTGGTTAAAGTAATTATAACCCCACCCTTGGGTGTATCTTATGGTTTATTGCCTCTTTACCCTCCATTTGCCTTCCCATGTATGTCTTCTTCTGAAATGTTTTACCTTTTACTTGCCTTCTTTGTTTAGTTTGTATCCTTTGAATATTTTTAGTGTTCTTGTTTCTCTGTTGCCTTTTTTGTTCAGCCATTCATCTGTCAATTGCAGTTGCTGCATATGTTTCTTGTCTAAACTTGACCTAAACCTACTGTAAATCTCGTGTTAAAGGGACAGTAAGGCTTCGTCAGATGTGGCTCTTGTGTTAATGGATATACTGAGATAAGTTGAAATACGTATGTACGAATGATGGAATAAGCTTGAATTGCCTTTTACTGCCTTGGTAAGCCCTAATTTTCAGAAATCAAATTTAAAAAGTGTGTTATATCCACAGCTGAGTTGTGATAGGCATATGAGGCCTTTAAATATTTTGAGAATACTTCAGAATACATTGGGCAAAAATGTAAAAACGTACCATGGGCAAAAAAAAAAAAAAAGCAGGCACATTCCATCATTTTTTAAAACGCAGTTTGAATAATACCGTTTCCTCTCTTTTATATACGATCGAGTTCTTTTTAAGTGTTACTGTCCCTTTAATCACTTACCAAAACAGCATCTCTTTCTCTTAAGTTATTTCACTGACTGCTCTCAGGCGCTCTGCAAAAAAAAAAAGGAAAAAAAATTACTAATAAGCGAAACTTTTCAAGTGCCATTTTTAAACAGTTTTTACATAAGGAAAAAAAAAAGCTAAAGAGTTTTTGTATCTTGTTTGATTTGCTCTGTCTTGTGCAAATAGAAAAGGCAGTAGGCAGTTTCTTTGACAGCTTTCATATGTTAGCTGTTTGTGCAACCGATGTTGGACTGAGGTTAGATGTAAATGAGTGCAGGAAGACATTTAAGAAAGAGTAAGCTGTTTTTGAAATACTGTGGCTGAATTCTTTTGGAGTTTTTGAAAATGCTCGTCGTTCTTTCTTTCTTTTTTTCTTTTCCCAACCAACATTTTTATTCCAAATGAAAACATTTGGATTCATTCTTTTTAGCCTGTCTGTATCATAAGGGAATTCAGCAGCAGAGAGACTGTGTTTAATCTCTGAAATCGGTAGGATTATGTTGTGACTTCTTAGCAAAATTCTACCTATAAAGTCTTAACCCCAAGTGTATGACGCCCTACAATGATACTGTGTCATTTCATAGAGCAGATAGAGAGGGCTGCTCGCATAATGTAACACAATTGGCATATCCTATTTATTTCTTAGAATAGTGTTGTATAGATAGTTTTGTTTTGGAGTTTGGCAATTTGCATAATTTTATTTTCAGAAAAAATAATTTCAGAGGCCTTTCCAAGACCGATAAAGAGTGAAGTGTTTGTTAAATGCATTTTTAGCTTTTTTACCTTTGTTTAGGATGTTCATAGGATTTAGATTTCATTGACCAATTGTTTGAGTAGATGAAGACGAGAGAATGGTTTGTTTGCAGTCTTAACTGGTATGAGTACTATTTAAAATTTTGCCATGGTTACCAATCAAATTTAGCACTTTCGACACCAGAGGTTTGAGTTATGATGCAAATGGCAACTCAGTCCTTCTGCACCCAAAGAATGAATATCCACATGATAAATGAAGAGGTATTCTATTCTCCTTTACCAAAATTTATAAAACAGGTATATAGCACTTAATTACCCTGAAACCTGTTTTTATTTATATTTTGCCGCCCCCTCCCCCTTATAAATCTCTCGACATCATCAATTGTTTTCTCTTAATATTCTTTTTAAAAATAAATTATTAAATAGCGGTTTTGGTACATCGTATTTCAAGTGCCTGCATTTCCTTTCTAGTTTATATAAGCAGACTGAAAATATTGCAGTGTTTTGCCCAATAAAATTTCAATTACGTCCATTTGTAAAGTCCAAGCAGGTTATATCACAAAGAGCATCTAAAATATTATCTACATGCACTATGTTAATTATGTGTCATGAGATATGTAACATCACACATTAGTGCATCCTGGCTAAAATTGGTGTATGGTAAACTGAGATTTAAAGGATCACTATAGGGTCAGTGCCCTTAATCCTCCTATAAAAGTTTAGAACTCACCTTATTTCCAGCACCCTGCTGGTCCCCCTTTGTGACATCATCAAAATAGACTATTTTTAGCCAATCCAATGCTTTCCCACAGGGAAAGCATTGGATTGGCTAAAATCGGCACGGGGCGGGGCCAAACACCATTTTGGCCAATCAGGCCCTCCTCCTAGAGATGCATTGAATCAATGCATCTCTACGAGGAAAATTCAGCCTCTCCATGCAGAGCATGGGGACGCTGAATGGCAGGGCTGCTTACTGTGCAGCCCTGAGCCAGGAAGCACCTCCAGTGGCCATCTAAGGAGTGGCCACTTCGAGGTGTCCCTAGGGGCAATGTCAATGCTGCCTTTTCTCTGAAAAGGCAGTGTTTACATGAAAATGCCTGAAAGGAGCTATTATACTCACCAGAACAACTACATTAAGCTGTAGTTGTTCTGGTGACTATAGTGTCCCTTTAACAATAACTATGTGAAAATACAGTTCCTCTTAGACTATACCTGGTATATTTAGTTTTCAAAACAATTAAGCTATAGATGGGAGAGAGGGTTTCTGCTCAGCAGTGTTATGTTGTTCCCCATTTTTGGAGAGAACTCAGTTCTATTCAGTAAACAACCAAAACCAATACCTAGTGATGAGTTGAATTTTCGCAATAATTAGAACAGGAACATAGAATACAGGCTATAATACAGTATAAGAGAATTATACAGTAAATAGTCATTACTTGTAATCAGATTTCAGATTACTTAATCAACCAAAACATTTTAATTTAAATAGGATTTAAATGTTTGTTCTGATTTATGCCTGTTTTTGAAGAAATAGTTCAGTCTTAACCCCTCAAGGACACATGACAGTAATTTTCCATCATGCTTGGTTTTCACTTAAGGACACATGGAAAATGTCCATCATGCAGTGTTTTACCGTCAAGGATTGCTTCCCTGCTGGTAACTGGGAACCACAGGTATTATTTGATTCCTGGGTCTCCCCTTGTTTTTAGTGGCCTAGGCTTTCTGATGAGCTGCATGCAGTGCTGAATATCAGTGATTTTTATTATATTGGTGCATAACAAGTTTACAAAATAAATAGCTAAATTACAACATATGTCGACATAAATGCAAAAATAAAACAATATGATAAAATCTGAAAGAAATTGGTGCTACAGTGACTGCATAATAATGCTCAAAATATACCATTGACCGTAAAATAGCTGCATAAAAAGTGTCAAATTATGTAAGCAAATAGCCTGTTATATACAGTCTGTCTGCTTTATATAAACATATACTTTTGTGAGACAATTTTGTTTTCTCTGTTGGCTAAATATCTCTGTGTAGAAAATGCTAGGTGGCTAGTAAAAAAAATTGTAGTTCCAAACAACTGCATGAAAGCTTCAGATAGCATATATAACATACTATAATGTAGATACTGTACATTAGCTATTTTGTCTTTTTCTCAAATTAATTAGTCAGAAAATTAGTATGCAAGCTATAATTAGAACTTTAGAAAACGTACTATAAATTAGAAACATTTTCAAGAACATGCCCTTATATGATATATATTTGTGTGTACACACATAAGTACAACACAATATTTGAACCAATGCACTTAAACACAAAACACTTAAAGAATTAAAGTCCATAAAATATAATACTCTAAACTGGAAACATTTTTCCCTATGATCTACAGAATATAAATAAACCTGTTGTAATATACGTACACAAACACACGCACACATGCACAAATATATACACAATATTTCAACTGAAGCACTTAGACTTTAAAGCACTTATTAGACTTTAATGGATATTTAGCACTTATCTAATTTGAATTAATATAATTAATTCAATTAACTAACTTTAATATTAAATCACTTAGCATACTTCAGTCCATAATCTACACATATATAAATGCAGCAAGGTTCACCAAATTAGGAATTTTTGGAGAGTTAACCATGAAACGGTATGCAGGCTCCATTTGTAGTTGTGTAGAGTAAGGAACAACAAAAATGAACGGAGATCTAAATATGTATGGTGAGTTCTGTAATATTATTACAGTTTGAACTAGTTTGACATGGATTGCGTTTATACTGTTTTTAGGATTAGATTCCAGACTAATGATATGCTAACTTTCAATGGCCTTAAAGGACACCCATGTCCTTGATAGGATAAAGTATGTTGTTTCATCGGTTTTCTATTGAAAACTAGAATAAAGTGGGAATATAGTAAGTAGTGGAGGGTGGGGAGAGGGGAGTAAGTTTGAGTAGAATTGTGAGGATAATGGGGGGAGGGGGGTGATGATAATATGAGGTATGTACATTTTCATTGGTGGTGGAGCGGAGATTGTTTGTATGCTTTTAGAATAGCAAAATGATACAAAGGCTTTACGCATGTAGATCTCTGAAACTCTGTGGTCAAAACACTGCTTTTTCACAGTACTGTGTTGTATTTTGCAGTTATTTTTAAATTAAATTAAGCATGAAAACAAAACTATCGGTTTCTTTTCTATAAAAGATCATTTTCTAACTTACAGTTTTTCAAATATAAGCATGTTTTACTGGTTGTGTTTCTCCGCACTCATACAAATTCTGCTGCAAGTGTCACTGCAGGTGCAAAGGAAAACTGGGGAAACTGCTCATATGAGATTCCACACTTTACATAGCCAGTAGTCTGTGAGAGTAGGGAAGCGTTTACACAGTTATATGACTGAAAGTTAACATGTGTTCTTTGATGCGAGAGCACACCTCCCAACATTGAAAGTGTAAATGAAGGATAGAGATAAGGCATACCAGTAGTGATTGGGCCAGTGACATTATGTACATCACTGACGTTGTAGGAGGTGGTGCTCCCATCAAAAAATGGGCCAGTTTAACCCAAAAGGGGAGCAAAGTGCATGTGTGCCCAATGATATGCTTTTTGGGGACTTTTCCCAAAAAAAGCACATCAGTAGGCACACTTGCACTTTGCAACAAATCCAGGATAGTGGAAAAGGACCCCAAGTCTGGGATTGCGCATCCGAATCCTTGACTCTTAGGAGGTATGCTGTAAAATACTTGTTTTAAGCTACATTTGCCCTTTTGCGATGAGCCCAATTATTTCAGCAAGGTAAAATAGTTTTGTGCTTTATTGTTATGCTGCTTAGCATGTATATATATATTCGGATATACAAAGATATACCTGCTAAGCAATATGAGTTCTGATGCAAGACTTGCATCAGACAGTTAGAGGATAAATGTTTACTGTAAGGTAAGATAGGTTCATCTCTCAATACAGAGAATGCTTTGTGGCAAATGAGGTGATAAATTCTGCGATCACATCCAAGGGTAGCACTTTCAATATCTCTTAAAAATTTAGTAGTTTAACTTGATGGGTATCATATTTTAGGTATATGTATTTGCATCTGCAAAATAACTACAAGTATACTAATTCCACAAATGTCCCCCACTATTTTTTCTCTCTTTAGAGCTGGTAATAAACTTAAAGCGACTCTGTTACCTTCTGGGGTCTTTGCATGTTTTGCAAAAAAATAAATAAAATACAATGGAGACATCGGTGCTTGGTGTGCGATGCCTGGGTTACAGCGGAGTTAATATATACTTACCTGGTGCTGTCTCCCGCTGGTACCGCCATATTCGATATTCAGTACCTGATGCTTTATCCCCCCTGAGTCAGTGCCAGTGCTGTACTCTCGCACATGCTTGGGAGTATAATGCTGAGGTCAATGAAGGATTCATAGATAGGGTTTTGTGTTTTATCAAGACTTGTCAACTTTCAATGAAATTCCAACAGTCTTTACTCAAATATTTTTCGAGGGTGGCAGACCTGCCTTAAGAGAGAAAAATGTGATGCTCCAAAACAAACTGTAAAGGCTTTGCAAATTCCACAAATTTTTAAACTTTGACTAAGTAGCAACGGTCTATATGAACACACAGACACAGCATACGCATTTGTATATCACGACTATAGAGCTTATTGCCCTTTCTATGGTAGGAACAGGAGTCTCAATGCTCTTTAAAAAATACTCTAGTATGCTCCAATGATAGCTCTTTCCAACTTTTCACAGTTTAGTAAATACAAATATACCTTTTTTTCCCAGTATGTTTGCATATATCTGCTCCTAATACACAGTAGATTGGGTGGTAGTCTTTAACATTGGCTAAAAGAAGAGAGAGAGATAAGAGAATATGATTTTCGAAACAAGGCACGGTGTTGCCTATCACGTTCTTCCTGCTAAAAAGTAATTTTATACAGAAGTTAAAGAATAAAGTTTGAAAGTTGATGTCCATTACAACCAGTAAAACCAAAAAGAACTCTGTCACTCTTGGCATTCTAGATCCTAGTTGATATTTAATACTCATCATTTTCCTGGCAACAAATTAAATATTAGAATAAAATGGAGTGTGATAACTGTATCTGTTGGTAAACTACAATAGAAGTGTGTAATAAAGATGCTAAAATTATTTTGCTTTATTTTTTTCCTGATATATATATATATATATATATATACTGAGCTATTAATAATATATATGTAGGAGTGAAAAGAAAGTCTACAGTTCTTTAATGTTTAATTAAATGGTATTTAATCTATCAATGAATATGGAGCTTAAGTTATGCAAAACCACTAGACTGTTTAGTATTGCTTGCATAGAAAAGGCGATTTAATAATTAAAGGAATATTGAATCCAAATTGTTTGCCTTTGTGACCTTTGCAAGATCAAACACAGTCTCTCCAATTATTTCTGTCATAGTTTGTATTGATCAGTCCATTTGTAACCCCTATCGATTCACGGTGAGAGTCCAAAAAGTAAAAAAAAATTTTTAAAAAAATTAGGTTACAAAAAAATAGGCACACATGAAGGTACAAAAATGCAAATGTTCAAATATAATTTAGATTTGTACATTGCTCTGCTCTACATACAGTCACATTCAAACTAGCTCAGCTGAAGTTATTGAGAAAATAGGCAGATTTCAGCTTTATTATAATGAGAAAATAAACTCTGGGCACACACAAATGGGTGTAGGTTAGACTAGACTCTGGATTAAAGTCTATTTTATTCTTGAGTTAAGTTAACCTTTAATGTCCACTTGAAGTAATGCATAGGAAGACACGCAAATATTGTGGTTAGACTTCGCCTATTTAACTTATTAAACAATATACATTATAACTAAGCCTGCTATATTCAAAAAAACAAATCCTGGCTCCTTAGAAGCAATCTATCATTACAAAATAAAAATCTTGTTTTCAACTCTAAATGCATGGTAGTATGTTATAGTTTAATGAAAATTAAACCTCTAGGTTTCTTCTTTTAAAATGTTTATTGATCTAGACTTTTTGCACGTAAAATTTATTTTGTCTGTAATTAGTTCATCAACCTCTTGCACCATGACATCATCTCACTTTACATAATTTTACCTATATTCTTTGATCAGTGCAATGCATGGGTAACTATCCAACCTATGACCCAGTAGAACAAGGTGTCTCGAATTTTCACTTATTGCTAGTTAGATATCTGTCCTGAGGATACATCAATGTCCTGAGGATACATCAAATGTTAAAGGAACACTACAGGCACCATAACAAGGTCCTACAAATAAAGTTGTTATGGTGCCAGTAGGACCTTGGCACTGGCTTACATTTTAGAGGTAAACCAACAAACGGTTTAACCCAAAAGTCTCCTCTCCAGCACTAGATCGCTCTTTCTCCTCCAACATCCACTTGCTGAAAAGTTTTTGAAAGGAAGCCTAGCACTGTCGCGGGCAGGGTCTCTGCTGATTGGCCTAGATCAGCTGATTCTCTTAGGCAATCAGTAGCTACCTGTTCATAAAAAAACGTACATACACATATGTTTCTCAAACGGTTTTGTGAATGATGAGCTGCGAGCATCAGCGATTCTAGCCTTCCATTGCTACTGTTCCCGGAGGGTTAGTTTTTTTTTCTCTAGCATGTTTGACTATATATACAACCATGGATCCATATAATGTATGTATACTTTTATTCAAATAACTAATAATATGGAGTAGTGTATAAATGCTTAGCTAATTATTATTTTTTCCTTGGAAAACACTATTTGTGCACTTATTGAACAAAGAGGTTCACTAGCGAACTAACTTATTTATTGCATAACAGGTTATAGACCTGTGGACCACAAATCGTCTGCTTGCTGTACACCTGACAGTTCAGCCAGGTGTTAATTTATTGTAATTCAGCAATGAGCCCCCAGCTTTTTAGAACTGCCAATTCCCACAATGTTTTGCCAGAATTTAGCCATCCCTGTTTTATAGTCTCTTATAGTGCATTGAACTAATAATATCCATCCACTCAAGTGAGCAATGACAGAGTTCTCTTTACTTTTAAAATACAGGCAATTGAAAACCATCAGCTAAGAGGTAGCATCTTTTGTAAAGTTTGTATATGATTAAGTTAAGTTAAATGTGTGCTGTTATGTGAAATGTGAAAAAAAAAATGTTTTCATTTGCATTACTGTATCGTGTTCCGTGTTCTGAAATAAATTTTGAAAATAATTTGGTTTGTTGTCATGTTGAATTGATATTGATAATTCTAGAGAACTGTTAATGAATGATACGTGCAATAAAATAATAAATAAAAATAACAGCACACACCTACAAAAGGAATCTTCTTGCAGAGAGACCATTCGTCTGATTTCCTGCAATATGTCTACTAAAGTGCACCATGGGCTGCCACCAGTGTGCCGTCAAGGAGAGGGAGGCAGTCCTCATGGCCGAGGAATTTCTTCTGGAACATAATGCAACATTGATGATGGTGGGTTTGTTTTTCTGTGTTAATCAGCAAAAATAGGAGTTTGTATGGCCCAATAGGCTTGTAATACGTGAATTTACTACTACGATCTTATTGGGTTTGACTTTAAGAAATTAAAGTGCACTGCACAGTGCTTGCACACTTGACAGCACATACTAGACTAAACACACTCGGCAAAAAAATGATTTTATTTCTCCAAACACTTAAAAAAAAAAAAAAAAAAACACCTTTAAAACTGGAAATTGTAGATTCCAAGTTGGTGTTAAGTGGCAGTGGCTAGCAGTGTAACTATGCACTAACCGTAAACAACAGTGTCACTGTAGGATGAATGAGTCAGGCTATCTCTACTACTCAGTCAAAGTTTGTGTGAGTGCCAATGTTGGAGTAAATATATAAGAGAAAGTTTTTTTTCTTTTTTTGACTGAACAACATACTCCCTGAAAAAGGATTTCCTTCCTACAAACAATTAACAAAAAAAACAACAAATCTTTTAACAACTATAAACTGGTGATTACAAGTCGGTGTTAAGTATTAGAGGCTAATAGTGTGACACTTCTCTAGACATAAACAATAGTGTCACATTGGGATAAATGAAGGACACTTTCCCTACCATTTAAAGTTTTTGTGAATGCCAACATAAAAGTAGCTAGGCAAGAGGAACTTTTATTTCTTCTTTTTACTGAACACATTCCCTCAAGAAAGGATTTTCTTTTGATATCAATTAACAAAAAAAAAAAACCTTTAGCAACTGTATATTGGTAAACAAGTCTCATGCTAGGATCAATGTCAATCTCTTATCTTCAGCTCAATGTTATTTAAAGTGCCCCTGGCAGTAACTAGCTAGATTCAGCAACAAGCTAAACCTAGTCTCACTCTAGAATCAACAACCAAGGCTGGCTCCTACTCCCACACATGCATAGCAAGGGTAATATACACTGTATCACTGCTGGTCCGTCAGCTCTAGTTGCTGCAGTCAAGTGTCTGGGAATATCCTGCTGAAAGTATATATTTTACTGTTACTTCTATTGTGCCTTTATTGGTCAGTTGTTACTTGATCTGTGAATAAAAACAACAATAAGTAGCTGTCCCTTAACCACCAATCATCTTTTTTGTTCCACCTATTGATTGGATAGCAGATGCAGCCCACATGTTGGGTATACCTCTTGTCCATCATGGCGAACTAAGCTGCTTATTTAACCCCTTAAGGACCAAACTTCTGGAATAAAAGGGAATCATGACATGTCACACATGTCATGTGTCCTTAAGGGGTTAATACAACATATAGAAAATGCAGTGTTTACAACAAAAAGCCTGCAAGGACATGGTAAAGACACCAGAACAACTACATTAAGCTTTAATTGTTCTTGTTACTATAGTGTCCCTTTAAAGGACCACTATAGTGCCAGGAAAACATACTTGTTTTCCTGGCACTATAGTGCCCTGAGGGAGTCCCCACCCTCAGGGACCCCCACCCGCCGGGCTCTGGGGAGAGGAAGGGGTTAAACGTACCTCTTTCTCCAGCGCCGGGCGGCAAGCTCTCCGCCTCCTCTTCGGCTGAATGCGCATGCACGGCAGGAGCTGCGCGCGCATTCAGCCAGTCTCATAGGAAAGCATTCATAATGCTTTGCCACTGGACGCTTGCGTCTTCTCACTGTGATTTTCACAGTGAGAAGCACGCAAACGCCTCTAGCGGCTGTCAATGAGACAGCCACTAGAGGCTTTAGAGGCTGAATTAACCTATTTATAAACATAGCAGTTTCTCTGAAACTGCTATGTTTATAAAAAAAAAGGGTTAACCCTAGCTGGACCAGGCACCCAAACCACTTCATTAAGCTGAAGTTGTCTGGGTGCCTATAGTGGTCCTTTAATATTGTTGTGAAATATGCTTTTCAAAAAATCTGTTTAATAAAAATAATTTGAAAAGACTCAATCTATGTAAAGCAGGAGTAAACAAGTGCAACCATAAGATCTAAGATCTAATATAGCTACATCGGGATTAAACAATGCATTAACTCCTTTCAATTGTACCAAACAAAGATATAGTGAAACTTGTAAATTCATGCAGAAAAACTTCAAAAAAGTGATGAAGAAAAGCAGCAGTGTACCTTCAAAAGAAAAAAAAAATTAGATAAAAGTACTCATGCTTTTTATTGGACAAATAATAAAAGTAGTTAAAACCCTTCCACTGTAAAAGGAAACACTGTGATGTGATGTTCTATGAATGTATCCTTATGTATGCCAGTACCTTGATTAAAGCTTTGTGCCAAAACGTTATGGGTAGGTTTTGGTACATTTGTCTCTGTTTCCAATATTGGCTCTTAGCATATTGGAAAAGTATCTAGTTACCCATTTTGATTTTTGTTCTTGTTTTTTTATATAGCCATTTGTGTCACTGTTGGAATTGTGTTTTTTTAGTAAGCTATATGAATAAAATTGTATTTTTATATTAACCCCTTAAGGACACATGACATGTGTGACATGTCATGATTCCCTTTTATTCCAGAAGTTTGGTCCTTAAGGGGTTAATTGGTGTGCATCCTTTATACTATCTCATGTAGGCATTTGGGAAGTGCTTTCTAGTGCTTCAGCTTGGCTTGATGTTTTTGTTTTGTGTGCTCTCCACTAATTTGTCTATAGTGCTGTCAGTGTATCCTGCCACACAGATTTAGTGGTGTGCCTCTGAAGTCTTTCTGTCTGTGAATCTGTGCTCTGCGATTGTAATTCCGGTACTCTATGGGTTGATCGTATTCAAGTGATAAATGGTAACCTGACTGATCATATTAATGTGGATATCGATGCACTCAAGCCTCTTTGTGGGTAAATTTAGACCCTTGCTAGTAAATTGTTGTTTTTTTAATCTGCTAATTCATTGAGTGACATATATTTCTATTGCTAACATTATTTTATTTTAAGCTTCTTATTTACCTCCACCCACAAAAAATAAAAAACAAGCTCTTCTCCATTCCATCACCTTTTTTTCTGGTCCCTGAACTGCAATGTTTGATGATATTGACATTTTTATTTGATGCACATTCTCAATGATACGACTGACAAATGTGAATGCCATTAAAACTGCATTTGGAATGGCCTTATGCAGAGTGATTCTCATGAACTTTCACGGAATAAGCTGCAGAGTTGAGCCTCCTTTTGCGATCGGACTTGACAGCAGAGTGCTCACGGCCAAGTTCAGGTCAAGTGCCCATCAAATGACCCAAGTTTCAAGTAACCAACTCAATAGTTAGTTATAAGTTACTGAATAGAGCACTGTAGATTAATTGTTGGATTAATATAATAAGCAATAGCCGCATATTACTTCTTCTATTATTCTAGCTCAAGCATGTCAAACTTGCGGCCCATGGGCTGCATGCAGCCTACAATGACTATATTTGCAGCCCACCTGCTCTGGGGATGCATTGTGCTGTCGCTGTGACCAGCCACAAGACAGAAAAGATTGCGTGCTCCGACGGCCACAAGAGCGCTAAGCATTAGTCCACGCCGGCCACCTGATATGCGCATACAGCATGTGAAGTCATATCCAGCGGCGGAGCTACAGTATGGAGAGTGTCTGTCTGTCTGTCCACAGACCAGCCACTCCCCCTATACTCCTGCTCGCAGTGCCAGGGGAGCGTCTGGCCTGCTTGAGCTGAGAAGAGCAGGGCTGGAACTGGAGGATGGGCGGCTCATCTTAAGGTAGGGGAAAAGGGGCAGTGTATTCAATTGGGGGAGGGAGGGGGCAGTGTGTTAAGTTGGGGGAGGGCAGTGTATTAAATTGGAGTGGAGTGAGGGGGGTGGGGAGTAGCTGAGGCGGCTCTAGACTTTATGAGGCCTAAGGCAAAACCCAAACATGAGGCCCCACTAACACCAAAGTGAAAAAGATACATGCACACATATACACATTGATGCACTGTCTTCCTGTGTATGTGCCTGAGAGTGTGTGTCTGACAGAAAGTATCCTTGTGTGTGTGAATGTATGTCTCTATGAGCATGTTTGCGCTTTTGTCTTGGAACGTATGTGTATGGGGTAGCTGCTTGAAATGTGTTGTGTGTATGGGGGTCTGCCTGTGTCCTTTGTACATTGTGTTTATGGCAAAGCTAAGTTTCCTGACTGTGTGTGTATGATGAAAGTCTTCAGCTAGTGACTGTGACAAAGTGAGTTAAGGGGTACCAGTGGCAGGGAGAGTGTGACAAGGCAAAGGGGGTGAATGGGATAGGGTGGGGGGGTTGTGAGAGAGAATGAGGGAGAAGGAGTATGACGTGGTTTGATGAGGGAGTGTGACAGGACGAGTGGACGTAAGTGTGTCAGAGCAATTGTGGCATGGTAGGAGGGACGAGCCTGACAGGATTAAGGGGGGTTAATGTGACAAGGTGAGTGGAAGAGTTGACAGGACTAGAGGCATTAATGTGACAGGATAAGTGTGGCAGGGTTTGGGGGGAGTGTGACAGAGTGAGAGAAGGAGAGTGTGACAGAATTAGGGGAGTTAATTTGACAGGGCGAGTGTGGCAGAGTGAGGGCAGGTGAGTTTAGAGGGGGTGATATTAAGGAGGCTGACAGTGTGGGGGGATGACAGTGTGGGGGTAATGACAGTGTGGGGAGGGATGACAATGTGTGGGGAGGTGACGTGTGTGTGGGGGGGAGTGGTAGTACTGTGTGTGAGAGGGGTGATACTGTGTGTGTGTTGGGGTGATTCTGTATGTGTGTGTGAGGGGTGACAGTGTGTATGAGGGAGGGTGACACTGTGTGTGAGGGGGTTGAATCTGTGTGTGGAGGGGATACTGTGTGTGGGACGGGGGTGACTGTGTGTGTGAAAGGGGTGATCCTGCGTGTGAGCAGGGTCATTGTATATGGGAAGGGGGTGATACTGTGTGTGGGGGGTGACACTGTGTGTGTATGTGGGGGGTGATTCTGTATAGGAGGAGGGTGATACTGTGAGGGAAGAGGTTGATCCCATTGTACAGCGCTACGGAATTTGTTGGCGCTATATAAATCATAAAATAATAATAATAATAATAATACTGTGTGGGACAGTGGGATGATACTGTGAGGGATGGGGGTAATAGTGTGTGGGAGGGCAGTGATGGTCTGAGGAAGGGGGCGTAATGATGGTGATGGCTTGAGGCAGGTGGATGATGTGTGAGGGAGGTGTTGGTGGTGTGAGGGAGGTGATGGTGAGAGGGGGGGTGTTGTTGGTGTGAGGGAGTGGGGGTTGTATTGTGTGGGAGGTGGGTGATGGTGAAAGGGAAGGGGGCTGATGGTGTGAGGGAAGGGAGCTGATGGTGTGAGGGATGGTGATGGTGAGTGGGTTGATGGTGTGAAGGAGGAGGGGGTAATAATGTTTGGGAGGTGAGTGATGATGTGAAGAGAGGGGGATAATAATGTATGGGAGCTGGGTGATGGTGTGAGGGGGGGTGATGGTGTGAGGGAGGGGTTGTAATGTGGAATTGGGTGATGATGAGAGAGAGGGGCGATGGTGAGAGGGAGGGCTGAGAGAGGGTGCAGGAGTGGTGAGAGGGGGGCGATGGTGAGGCTGGAAGTGGGGAGGTGATGGTGAGGGGGGAGGAGAGGGTATGGTGTGAGGGAAGGGGGGTGAGGTGAGGAAGGGGGGTGATGGTGTGAAGGAGGAGGGGGTAATAATGTTTGGGAGGTGGGTGATGGTGTGAAGAGAGAGGGGATAATAATGTATGGGAGCTGGGTGATGGTGTGAGGGGGGGGTGATTGAGTGCGAGGGAGGGGGGTGATGGATGCGAGGGAGAGGGAGGTGTGATGGTGCGAGGGAGGGCGAAGAGCTGTAATGTACTGCTGCAGTCTGCTGGGCCTCCTCTGCAAATACAGGGAAATGGGGGGGTGGGGGGCACAATGCCACTGGACCACCAGGGATGGAATCTCCCATCTCCCTGAACCAGGTAAGAAGCAGGGAGGGGGGAATAACATTCATCACTTTTAAAGGGGGGGGGAGGAATGCTCCATTTACACAACATGCATACACTACACTAACACACTCTCTGCATTCACTACACTGACACACACTCTGCATTCACTACACCAACACACTGCATCCACTACACTGACACACTCTGCATTCAGGGGGGGGGTGATGGTGCGAGGGAGGGGGGGTGATGGTGCGAGGGGAGGGGGGTGATGATGTGCGGGGAAGGGGGTGATGGGGGGAGGGAGTGGTGCGAGGGGGGTGATGATCGAGGGAGGGTGATGGTGGGGGAGGGGTGATGGTGCGAAGGAGGGTGATGGTGCGGGAGGGTGATCGTGTGACAGAGGGGGTGATGGTGCGAGGAAGGGGTGATGGTGCGAGGAAGGGGTGATGGTGTGCGAGGGGGGGGATGGGGGATGGGTGAGTGAGAAGGGGTGATGGTGAGAGGGAAGGGGGGGTGATGGTGAGAGAGGGGCGATGGTGAGAGGGGGGGCGATGGTGAGTGGGGTAATGGTGAGAGGGGTGATGGTGTGAAGGAGGAGAGGTTAATAATGTTTGGGAGGTGGGTGATGGTGTCAAGAGAGCGGTTAATAAATGTATGGGAGGTGGGTTGATGGTGTGAGGGAGGGGGGGTTAATAATGCGTGGGAGCTGGGTGAAGGGAGGGGGGAGACTAAATACCGTATTAATATCCCTCGTAGTCCAGTGTCGGCTCCCTGGTAATCCAGTGGGCTCCCTGGTGGTCCGTTTGTCTGGGAGGAGAGCGCCCATGGCCAGTGTGCAGAGCTGCAGACCATAAATATCGCGAGACCCAGTCAGAGCGTTACTGTGGTAACCAGCGGCAATGATCTGACTGGCCAGATCTCATGAGACAAATGGTCTGCAGCTCTGCACATTGCGGAGCTGCAGATCATTGGCCACAGGCGCTCTCCACCCGAGCAGACGGCACGGAGGGGCCTCGCACCCAGCGGCAAACTAAGCAAGCCGCCGGGCCCCCTCCTGGTGTCGGGACCTGACAGTGTGCCCTAAGGCGGCTTAGGTGGCTGCAAAGCCCTAGACAGTCTAATTAGAGAGCCGTCGTATGAGATGGGGCAGTGTATTAGATGGAGGGTAGTATATTAGAATGCAGGGAGGGGCAGTGTATTAGTCTGGGTCTGCATGGAGGCGCTGACACTTCCCATGTAGATGCTCCTTGGCCGCGTAGCGTTTTGCCACACATGCACAATAGCCTCTCAATGCTTTTCTATGGGAAAGCATTGGATTGGCTGAGATCATCAAGTTTGATGATCTCAGCCAAAGTGAAGAACACACTCATAGGACTTCAAAATCAACTAGGTAACGTCATTTGTTTTTTACAGCTGTGTAACCGCATACATTCACCACTTCAGTCACATTACCAAATATTTCTTAATATGTCAAGGTGGTTGGACTGAAACATTGGTCATATGCAAATGCACGTCTCCTGAACATAAATTTGCTCTTTTAATTACTTTGCTTATACTGTACTTTTATAAATAAACCTATGTTTCTATGAAAACTGAAGTTTTGGGTTTTTTTTGTGGCCCACATAAACTTAAATCTTGTTTATTTTGCCCATGTTAGCCTTTGAGTTTGACATGCTTGCTGTAGCTGTTCCATGTGATCTTATGACCCTAGTCTGCCATGAGTCAGATCAAGTAATTAGCAGACCTTTTTTATTAGTTTCGTCCCTCCCATAACACAACCAATGAGCAAACTGAACTGTTAGAGGGAATGTTTATTCTAACTTGGAGGCACACACAGCATCACTTTATTCTGTGACTATCATGTGTTCACAAAACTATTTATGAGAAAATATATTTAGGCACAAAAACTAGTATTTTCTGGGATTTTGTTGTAAACTACTCTTAAAGGACCACTATAGTGCCAGGAAAACAAACTTGTTTTCCTGGCACTATAGGGTCTTTATGTCCCACTCCCGCTAGCCTGAAGGGGTTAAACAGTTCCCTTTCTCCTGCGCCGGGCTCCATCGGTGCTGGGGAACTCTCATCCCTCTGCCGTCGTCATTGCCGAATAGTCTATTCTCAATTCTTTCCTATGAACGTCAGCGTCTTCTCACTGTGATTTTCACAGTGAGAATCGCGGAAGCGCCTCTAGCTGCTGTCAGAGAGACAGCCACAGGAGACTGAATTAACCCTCAGTGTCTCTGAAATTGCTATGTTTACAGCTGCAGGGTTAACACTGGATGGACCTGGCACCCAAACCACTTCATTGAGCTGAAGTGGTCTGGGTGCCTATAGTTGTCCTTTAAGTGAATTAGTGTTATGAAATATAGGTTATAAGTGGATTAAAAGGCTGACTCAAGGAATGTGCTGCTCGAACAGGGCTTGCTGTTCATAAAACAACACCAGACACTTGAGTAGAGTGCCATTTAAATGCTAGTTGTACCTCTATCCCAAAATGCTCTTTCTATGATGTTTTAAGGAAATGGAGGAAAAAAATTTAAGAAATATCCAATCAAGAATGTGCAAAAACGTTACTGCTTTCACACTTTATTTACCATCTAGACCAGGCCCCCCAAATGTTGCTGAACTACAACTCCCATGGTTCTTTCAGTGAAACAGATAGCCAGGGAATCATGGGAGTTGTAGTTCAGCAACATATGGGGGCTGCAGGTTGGACATCCCTGATCTAGGCAGTGAGCAAGGAATCAACATATCTCTCAGTAGTCCCAGATTTGGCATGAAAGTCCCAGTTTCTGTCCTGTTGCCCCTAAAATGCAGGAAGCCAGGGAAATGTCCGAAGATTGTTCAGATTGTGTACACTAATAGACAATCTTGCTCTGCACAGTGTAACCTCAGTCCATTCAGCTCGAGTGCTCAGAAGTGCTCTGTATATGGGTAACTCTGAGCAGGTTTGTCCAGAGAGGCTGCCTTGGCATATACACCTTCTAGACTGTGTGGCATGATTGGCATCCCCACTTTTTGGGCAAGCTGGCCCCAGTTCAGGCTCACACCTCATTGCCATCCCTTCAACTAGCCCGTTCCAGTTTCAGATGGAGTCAAGTCTAGATTATCCTTTCAGAACTAGACACTTTTAAAAAATGCAGATAAGCAACAACACAAAGATTAAAAAACACCCAGTCATGGGTTTTCCTGACACTATAGTGCCCTCAGGGTGCCCCCACCCTCAGGGTCCCCTTCCCGTTGCGCTGAAGGGGTTTAAACCCCTTCAGCAACTTACCTTAATCCAGCGCCGGGCTCCCTCGGCTCTGGTGACCTCTCCTCCCCCGCCGACGTCAGCTCCCCGTCCAACGTCAGCGGAGCAGAATGCGCATGTGCGGCAAGTGCCGCGCGCGCATTCAAAGTGTCCATAGGAAAGCATTTTTCAATGCCTTCCTATGGACGCTCTGCGTGATGGAGGCAAAATGTGCCTCCAGCGAAGCAGATGCGCCTCTAGTGGCTTTCTGGAAAACAGCCACTAGAGGCTGGCTAAACTCCAAATGTAAACATAGCAGTTTCTCTGAAACTGCTTTATGTTTGCATCTGAAGGGTTAAAACCTGAGGGACCTGGCTCCCAGACCACTTCATTGAGCTGAAGTCGTCTGGGTGACTATAGTGTCCCTTTAAATTTCATCTCTGTCTGTGTGTTTTGGTGACAATGCCACTGTTTAAAAAGCAGGCACTTTCCTTCGCAGTACTCTCTGTTGGCATATGGTGTTTTTTGTTTATACACTGAATCACCATTGCATTATTTTTACTTATAAATCATATTAAAAGTTATGATTTAATTAATCCTGTACGATCCTTTAATAATACTGCCTTAGAAGTTTATCAGGTGTTCTGCGCAGATGGTGAAATGAAAGCATTGATTAAATCACCAGCTAAAAGAATTTGGCAAGAAGAATTCATTCAATTAAGCTAAATTATCTTCTGTATTCATGGCAAGATTTAATTTCAGGAGAAACTGTTATGTAGATTCATCTGGCTGCGACTTTGCATCTCATTATCTTGTCTGGAGTATATCTTGAAATGTGATGCAAACAATCTATCAAACTTCAAAAGTAAATATCTTAGTATTGAGCAAACAAAATAAAATGTTTATTCGTCCGTGTGTCAATTCTAAAAGGAATACTAAATAAGTTCCTAAGTGAATTGTCGACTAGAGTTTAACACATCAATTCAACCGTAAAGCTACCAACCAAAATATCTGCAGCTCATTAGAATATTGCAAAGATCCTGATAGCATTGAGAGAATGAAAATGTAACTCCACCAAAATTAAATGTGCTTCTGTAGTCTTTGTATATTGTCCAAAGATCTCTGATGCATGCGCAAGAGTACAACACTTATGTCTACAGGGAATCATGTGAAGTTGAAGGAGCCTTCATAGATATTGTCTCGCAAGTGACAGCTGTGGGTAGTGACATATCTTATCAGCAGTAGCTTTGCCTTTTGCCAACTTGAGGCCTTACCATACGTCAAAGTAGTCCCTTTAATGTCTTATGATATCGTCTGAGTACCACTGCCAATGCAGTCTTTATGAGGGTTTCATAAAGATTGTATCTGCAGGTGGCATTTTTGTCCTAGTAATGGACCTTCATCTAGTCTCTTTGATATTTATGGATACTTAGTACTGTGCACTACTGTTTTATTTGCATTTGTAACTCAGTAAATTGCTGTATTTATCGGGCTAGTAGGTGGGACAACATCAAGTAGGAAGTTGATCCTCCCACCGGCTTAAATTAATCATTTCTCACATAGTAACTTTTCCATAGATGAGCCCTAGTGACTAACCATTTCTTAGGTGAGCCAGATATATATCCTAGGATAATGGTCTATTGGTGCTCACTGCGCAACATAGTCAACTTAGATAGCCCCTGAATAGAAAAGATTTATCGATTTATTGAATGTGTAAACACACATAATGACACAAGAGATGACTAAAAGAGACATGGCTGCACACAGCAGTCCTTTAAATGAGTTTTGTTTAGGATTTACTTGTAAACTTTTAAATGTTGAAAAATAGATTTTGGAGGCATATCTGAATAACGCTGCTATAAAGGCCTCAATTTATATAAAATGTCTTATCAGGTTATTTAAAATCACTTTACTATCACAAGGTGTGTATCTACATTTAAGGAACGGTTATAATTGGCAATATAAGCCCTCTCTCTCTATTTATATTGCAGTAGCTTCTTCACTGAAACACTATGCAAAGCGGGACAGGTGAATAGGCCTGAGCGGGAGCATCGCTGGTGATGCCCACAATTAGCAGAACCACATGGAAAAAGGTGCAGTACCATTGACTTTGGGACTTAAGGTACCTGCAATAGGACTGAAGGGGCCTGTCTGGCTGACCACGTTCTGAGAGAGCTGATCAAGCACTGTCTGTGGGGTCCTAGTGCCTGTGCACAGCGTGAGAGTATCTAATGATGTGATTGCGCTGTGCTTTCCAAGGACATTTCCCTCGTGTCCCAGAATCTGTGTACCTAAAATCATGACTTTCCAACCAGAATCAGGACTGTTGGGTGGCATGTATTAATAAAAGCATTTGGTTTTTGAAGTACATAGTGTACAAGGCTATCAATGGATTGAATGTAAAAGATCTGGTATAAAGGAATCACCTGACAAGATATAATTGAAAAACTCAGAATTGAAGGAGGCTATTATTATTCCTTCAACTTTAAAAACTTTGAAGTGACGATGTCAGTGGAAGAACCTGCCCAGTTATAAAATAACCCATGTAGCCAAAAGTCACCGTTTGACCATGGCTGGATTTAAATGAATCAGGCAAAAATCAGCTAGCAAAAACAAAATCATTTTAGAAAAGTCTCTTTAGGGAGTTTTTGTACAAGGCTGTTTTGGTAAAACAAAAACGCAGTCGATATGAATAGGTAGATTGAATCCTACATAGATAAATACTAATCCTACTGTGATTTGCAGTATTGAGTATGGGAGGAGAAAAATCTTATTCCATAGCCACACACCTATATTATACGAATTGAAAAACATATAATTCTATAGAAAGCTATGTTTTGCACATTAAAATATAGGAATTCAGGCGCATTATATGGCCCTGTGATACTTAGAGCGCTACTATGTTAAAAGAACCTTGGTATATTATAATGAAGATGATCCTTATGTATTATGACCAACAGAAAGGTTTGATATAATGGTGGCTTGGCATGCTATGTCTACACCTGTTGATCATTTTATTAAGTACACCTGCAAGTCTGATTGTTAAAAATGATCTACGCCACTGAGCCTGTAGCAGTAACTGAATACGTGTTGCAACATGCAAACATGGTCAACAGGTTCAGTTGCTATCCAAGGCAAACATTAGAGCAGGAAAGAAATGTGATCCCTGTGACTTTGTCTGTAAAAATGATTACTGTTGTAAAATGTGGTGGTTAGAGCGTGTAAGAAACTGCTGATCTCCTTGGCGTTACGCACACACAACAGACTTGTGTTTACAGAAAATTATATGAAATAAACAAAGATCTAGGTGTCAGGAGTTATGTGGGCAAAAATGTCTTGTAAGTGGGAGAGGTCAGAGGAAAATGACAAGTAGGGTTCAAGCTGACAGACTGCGCTGTATAATTAACTCCAACAAATAGTGCATTAAAGTGGTACTGTCACAAATTATTTAACTGGAGGTGTTATTTCTCTCTGAGTAATACAGACTAGGGGCTAGCAATGAAAGGGTGTCATTGAAGTGGTCTGGGAGCACTGTCCCTGTCACCCTCAGTCCTAAAATTTTAAACATTGTAAAAGATTGCAGTTTTAGAAACTACTAAGACTGCCTTTAGTGGCTGTCTACCAGACGGTCACTGTCTACCAAACAGCCACTAGAGGCGCTTCCTGAAGTCTCATGGAGTTAAACTCTGTCTAACTATGCTGGATGCCATCACGCTCTGCATGAGGCCATCCAGCATCAGAGATAACCCCATAGGAAAGCATTGTCTCACATGCAGATTAGGTCCTCCTATCGGATGACTTCAGAGGGTGCGAACTGCGATCTCGGCGCTGAAATTGGGTAAGAGAATAAAAGGTTATTTTTGGGTTTTTTTTGTAAATCAATATTTTATTGACATTTTTTGTTTTCAAAAGAGAATGAAGAGTAGGAGGAGCGCACAGGCTCCTAAAAGGTTTATCAGCATTTTAACATTACATATAGTTTCGAATTAAGATCTGTTATTAAACATAAAGAGTGTTTGATTTAAAGCGTGTATCATCATCATAACCATGTTGATCATAATGAATAAAGGGTTATTTAACCCTTTACATTACTGTGTGAATGTGGGGGTAAGAAACACATTAGTGTCCTGAATACATCTTTGTGTTCCTTTAAACTCAGAGCTTTGTAGGACTTCACCTGGGCCCCCACTAGTAACACCCCTACCATAACTACACAAGTACAAACTGACTTCAAGGAAAGGGAGACAGATGATGAATGCTTTGAGGCTATGTAACATGATTATGTATTCTTTACTATGTTCCATTTCACTCATTAGTAACTCTTATTTTTATTAAAAGTAATTCTCTACAGTTTGCCTTTCATTTATTGGAAAACTGCTATTTTGATGCTGTTTATCCTTTGTCATTATATTATTTTATTTAGTGACATCAACAAACCATGTGGATAACAAGGTCGATTTCACATGGGCATCAATTCAATATAATGGCCAATATAATGGCCAATGGAGTGATACAAAAAAACCTCCAGTCATTTAAATATGCAGAGGAATTTGAGGCAGTGCACAGGTAACTATTTTCTTTGCTTTTTATTGTATGTATTGGGGCTGATGTGTACTATGGTCAGTGCTGCCACCCCGGAGTAGTGGGAAACAGAGCTCAGGACTTATGTTTGTGTATTTGTATTTGCTTTTGTAAGACACAGCCATGTTACAATGCTGCCGCCCATCCCATGTGTTCCCTATTAAGGGTTAATAAGTATGTAGGGGTTTAGAAAAATACCCCTCCCCCGAAAACTATAGTCACTACTAGAACAACTACAACTAATGTAGTTGTTCTGGTGAGTATAATCATTCCCTTCAGGCATTTTAATGCAAACACTGCCTTTTTATAGCACTGCACCCTAGGGACACCCCCAATTGGCCACTCCTCAGATGACTTATGGAGGTGCTTCCTGGGACAGTGCTGCATAGTAGGCAGCACTGCCATTAAGCCTCTCCAGCTCTGCATGGGGACCCTGAATTTTCCTCATAGATATGCATTGATTCTATACATCTCTATCAGGAGGTGCTGATTGTCTAAAATGGTGTTTGGCCCCACCCCTTTATTGATTTCAGCCAATCCAATGCTTTCCTTATTGGAAAGCATTGGATTGGCTAGAAATCTGCAATTTTGATGAGGTCACCAAGTAGGCAGACTGGGGGCAGGGCCAGCATCAGGGGGACCTGTGCAGCGCTGGAAATAAGGTGAGTTTTCACCTTTTCTAAGGGGGCTAAGGAAGGGCAAGGCACCTAAATGGTGGGTTTAACACTATAGGCTCAGGATTACCTGTTTGTGTTCCTGACCCTATAGTATTCCTTAAAGCAACAAGGTGAATTGTTAGTGTACAACTCACCTAAGAGGTTTGCCCATAGGCGTGCGCAGCCTATTGCATTAGGGTGTGCACCCTAAAGCACAAGCACACGCCGCATATATATATGTATGTATGTATATATATATATATATATATATACATATACATACACACATACACATACATACACACATACACACACTGCTATGTGTGTGTGTGTGTGCTGTGTGAGGGTGCTGTTAGTGTGATGTGTGTGTGACGGTGCTGGTAGTGTGCTATGTGGGTGAGGGTGTTTGTGTGTGCGCGCTTGTGAGGGTGCTGTTAATGTACTGTGTGTGAGGGTGCTGTTTGTATGTGAGGGTACTGGTAGTGTGCTGTGTGTGTGTTTGTTAGGGTCCTGTTTGTGTTTGTGAGGGTACTGTTAGTGTGCTGTGTGTGTGTGAGGGTGCTGTTTGTGTGCTGTGTGTGGGTGCTGTGTGTGTGTTGGTGCTGTGTATGTCTGTGGGTGCTGTATGTGTGTTGGTTCTGTGTATGTGTGTGGGTGCTGTATGTGTGTTGGTGCTGTGTATGTGTGTGGGTGCTGTATGTGTGTAGGTGCTGTGTATGTATGTGGGTGCTGTATGTGTGTGGGTGCTGTGTATGTATGTGGGTGCTGTATGTGTGTGGGTGCTGTATGTGTGTGGGTGCTGTGTATGTCTGTGGGTGCTGTATGTGTGTAGGTGCTGTGTATGTCTGTGGGTGCTGTATGTGTTTGGGTGCTGTATGTGTGTAGGTGCTGTGTATGTCTGTGGGTGCTGTATGTGTGTGGGTGCTGTGTAGGTGCTGTGTGTGTGGGTGCTGTGTATGTCTGTGGGTGCTGTGTATGTCTGTGGGTGCTGTATGTGCTGTGGGTGCTGTATGTGTGTAGGTGCTGTGTATGTCTGTGGGTGCTGTATGTGTGTGGGTGCTCTGTATGTCTGTGGGTGTTGTGTGTGTGTGCTGTATGTGTGTGTGTGTGCTGTATGTGTGTGGGTGATTGTGTGGGTGGAGGTGGGGGTACATTACTTGCTATCCCCCCTCCCTTCTTACCTTTTGTAGGGAGGGGGGATCCTTGTTGCTGCTGATTCCATCTGTGGTGGTCTAGTGGAGAGTGAACTCTAGCCCCTGTGGGGCTAGAGTTCACTCTTGCGAGATTTGAGCGTTGCCGTGGCAATGCTCATATCTCACGAGAGGAACCTGGCGGAGCTGCCGGCAATAGCTCCGCTGGGTCCTCTCCTGCCTCCCTCCCTGCATGTGGGTCAGTGGGGAGGGAGGCTGAGAGCAGAGCCGGCGCTCGGATAGCGCCGGCTCTGCATGAGCCGACAGGGGAGATCCTGAGATCTCCCCTGCCGGTCTCAATATACATAGGCGTGCCGCGGTGATTAGGGTGTGCCCAGGCACACCCGGCACACCCCGTGCGCACTCCTATGGGTTTGCCTTGACGGGGCAGGTGCGCTTACATCTAATGGCCATTGGATTGATACAAAAAAAACACCTCAATTTGTTTAAATACGAATAGGGATTTGGGGTAGTGCACATTTTTTTTTCTTTGTTTTTTTATCACTTCCACCTACATATAAATTAACAGCAGAATAATAGATTAAAAACTATACTTATCGGAATATTGCATGCTCCTGGACCAGTATGTTGGCCCCAGAGTGGATAGGATGGCTGAATGTGTAGAAGTTATGCCCCCTGGTGACGCGCAATGCTAGTGTGAGAATGTATGCAAATTAAGATATATGAATTACGTAGAACATCATCATGCTTAATACGGTGTTAAATATATACCTTTTTTGATGTTAGTGTTTCTTTAAAAATAAAGCAAGGCTGTGTATAAATGCAGTGATTTTGCAATTAGTTGTTATTAAATTGCTGAAAGGTTAATTCTTTCACTTCCTCCATAACCTTTTCTTTCAAAAACACTTGTACTCCACGTGGAGTTCACAAGGTGTTCTCTTTTGTTAAAATCCTTTCTCAAGAGCATTAAATGAAAATAATAGTCTTTTTTAGAAATGAATAGGAAAGGTATAAGAGTTATAAACTGTATTGTAAGAGCTGCAAACAGAAACATCTGCCAGTCATATTTAGGTCTTTTGCAAATAAGAAGTTTTATAAACTTTTTGTTACAGTAAACCATTTAATTGTACTCGAGTTGCACTTCAATAAATTAAAAATCTAAATCACTCCAGTGCCAACACCTTGTGTACATATATTTAGAGCACTAATCTGCTATTTTGGTTACTTAGTAATCTGATGTCCTGTTAGTGTTACAAGCCAATATCTACTGGTTCAGTAATGGAACAGTTTAAGGAGTTTCTAAATGAATTGCAAATTTGATTAATATCATATTGTCAGGAACCAGTAACCAGACAGAGACAGATCTAGATGCAAAAACACCTTTATTTAATAAATAACAAAGAAATAACCAAAAGCAAAGTCCAGGAGGCAAGCAGGGGTCAGTCACCAGAGCAGGTAGTCAGACGAGCCAGGATCAGGAGAACGGAGAGCAGCGGAGTCAGGAACAAGGCCAGAGTCAGGAACCAGGAGCAAACAGGAAACACAGGAACAAGGAGACTTCTGGGGAACAGGAAACCACGCAAGGGCAAGGAGGTTCTGGGATTTGCTGCTTAAATAGGCTGAACTGATTAGCAGCAGGGTTGATTACTATTCTCAGGTGAGTAACCGTGGCAACATGCTGAAGGAGCTGATCGTTAATTACAGCTGAAACCTCAGACACTGAAAAAGGAAGGGTGGCTGTTTAAAACAGCAAAGAAACCCTGACACATATGAATCAATTCTCCCGAATGTGTTTATTAAAATTACTCTGTAGTCAAAAGGTTACTGCGATCATCATAACCACTATGGCCCCTTGTAATTGTTATGGTACTGGGAGTAACCTGTCCCTCTTCCTTGGTACCCCTTACCTGGGTACACACCTGGCTAATATACTTTCTGGTGGTCCGGTGAAATGCATTCGGCTTCTGCAGTGGCCATCGCCATTCATTGACTGAGAGGGTTATCTAACAGCTCTCAGCCATTGATTGATATTCTCTGCAATGATTGTTGAGATGACTCCTTTAGGCAGGGAGCAGAGGGGGAACTCTTACAATACGTTACCACTAACTATATCCCTGAAACACACATCTTCTCCACATGGATAGTGCAAAAAGCTGTCATGCGTGGGATTTTTATTTGTAGGGCCACACAAATGTGATGGCTTCCCCAATCTGTATTACAAAAGGTTCGCCTCCATCCTCTCCCCCCAGATGGCAAAACTATTTGCAACAGCTACTGCTGAAAGTAAACTTCCCCAAGAAATGCTGGAGGCCAACGTAGCCACACTACCTAAACCAGGCAAGCTTCCTACGATATGCGCCAATTTCGTACCCATCTCCCTGCTAAATACAGACATTAAAATAATGGCGAAAGTTTATGCGTATAGGCTAAAATGTATCCTCCACACCTTGATCCACTCTGACCAAGTAGGCTTCATTAGTGGGAGACAGGGGGCAGACAGGACACGCAAAGTGCTCGCCCTTCTACAGGGGGTGCACCAATTGTCAACCAATAACATACTCCTCTCACTAGATGCTGAAAAGGCTTTTGACCGCCTGCATTGGTCATTCCTCCAAGCGGTCCTCAAAAAATTTAATTTCCCCCCACAATTCCTGGCGGTAGTTAAGGCGCTCTATTATAAGCCCACGGCCAGAGTATTCAACGCAGGCTTCAGGTCAGTCCCCTTCTGCATAACTAACGGGACAAGGCAGGGGTGCCCCCGTCACCCATACTGTATATCCTGGCGCTGGAGTCACTGGCGGCTCTGATCAGAGATAACAACAGTATACAAGAGGTGCGCATAAATGGTAGGGAAATGAAATTAAACCTCTTCGCCGATGACATTCTCCTCACCATTACCGACCCCAAAACATCACTGCCAGCATTTTACTACATACTGCATTCCTACAGCAGATGTTCATATTATAAGCTTAATCTCACGAAAACACAAGCTATGGGGGTGAGGATGTAGAACACCTACAGGTTAGACCTTGAGAAGGAATATGCATACGACTGAAGGACAGACTACCTTACCTTTTTAGGTGTTAGACTCCCCTACCATCTCTCGAAATTTTACAACCTCAACTATGTCAAACAAAGTAAAGAAATAGAGGAAAGTCTCAAACAATGGAGAAATAAATACATCTCCTGGTCAGGACGCATAGCTACAGTAAAAATGGTGATATTACCTAGACTGCAATACCTATTCAGGACAGTCTCACTGACGGCCCCTACCCGTTACTTCCAGGCGCTGCAAAAGCAAATCAATATGTTCATATGGAACAGCAAAAAACCCAGGGTATTCACGACAACCCTATATAGGACCACACACAATGGAGACATGGGCCTACCTAATCTTTATGGGTACTACAGGGCGTCAATTCTGACCAGCCTGGTAGCAGCCCACCACCACACCAACCCGCCGCAGTGGGTCTCTGTCGAGAGCTTGTGGACACACCGACACAACATATCCACCCTGATGTGGCTAACCCCCCCCAAAGACCAGACCTGATGCAAGCGCTCCCCGCCACAACTACTACCCTGAAAGTATGGGACTCCTCCTGCACGCGTCTGTGCGGGTGTCACCCTATCTCGATGGCCACGACCCTCAGGGCGCTGTCAGAGGTGATCCCAGAGTTCAATTTCAAACTATGGAATAGATGTGGGGTTACACACTTGCATGACTTGCAAAACAAGGGAGCACTACTGCCATTTCAGGAACTAAGCACACGATACACTGTCCCGCACATAGCACACTTCTCCTATAGACAATTGAGATCCTGGTGGCTCGCACACATGAAGACCCCAGTGCTGGACCCCCAAACACGCCTCCTCACACACTTTGAAAAGCGCTTGATTGCAGGGGCACCAGCCAAGGGGCCCATATCCACCATTTACACGCTCCTGAACACTAACACGGAACTCCGCCATCTCCCATGGGTTAAAGCATGGGAAGCAGATATAGGCCGCCAAATTTCCGATGACACCTGGCTTCGAGCCATCAACAGCTACAAAGGCCGGTCAGCCTGCGCAGCTCACATGGAACACATGCGCAAACTTGCATACAGATGGTACATGGTCCCCACACGCCTGGCTAAGATATTGCCATCACATATGTTGGCGCTGCCATAGGGACACAGGAACATTCCTGCACATTTGGTGGGGTTGCGACATCATACAAAGCTATTGGAAAGAGGTTCTTCCCCTCATCCGTACACATACAAACATTGCAGTCCCCAACTCCCCAGCCTCCCTTCTGCTGTTTATGTACGAAGACCAATACCCCCCCAGCCGACAAATATTTGACATACCACATTCAAATAGCTGCCTTGACACTGGCTTCCCACGTCCACAGCGACCATGCAGGAACTGATTAAATATGTCTCACAAGTGGGGAGATACGAGATGCACACAGTTCCCATGACCAAAAGCCAGACCTGGAAGCGGGAGGTATGGGAGGCCCGGGAGGCCTGGGCCAGGAGAGCCACAGACTAAAGGATGGAGGTGAGAACACAGAGACATAGACACAGGGAGGATGGTTAAAAGACAGGTTAGATATAGGCACAACAGGAATGAATCCAAGGAGCGAACCTGACGGACCATTTTGAGCTTAGTTCAACATAAAGTGGAGCAAACCCCCCCTTCTTTCTTCCTCCCCCCAATAAAACTCACACCTCCTACAGCCCCCATCCCAAATCATACCGCACAGAACCACACGACGAGGCATATGACCGACCACACACCTGACATTACTTTCAGGTTCTGTAGCGCTGCTCTCTCAATAAAACAACTGCTGACTGGAGGTATAACACCCCAAAGGGGTGACTCCGCAACACTCTGTGAAACAATGCAACCCAAGCTATACCTATGCCTGTAACACCCCCCCTCTTTTATTTTCTGTACCCCCTTATGTTTTCTATACATGAAAAATAAAAATTGTCAAATCGAAAAAAAAATAAAAAATGCCAGAACTCTAGTTCCGGGCTGTTTGATGACACATCAATAACTCCACCTCCAGCAGCAGAGGGTTAAATTCTATATGTGCAGCGTTTCATAGCGAAACTCTGCACATATTGACTCCAGGCACCATAACCACTGGAATGCTCATTGTGCTTGGAGTATACCTTTAACAGTAATCTTTTACAACTGAAGGTTACCTGAATTGAGCTGAAAGGATCTCATTACTCCACTGACTCATTTGGAAACCGATCAACTCAATTTCCATGTTACAAGAAAAAAGTACACATGATGAACAGTGTAACATATAAAGAAGGCATAATCGATATTATGTTATTAGCAGAATAGTGTAACAGAAAAAAAGGCAACTTTTATTTTACCATATTTTCCAGCAGTGGAGAAAGGATTGAAGATTTTCGTAGATGATCCGTTTAGCTTTGAACTAATAATAAATTCAGTAACAAACAAAAATTCCAACTTAGAATATTAATACTTTAAAAGGAGAATCCAAAATGCAGAGTAGTTATTTGAAGCCAAAAGTCCTGTTCTAATCAATCATCGAATAGAAAGTTTGCAATCCTAAGCAAAAGGTTGGGACAAGACAAGTAGAGCAGCCGGAGAGATTTTATATCCAAAATCAAAATCCTTTTTACCAAAGCTGAGTAAAGGGTGAGATTTTAACAAAAGATCCAGCGTCAGCTGATCACTCTAAGCCCATGAGCTAAGCCGTGCATTGCCGGGCTTAGCTCAGGATCGATAATGGAATTTTCTGCTGAAGAACCTCCATCTCTTAGGACATGGTAGTGGAAGCAAGGAGCGGCACCCGGTGGTTGTCTTCTGACAATAGGGTGGGGTGGAATGAGGGCACCAGGGAAGCTCCTGGCAACATAACTACTATAGCAAGCTGCAGTGGTTATGGTGCTTGCAGTGTTTCTTTAAATCCAACTTACAAAACTGAGGCTTAAATAGCTAGGCTGTGACTATGGCTGCATTGAACATTTTTTCCAAACCATCTTTTTTTTTTTTTTTTCATTTTACACTTTGTCACCCAGCTTTAATTCCCTGCCGTTCGGAGTTGCAAAAATGTACTCCGACTTTAAAAACGCACCAATCAATGTACTGTGACTTTAAATAAACAGGCTTCAAATAAAACACACAAGCAGTGCCACATTGTATACACAATATAAGTTATTTGGGCCAACACTAATAACTTAAAACAAAACAAAACATGGACTGTTAATATGTACATGCCTGCAAGTCTGCAGCATTTTTATAGAATTGTAGAGCAATCAAGATTCATATAAACATTCTAGATGTTTCGATACAGCTGATCCTTAGACATAACAGGTAGGGATTGCTATGCAATATTCAGGGCATTTAGCACACGTGTGTGTTTTAGAAACTAATTTAAAAAGACGTTGGAATTAGTGAATTTGACAAAGTAAGTTGGTGGATTAATCTGTGCAGTTGTTTCTTGCAACGTAAGTCATGACTCTGTATTTCAGCATTCCCTGGCAACTGTTATTTAAACCCTGGGGCCGGATGTCACATTCTGGCAAGTTCGTTGTGTTGTGTTTAAATAGTGTCCCTATTATTGGCTACAGGGGAACACCTGGGCCGCACCAACCAATAGGATAAAGCCTTTTGTCTAGACCTGTGAACTTGGGTGGGAGAGGTAACTGTAGGTCAAAGACTTCAAGAGTTTCACGTCTGTAACAGCCTATAGCTCCTGACCAGCCACCCACCAATCACATATCATGACATAGTTGTCTGATCCTTGCTAGCCAATCAGCAACCAGCTAGGGTTTTCCCCTCTTTCTCTTTCTGAATCACTACTTTCACAGCTGCCAAGGGCATGGCTGTAACACTATGCTTGCTGGGAATTAATCCCATTCATTCAGAACCTACAGTGAGCTGCTAACTGCTAACATAAGTCTTAACATGAAACTGCGTAACTCGTATGGCAGCAATATGTAAAGAACAGTGTGCTGTATTCATAGGGTGTAGGCAGTGTGAAAATATTCAGGTTCTAAGTGTGGGCTTTTCAGAGGACGTGCATATTTGCATGCTTGTGGTTAAACTTGTGCAGGAGATGTGTTAAATTAATTTGCATAAAATCTCAATGCAGTACTTCAATAGTCTAAATAAACCCTTGGAGGTTCCATCGGATGGACAATGTGATAGCCATAAAGGGTTACTTTTATTTAATATTATTTTATATAATCTATGCAGCGACAATGTAGCTACATTCACATTTTAAGGGTATGTATATACATAGGTACATTGGTGGGAACGTCATTAAATAATATGTGTGCTATGTGTTTTATATTTATCACTTATTTAGTAATAGTTACATAAATAAAAATATAATAAATACAGCATATATATCTTATAACTATCCATTAATAATTCATACGTCTTACTATTATCCAGACAACAGAAATATTAATATATAAGTCTATAGTTTTATATTACAGCACAGTTTGCAATAATTTAATATTAAATGTTATATATATATATATATATATATATATATATATCAATATACAGAAATAAGCCCAGAGCTCAAACTGCGCCTACTCTTGGGCGGGATCAATAGCTATAGTATTCATCAGGACAAATACATAAATCAAAACCAAAAAAATTACCTGCACACTACCCCATATTAGTATGTACATTTAAATAACACTATAATAAATATAGTACCACTGCAAGTAAGCTCACGTCCCACGTCAAGATAAAACTCTTAGGTTAGTATTAAGCTAACAATTTATGATGCTGCTTTCCTCTTAAAGGCACAATGTCTTATGAGACAGAAAAGGGTGTTCTTATAAACACCTTCAAACAAATTAATTATAAATAGGGCACGCATTGGACGGGAGGCAGCACTGTTTGGCTTTGCAAACATGTACTTTGACTTTAAAAGCGCACCATTGATGTACTGTGACTTTAAATAAACAGGCTTCAAATAAAACGCACACAGTGTCACATTGTATAGACAATAGAAATCATTTGTGCCAAAATAATAACTAAAAACAAACAAAACATCATGGACTGTTAATATGTACATGCCTGAAAGTCTGCTGCATTTTGTAGAAATAAAGAGCAAACAAGATTCATATAAATAATTATATATATATATATATATATATATAGATATAGATACTGCTGTACAGTGACAATCTAGCTAAAGTCACAATTTAAGAATCTGTATCTACATCTGTTCATTAGTGGACATGTTATTAATTAGTGTCTGTGTTAAGTGTTTTATATTTACCACTTATTCAGTAATAGTTACATATAGAAACATATAATAAATACTCTCTCTCTCTCTCTCTATATATATATATATATATTTGTGTTAGATGCTTAAGATACAGTATGAAATACCATGAATAAGCGTAGGATGATAAAGGAGCAAGTCGGTTGTGGTGTGCCGAAACAGACGATGAGGTAGGCCTGAGAAAGAAGAGGGCCCACCCAGGAAAAGAAATAGAAAGGAAATAAATGTTAAAAGTGGTGTGGTGGGAGGGTCATTCAACGCTGACCTCGAACGGTAAGGAGCAAGGTAAGGGGAGTGTGTGCCGAAACAGACGATGAGGTAGGCCTGAGAAAGAAGAGGGCAAAAATTAAGTAATCAAATTTATTAACAGACAACCAATACATATACATTTATCAACCAGACATGTTTATGAAAGCATCCCTTAATTCTTGTACTGGGTTCGGTATGTACCGTGAGTAAGCGGATGACTTCCAGCGCCCCAGTGTTTTGATAACATGAGTTGGGATGTTGACACTGGAGGCTGTGGACGCGGCTCCTATACGAAAGGAGTGTCCTGAGTATTTGTTTGCGTTGAGGCCCAGTTGTGTGAGCAAGGACCTGACGTAGGTCATGAAGGTTGTAGTGGTGAGTACTGCACCTTGTAGTTGTAATAACGGTTGCGAGGGCAGTAAGTGATGGTGCTGTATGTAGGCATCAAGAACCTTGACGGGACACCATCTGTTGTGCGTGGGATAGTACGGAATGTTTACAGGTATGTGCTGGCTGGTTTTGGAGTGAGGTAAAGACAGGATGTAATGATCCATATGTTTTGTCAAGTGGGAGTAGAGGAGGAATGGAGTGGTTTGGGTCGTGGAGGTCGTAGTGAATTCTCTGGGTCGTAGAAATCCATAGAAAGCGATGTATATTGCTGTTTTGATGATAGAATTCGTATTAGTGTCAAACGGTTTTAGGTCAAGTAGGTTAGATAATTCTTTGAAGATATGGTTATCTATGGGTAGCCTCTGGGCCAAATGTGTGGGTTCTGATTTTTTAATACCTCTGAGTATGGTCTTAATTTGGTGAGAGGCCATGAAACTGTTGTTATTTGGGTGTAAGATTAACATGTGGTGTTGAATGCCAGTGAGATAGAGTTTGATGGTGTTGTATGACATTTTGAGTTTAAGGTGGCAAAAGGAAGCAAACCCCAAAAAAGATGTCATAACAAACGGTTGTATGATGTTATGTTCCAGAAGGAATCGTTTGAATAGTGTGAAAGCCCTGCTGTATGTTTTGTTTGTATTGTTTGAAAGTGCCAATTGGGACAATGTCCTGCTATGCTGCATGATGACGTCTAGTCCAGTATGAGTTGTTGAAATGTTGGAGTGATGGTGGCTGTGGGTGCTGCTGACGGGAGTGCTTGATGAAACTCCTGAAATTTAAAGCGAGACAAATTGTCAGCAGCTGTGTTATATACACCTGGCACATGGAAACAACATAGGAAGAAATTATGACAAGCTGCCAACCAAGTGAGTTTCCTCAGAAATCTCATGATCGTAAGAGATTTGGAACGACCTTTGTTGATGATGTGACAGGTTGCCTGGTTGTCTGAGTAACAACGCACTGGCGTATTAGCCCATAAATGACCCCATGCTACGGCAGCCGCCACTATGGGGTAGATCTCAAAAAGAGCTGAGGTAGTGGAAAAACCTTCCAAATCCTGAACTGCTGAAGGCCAGCTGCCCCAAAGCCATTCGTTCCCAAAAATTGCTGCAAAACCAGTGGTAGATGCCGCATCTGACCAAATGGTAGGAGATGATTCAGTCAATTGAGGGAGGAACATACTTTTACCATTCCAAGTGGTTAAAAATCTCTTCCACATGTTTAGATCTGCCGTAGCTTGGGCATCTAAGGACAACCTGTGCGTGTCATGTAGAAAAAGTGGGAAAAGATGCAATAGTCGTGAAATAAAGGAGCGGCCTTGAGGTATGATGCGCATCGCAAAATTTAGTGACCCTAGCAGGGACTGTAGCTCTTTGCGGTTGCAAGTGCCGAGCTGTAGGTAGTTGTTTATGTAAGTGAGAATATTCTCTATCTTATCGCATGGTAGGCTTGCTTGCAATGTGGCAGAGTCTAATTGGATACCCAAAAAAGTGATAACCGTGTCTGGCCCTTCTGTTTTCTTTGGGGAGATGGGTACACCTATTTGCTCAAACAGCTTAGTGGTAGCTTTGAGGCTAGTGGGAGGTGAAGTATTCTCCTCGACCAGTAGGAAATCGTCCAAGTAATGTAATACCGTAGGGCATCCGGCTATGTTCAATAGTAACCAGCATAATGCTTCAGCAAATGTGTCGAAAATAGCTGGGCTACTTTTGGACCCAAAAGTTAACCGGGAGAAAAATAGTAGTTCCCGGACCACTTGATGCCATGCAGGTGCCACAGTGTGGGGTGGATAGGGAGTAACTTGAAGGCGTTAGTAATGTCGGTCTTACTGAGCCAGGCTCCAACTCCTGCTTGTATGATAGCTGTTATGGCGTGATCTATGGTGGTGTATTGCAGAGAGAATTCCTCAGAGGGTATGAGGGAATTAAGACTGGGGTTGGCCGATGAGTGGGGAGCCGATAAGTCAATGATGAGTCTCTGTTTTTGGGAAGATTTCCCTGTGACAATACCAATAGGGTTGGTGCGCCATTCTGTGAATGGAGGAGTTCTAAAAGGCCCCAATACAAAGCCCTCATCCACTTCTTGGGCTATGAGGGTGTCAACCACTGTGGGGTTGTGTTGGGCGGATTGTAGGTTAGGGCATTCCAGAGTTCCAGCTGGTATGTGTAGGATACCTGTGTGGAAGCCTTCTGTTAAACCAGAAATAAGAAAGTCTACCAGGTGTCTAGATGGGTGCTGAGACATCAATGTTGTGAATACTGGCATATTAATGGACGTAGGGTAAGGCTTGGAATACATTTTATTTGGACACATGGTCTTTGCATGTGCCCTAAAACATTTTGAACAGACATGCAATAGTCTACAAAAGAATAATATACTGGCGCTATACAATAATTCCACAGTATATAACTATGCTATTAGCTGCTATATCACCACGTGTAATCTTTCCATATACACCAACCACAAAACAAAAATAACGAAAGGTGAAGCGCTACATACAAATTGAAGTCCAATTGTTTTAACTGTCGTTCTTGTCGATCAGTATTTTCTCAGTGGTATATGGATCTTATTATATTACTGAGCTTACGACCAAGCTCAGGGGTATACACCTTCAGGTCCGTAAAGGCGACCTTTCACCTTCTTTCATCCAAATGACAAATTCCCTGTTGCGGCTAGGGCTCAAGCAGAGATATATATGGTGCAATATAGTTTCAAATCCGTTTGTACAGTAAAAAAATGTGCATATATACTCACAAGTCTGGAGCCATCCTCTTAGGCTCTTTTCCAAAACGTTGTGTAGTTAAGGACTACACACCTAATAGCAGGAACCGATATCCCAGTATTAATAACACAAAAATGTGTTTATTGTATTAAAAATTCTAATGGCCAATTAGAATCAATAAAAACAAAATATGATAAATATACAGTAATATAAAAATCTGGGCATAAAGGCAATATAAAACAATCCCCAGGACGCGTTTCGCCACACTACTGTTGGCTTCCTCACCCAGCTGAGGAAGCCAGCAGTATATAGCGGCATGTAACCGCAACTGTTTAATTGCAACTATCTTTTTTTTATTCTATTAGCCACAGCCATTTTAAACAAACTAAACAAAGAACTGTATTTAACTGAGACTGTTTCCTTTATTGCTGAAAAATATAAACAACTTTGCCAAAAACAAACCGGTTACGGCACATACAGCATGTGCTCAGCCCCAGATAGGCAGCCAATGCTCACATGCAATAGTCTACATCCACTGTAATTACAAGACCCAACATTGAAATTATTACATACCTGGGACTTGCCCAGAAACTTGATTGGGCGTCCCAATTTGTCTTTCGATAGTTTCCCTGGATCCCCAGAGGAACTAGTTCCTTGTGTGGAGGCATGTCCGTCTGGCGTGTTGGGACAAAAATTAGTAGTATGGGCTGTGGAGGAGCAGTATGCACAAGCTGGTGTTCTTAGACCTGCAAAGTGTCTGCAAAATAAGACGGTATCAATCCTTCCCCAGTTGGATCGTGTTCCGTACTGGGAGAAGGCTCCAGCCACTTTTGCAGAAAAAGACCTATGGTAGTCATAGAATGCCGAACCACCATATTTGTTGCCCAGGTCTTCCAGCTTGTGCATATAGAGATCAAACTCCTCTCTTCTGTTAGGATAAACCGCACAGATGACATCCCTGTAAATACCAAACGCTAGTACAAATTCAGGGATAGTCAGTTTTCTGTTCAGGCGGGCATCCCTAGATCTGACAATAACAGAAACATCATCATAAGCATACGTTTTATGTTCCACAATGTCCTGGGAGGCAATCAACAGGGAAGCCAGGTTGACGTCTTTACCTTCCAGGATATCCCTTTTGATATGCTCAGGTATCATGTGGGCCGGGCTAACTTCCTGGTCATCCAGGGTGCTGGCTGGAGCGACTAATGGCAACGCTGGTGTTTGTACCGCAGCCGCGGGTGGCCCTGCTAGAGTGAGGGCCGTGGTGACCGACTCAAGTTTCTCCAGCCTGGAGTTGACCTTGCCCATGGATGCCATGAGTGAGGATAACATGGCATGTATGTCCCCTGGGTTGGACTGGCTAGATCCTTCCCCGGCCTCCATGTTATTAGTTGATGTGCGTAGCAGTTTGAAAAGTTCTGCCTTCCTTGCTGTAGCGGGGTAGGGGATTTGTCGTCTCCTTAATTCCGTGGTTATGCGCGGGATTGTCCAGGATCTGATTGATGCTGGACTAGCTAGCTCTCCTCCTTGTGTGGGAGTGACAGCTCTAGCCGGGGTGCTAGGCAGGGAGAAATCCTCTACCCCTTCCTGAGACATACTATAAATAAAACAATAATTAGTATATAGAACCACCAAATTGTACTGGCAGGCTAGCTAGGCCGGATGGCGAAAGTATTATACTTGTTTGGTGACAGGTGAGGCCCTGCTAATTGCCAAGCGGCTTGAGAGGCTCTATCTATGTGTTGGCGCGAGGGGTTATTGAGGCCACTTGACGTAGTGGCAGGAGTTTTAGGCCTCTCGGTGACTGTACGACAGAAAACAGGGGAAGGGAGTGACAGGTGAGGCCCTCTCTTTGCAACATGCGAGGCGGCTAGCTAACGTGTGGCCCGATGGGTGTTTGCCTCCGAAACGTTTGAGGCGGGGTGTTGGCCTCGCGGGACCACTAACTGATGGCGACAGCCAAGATGGGGTAAATACCTATTGGGAATCCTGTGACCCTATTGCCAGTACTCTAAACTAGGGGGATGAAATGAAATGTATGGTAGAATACCATATGAGCAGGTGTACGTACCTGGTAGTATGACAAATCACAGGAATAAACCGTGTGGAGCAATTATATAAGCTTGACAGCCTAAAAATGGGTAAAAGAGAGTAGTATGATGAGTGTGGAGTGTGAAAAGAAACAGACTTATAGTCCGTAGCAGCGATGTATTAAAATTATGTTGATACCATGGGAATAGCTATGAGTGGCTCAGAAATGTTAGCATGCTTGAATAAGACATCTGAGGGAGGCCGTGGCCTATGTACCAACAATCTATGTGTTACGTGATAATGGTGTGTAAAGGAAAACATGAAACGTAGGTTATATACATATATATATGACTGTGCAGGGAACGTATGATTGGTTGGATCAGTACGTGTGATTCAACCCGAGTATGCATGAAAAAAGGAATTAAGCCTTATGTGTCATCGTCATGACAGAGAAATGAGGCCTGTAATATAGGCTGAGTGAATTGAAATGAAATGGATAGTTATAAAACTCCTGGCGTGGGAGTTTCAATGATCTGTACAGAAATGTAACTGGTTTTATAGAAAGGGACATGGATGAGGTCCTGGCCTATTTAACACAGCGTTATGTATGATATGTAGCAGAATAACCAAAGGCAGGGATACCTCAAAATGATTTAAAATGATGTAAAGTGATGTATATCTATATGATATATTGTATAGAAAAGACGTATCAACCCGAGAATTATGCTTAAATGAACCTATATTCTTTGTATGTGTTGTAGTAATAACCCAGAAGTGAGGCCTGTAACATAGGCTGAGTCCATTTGTATAAATGGATAAGTAATGCAGACCCCTGAAAGCGTGGGAGTCAAATGGTATATACAGAGAAGTGGACTTGATTTGTGGACGTAATACAATACTGACAATATTTTAAAAGTAATCAAAATAATCTATTTAAGCAAGCAATTCTTTAACCGAACGTTATATACACATGAAATGGTGAATATAATTCATGAAAGGATTATACGTGAACACACAGAAAAGCCAAAAGCAAATGTGAGGGAAACACAGAAGTTAGAATAGTTTAACCGTATGATTTATGCGAACCGTAAGCGTGTTTGAGCGTAGTGAAAATTTGCCAAACGGCAAAACAACCGAATGATAATTCGTTTCAATATTACATGAAATAGGATATGCGAAATGACTATTGAACGATTAACTATGTTCAGCCGAATGACCGTGCGAATGAAAAAGCCCGCGAATGGCTTGAAACATTCGTGTCATAACCAGGGAAAAAGCCGTAAAGCGAGGACCCGTGCTGTACCGTACGCCGTGGGAACCGGTCCTGGCGTGACAGGAAGGTCTGACTTACGGTTTATGAGTCCCTGGGACGCGATCTACGACGGAGACTGGAGTCAGAAGAAGCTGGACGGGCGGAAAGGCCGGAACAGGATTCCTGGACACAGCTTAACGTGGTGAAACCTCGTGGATACTGAAACCAAGATGGCGTCTGAGAGAACCCGGAAGTGGATCCTCATTCAACGCTGACCTCGAACGGTAAGGAGCAAGGTAAGGGGAGTGCCTTAAGTAGGCTAGGGGTAGCAAACCAGCACCTCCCACAAATGCAGGCAAATTGCCTTAATACATATATATATCGGAAAACAAGGGACTGGCTGCACTCACCTGAACATGCTTAAATGGGGTGCTGCTGGGGGCCAATAAGTACAGTAAAAATGAAAATCCAGTGCGCTGGATTATATATATATATATACCTAGATAATTGATGTAAATAACAGTCAGCATAATTCTCATGTTATCAACTATTAAGAGTACAATTCAAATTTTATTGAACAAACCTCCTAATGATAACAATATTTTTTTTAAACATAAAAACTTACAATGTACTGTTCCAAATTATTACGCACAGTAAATTTCAAAACACTTTATAGGTTGTAAAGAACGGAAAATTGTAATTTGTTGTGTTTGCAGCATATTTACTGAAATCAAAAGCTATTTCAATCAAACTTATAACAACATTTTAACTTTTTAAAAATTTTAACAGGTCACGTTACATTTTAACATAGGACCCCTTATTTGAAAGTAGCTTCACAAGTCTTGCATCCATTGAACTTGTGAGTTTTTGGACAGTTTCTGCTTGAATTTGTTTGCAAGATGTCAGAATAGCCTCCCAGAGCTGCTGTTTGGATGTAAACTGCCTCTCACCCTCATAGATCTTTTGCTTGAGGATGCTCCAAAGGTTCTCAATAGCATTGAGGTCAGGGGAGGATGGAGGCCACACCATGACTTTCTCTCCTTTTATGCCTATAGCAGTCATTGATGCAGAGGTATTCTTTGCAGCATGAGATGGTGCATTGTCATGCATGAAGATGATTTTATTACGGAAAGCATAGTTCTTCCTTCTGTACCAGGGAAGAAAGTGGTCAGTCAGAAACTCCACATCCTTTGCAGAGGTCATCTTTACACCTTCGGGGACCCTAAAGGGGCCGACCAGCTCTCTTCCCATGATTCCGGCCCAAAACATGACTCCACCACCGCCTTGCTGACGTCGCAGCCTTGTTGGAACAGGGTGGCCGTCCACCAACAATCCACTACTCCATCCATCTGGACCATTAAGGGTTGCACGGCACTCATCAGTGAACAGGACTGTTTGAAAATTAGTCTTCATGTATTTTTCTGCCCAATGCAGCCATTTCTGCTTGTGAGCATTGGTTAGTGGTGGCCGAATAGAAGGTTTATGCACAGTTGCTAGACTCTGGAGGACTCTACACCTTGATGTCCGTGGGACTCCAGAGGCACCAGCAGCTTCAAATATCTGTTTGCTGCTATGTAATGGTATTTTAGCAGCTGCTCTCTTGATACGATGCATGGATCTGGCAGAAATCTACCTCATAGAAACATAGAAACATAGAAACATAGAAACATAGAATGTGACGGCAGATAAGAACCATTCGGCCCATCTAGTCTGCCCAATTTTCTAAAAACTTTCATTAGTCCCTAGCCTTATCTTATAGTTAGGATATCCTTATGCCTATCCCATGCATGCTTAAACTCCTTTACTGTGTTAACCTCTACCACTTCAGCTGGAAGGCTATTCCATGCATCCACTACCCTCTCAGTAAAGTAATACTTCCTGATATTATTTTTAAACCTTTGTCCCTCTAATTTAAGACTATGTCCTCTTGTTGTGGTAGTTTTTCTTCTTTTAAATATAGTCTCCTCCTTTACTGTGTTGATTCCCTTTATATATTTAAATGTTTCTATCATATCCCCTGTCTCGTCTTTCCTCCAAGCTATACATGTTAAGATCCTTTAACCTTTCCTGGTAAGTTTTATCCCGCAATCCATGAACCAGTTTAGTAGCCCTTCTCTGAACCCTCTCTAAGGTATCAATATCCTTCTGAAGATACGGTCTCCAGTACTGTGTACAATACTCCAAGTGAGGTCTCACCAGTGTTCTGTACAATGGCATGAGCACTTCCCTCTTTCTACTGCTAATACCTCTCCCTATACAACCAAGCATTCTGCTAGCATTTCCTGCTGCTCTATTACATTGTCTGCCTACCTTTAAGTCATCAGAAATAATCACCCCTAAATCCCTTTCCTCATATGTTGAGGTTAGGACTCTATCAAATATTCTGTACTCTGCCCTTTGGTTTTTACGTCCAAGATGCATTATCTTGCACTTATCCACATTAAATGTCAGTTGCCACAATTCTGACCATTTTTCTAGTTTACCTAAATCATTTGTCATTTGGCTTATCCCTCCTGGAACATCAACCCTGTTACATATCTTAGTATCATCAGCAAAAAGACATACCTTACCATCAAGACCTTCTGCAATATCACTAATAAAAATATTAAAGAGAATGGGTCCAAGTACAGATCCCTGAGGTACCCCACTGGTGACAAGTCCAAGCTTCGAATATATTCCATTAACTACAACTCTCTGTTGCCTGTCACTCAGCCACTGCCTTACCCATTCAACAATATTTGAATCCAAACTTAAAGATTGCAGTTTATTGATAAGCCTTCTATGTGCAACAGTGTCAAAAGCCTTACTGAAATCTAGGTAAGCAATGTCTACTGCACCACCCTGATCTATAATTTTAGTTACCCAATCAAAAAATCAATAAGATTAGTTTGGCATGATCTCCCTGAAGTAAACCCATGTTGTCTCTGATCTTGAAATCCATGTGTTTTAGATGTTCATCAATCCTATCCTTTAACATGGTTTCCATCACTTTCCCACTACTGAAGTAAGGCTTACTGGCCTATAGTTGCCCGACTCCTCCCTATTACCTTTCTTGTAAATGGGCACAACATTCGCTAACTTCCAATCTTCTGGGACTACACCTGTTAACAATGATTGGTTAAATAAATCTGTTAATGGTTTTGCTAGTACACCACTAAGCTCTTTTAATAGCTTTGGGTGTATTCCATCAGGTCCCATTGACTTATTTGTCTTTACTTTTGACAGTTGAAATAGAACCTCTTCCTCTGTAAACTCACGTGTAATAAATGACTCATTTATCCTTTTTCTCAACTGAGGTCCCTTTCCTTCATTTTCATCTGTAAATACAGAACAAAAATATTCATTGAGGCAGTCAGCTAGACCTTTATCCTCTTCTACATACCTTCCTTCTTTTGTTTTTAATCTAACTAATCCTTGTTTTACTTTTCTTTTCTCATTTATGTATCTAAAAAAATGTTTTATCCCCCTTTTTTACTGTCTGTGCTATTTTCTCTTCTGTGTGTGATTTGGAAGCTCTTATAACTTGCTTACCTCAATGTGCCTTTATCTGCACGAACCCGTCTGTGCTCTAAATCAGCCACAAATCTCTTAATAGTGCGATGATCACGCTTAAGTTTTCATGAAATATCTAATGCTTTCATACCTCGTCCAAGGCATTGAACTATTTCACTCTTTCCGGCAGCAGAGAGATCCTTTTTCTTCCCCATATTGCATGAAAATGGTGCTCTGCATGAAAACACCCTCCTTTAGTATTTTTTCCTTAAATTGGGCTCACCTGACAATCTAATTATCACAGGTCTCCCAGATTGTTTTCAGTGACCAAAAAAGCCCTGAGACACAATGTCATCCATGAGTTAAGCTGAAAAACAAAACAGGGTGTATATGTATGTGTATATATATATATATATATATATATATATACAGTATATACTCGAGTATAAGCCGAGTTTTTCGGCACATTTTTTGTGCTGAAAACCCGCCACTCGGCTTATACTCGAGTCAGTGTCTGTATTATGGCAACTTACATTGCCATAATACAGACCAGGACCGCCGGGCTCATTACAAGCCCGGCAGTCCTGTTGGGGGCTGGCAGTAAGCTGTTACTTACCTTTCCTGCAGCTCCTGTCAGCTCCCTTCTCCTGCTTTCCCTTCCGCTCACTGTCAGCTCTGGTCTGCTCCCTTCACTTCTACTCCATTCGGCTCACTGTCTAAATCTCGTGAGACCCTCGGCTGTCAAAGCGTTGCCACGGATTACCGTGGCAATGCGCCGCGCGGCACGCAGACCACGAGATTTAGACAGGGAGCCAAATGGAGCAGAAGTGAAGGAAGCATACCGGAGCTGACAGTGAGCGGGAGGGAACGCAGGAGAAGGAAGCTGACAGGAGCTACAGGAAAGGTAAGTAACAGCTTGCTGCCAGCCCCCAACAGGACCGCCGGGCATGCCCAAATTGCTATGCACATTTAAATAACAGAGGATTATATTACCCACTGCAATGGCCATTGAAGTATAAGCTCACTGCCAAGTCAAGGCCAGGACATGTAGACCTTTTACATTAAACGTACTGTATATGACTAGCAATTACACATACTATTTCAAATACTATTTATAAGCATGCAATAAAAGCCTCCCTTTCAAGTTAAAATGTCCTTGTTTCATCGTTTCTTTGTTCTCTATCTAAATAGCCATATTTATAAACTCAAGTTCAAGTTCGATGCCACTGAATGCCAAAAATACTTGAGCTAGTCTATGCGCTCGAATAGGTGAGTGGATTACTTCCCTGTTGTGTATATATTTTTACCTGTCAGCTCGCAGTCTGCACTATTGGAGTACTTTTTGTCTTTTTATATCCACATATCCAAAATTGAGTCAAGACATTTCCAGCACTTGAAGATCCAGTACCCTATTGGACTTACCACATATCCAAGTCTCTACAGGTCCATTGGACCATACAGAACCCTACCAAGTATTAGGACTATTACCAATACATTTCCTTGTCTTTTTCATTTTATGTGAGTATATTACCACTACATATCATTTCTCTGTTACTGTAGCGCGACCTATTTACAATTTTTTGTTTTGCCAATTTTTTTAGGGTATGTGAGGGAACCTCATATTTATAGGTTGCTGCTTTATATCAGCTTTAGCTTCTGTCTGATCATATAGCGCTGATCCAATATTTATTTGTATTTATAAACTCGTTTCCATCCATATATATCCAACAGATACGCGTTAATATGGGTTCGCTTATTTCAACACAATGCATGCTTGTTTCAAACACAAAGTACTTGTTTACGCTACTACTAATTAACGTGTATATATTAATCTTGCATTGCCAAGATAGGTCACAAAGCATATAGTTATAAAAGAGCCTCTAAAGGAGCAATAATGGTCCATGGCGAGAGACCGGTTATATCCTTGTTTGCTGGACAGATGACAATTCCTAGTATTATAATTTCGCAGCTTGACGTCGCTGGCAATAACAGACTCGCATCCTAGCAAAAATGAGGCGGAGTCAATTCTAGAACGTCCTTTATAAAGCTTGCTGTCAGTAACATACTAATACCTCATTAGCTGGATGGTGGAGTTTTATATAAGGATGTATTGCACTAGATATCAGCAATGATAGAAGCTGTGAGAAGTTGGATCAAGTAAGGGCTGTTTTGCAGTTTATTAAACATATTCATCCAATAGGGACATCTATAATGTGGACCACGGGCAGAAAAAAACTTGTGATGCCCCAACCAGGTTCCCTGTTCTCCACATTAATCCCACACATCTTTTTCACTGTTATTTACTAAACTGGGAAGTGCCAAGAAATGGCTAAGGAATATCAAATTCTCTAGACCAGTGTTTACCAAACCAGTCCTCCAGACCCACCAACAGTCAAGATTTTGTCAGTATCTCCACTGGAATAAAACCGGGAAATACATAAATCCTGGATTAGTGGTGGGCCATGAAGACTGGTTTGGGGACCACTGTTCTAAACCATAACTAGGGAATTGGAAAAACTCTTGTAGCAAACTGATTCACTTTGTGAATTTCTCTATCTATTCTCAACAATTTCTGTTTTTACAAATTTCTTTTTCAGGCCATGATAACTTAGCTGAACACCCTCACTTTAGCAATTTGTTATTTTGGTCTAATATTTTTATTTCCTTCTAAGAGAATGTACGGAATGCACATTCATGACAACAATATGTTATCCTTGTGACAGTGGTCTGCAGTGGAACATGGGAAAGAAACAATGTTGCAATAAAATAGCATAAAAATTACATCTAATTTTATTATGCTATTTGCTTTCAGGGTCACAAGTTTGTTGTCTTTTTTCTGGAATAGCAACTATTGAAATTGTAGCTTAAGCTTCTGAATCAAGTTAGGCCATTATAGTAGACAGAACCAGGATACCATAAACACTTCATCTCAAGAAAGTGGTTACAATGCCTGGAGTCAGACCTGGATTTTCCATAAGGCGGAATTGGCAGCCACCTAAGGCCTGGGCTCAGTCAGGGACCTTGTGGGCCCCTGTCTGGGCCTGGAGATCTGGCTTTATGTATGAGGGGGCTCTCCCAGTGCTGGCAGGAAGATCAATAGATCTGCCTTTCCCACACGCAACACTCAGCCACACTCACCTTCACACACACAATACTAAGACTCCTACCAGACTGGGATGGGGGCAATTGCCCCCCCGGGCGCTCTAAATCCAGGGCCGTCCGCATCCAGCAAAAAAAGGAAAAATGAAAATCCCCTGCCTCTGGCTGGGGACTCGGATTTTTCAACTTATCTCACTCAGCCTGCAGCCAGTGGAGTCGGCCGGCCTCTCCTGATGATGTCAGGAGGAGGGGACGTGACTTTCACTGCTTTTCTAACAGGACCGCTGAGGAGCCTGGGAGATGAGCAGAGGAAGTCATGCCCCCTCCTCCTGACATCATCAGGAGAGGCCGGCCCACTCCACTACTGCTGGTTGCTACTCCTGCAGGCTCCTGCTCTGTCCCCTTTCCTCAGCCCTGTCCCCTTCCTTAGTCCCTGTCCTTTTCCTCAGCCCCTGTCCCTCTTACTCAGCTCCCCAGGGGTGGGGGCCGGGGGGACAGTAGGTCCCCCCCCTATTGTTTTTTTTTTTAGGGCCCCCACCCACCGCTCAGGGGTGGGGGCCAGGGGGGAGGACAGTAGGTCCCCCCCCTTATTGTTTTTAGGGCCTCCACCCACCGCACAAGTATGGGGGCCGGGCGGGGGAAGGACAGTAGCTTCCCCCCCTACATTCTTATTTATGGCCCCCACCCTTGGGAGGAGGGGGGATATGTTTTTTTTTTACATTTATTTACAGTGAGCAGCCACAGGCTGTTCACTGTTTAATAGACATGCCCCTACTCGCGGTATAGTCTTTACTTAGTATTAGTAATCTAATCTTTACTTAGTATTAGTAAAGTTGGCTGAAAGACCAATTTAGGTCTTTCAGCATTTTAGTAGATAACTCCCTGATACTGTGGGAATTAGGAAGCTATCTACTAAGCGGCTGCAAGATGCAGCCACAGCACGAATAGGATCGGAGTTTCATTCATTCAAATGAAATTGCGATCCGAACAAAGTCCCGAATTGCATCCTAACACAAATGGAGAAACTGTTCTCATTCTGTTAGGATGCAATTCGGCAGTTTTGTTGGCGTTCTGTCTAAGTGACAGGACGTTCGGCAATACTGACAGGAAGCATTGTGGGAACAGGGAGGAAAGCTAAGGATCATGGGAAAATTGCTCTGACCAGCGGAAATGAAGCACACTTTGCTCCTCCGCTGGTCAGAGCTGGTCAAGCGGAGCAAACCTCCATAAGGCAAAGAGTCCCTACTTTGTCTTATGATTTTAAAGAAAACTAAAGAAGACAAGAAGAAAAGAAGAACAGATCCGGAGAGAGGGGGAGAAGAGGAAGAGATTGAGGAAAGGTAAGTTCGGCATGACAGTGCCAGACCTTAAATGTTATCCAAAGTATCTCAAACACCTTATATGTTTTTCAAGAAAATTTGCCAGAAATATTATTTATTTATTTATAATTTATTTATAAAATATTTTACCAGGAAAGATACATTGAGATTTCCCTCATTTTCAAGTATGTCCTGGGTCCACAAAACGTTGCATTGTTACAATTAGGGTACAATAAAATACAAAAACAATATTAATACACAATATATCCAACATTTAACATAGAACAGGCAGGAAATATATAATCAACCATGACAGGTGCATTCTGTTTTGAGGTATGTAGAGAGGGATCTCTTAAAGGATTTAAGGCTTGGGGAAGATTTGAAAGTGTGCGGGAGCGCGTTCCACAATTGTGGTGCTCTGTAGGAGAAGGAGGATCGGGCTGCTTTCTTTTTGTATTGAGGTAGACTAAGTAAAATGCTGGTGCTGGATCGGAGGTTATAGGAGGTGGGAACAGCTGGGAAGAGCATTCTGCTCAGGTAGGGTGGGAGCTTCCCAGAAAAACTCTTAAACACAAGGCTGGAAAGATGAAGGGTGCATCTGGATTCCAGCAACAGCCAGTTTAGTTTTTTTAGCATGTCACAATGGTGAGTCCTGTAATTACATTGTAGCACAAAGCAGCAGAACGAGTTATACAATGTATTAAGTTTATTTAGGTGAGTTTGCGGTGCATGTGCATATACTACATCCCCATAATCAATGATTGGCATCAGTATTTGCTGTACAATCTTTTCCTTTACTGTAGGGCTTTTATTATTATTATTATTGCCATTTATATAGCGCCAATAGATTCTGTAGCACTTTACAATGTTATGAGAGGGGGATTTAACTATTAATAGGACAATTACAAAACACTTACAGGAATGATAGGTTGGAGAGGACCCTGCTCAAACGAGCTTACATTCTATAGGAGGTGGTGTGTAAAGCACAATAGGACAGGATTTGGCAGGATTTGTTTCTGTACTGGGCACCTAGTTTGGGATAAAGTTTAGATGCAAGTTTTTCTATGTGGGGGCCAAAAGATAGATTGGGGTCTGACAACATACCCAAGTATTTGAAAGAGTGGACTGAGGGGGCATGGTTACCGGCCGAGCAAGATGGCTGTTTAATCTTTAGCTCCGGCACCTGGGCTCCCTAATAAACATCAGAAAGGAGGCTAACAGAGCAGTTACCAGTCCCATAACATGATGTCTCACCCAAAAGGCAATAAGCAACAAGCCAAAGCTGAAAGAGCGAACTTCTTCGGCCACAAGCAGCAATCCGTGAGCCAGGCCGCACAGACGCTCACTCAAGATGGTGGGAGCGACTCGGGAGCGAGTAGCCCTGCATGAGGCCCAGATGAACTGAACTCGGAGGAAACAATCACGAAGCAATTCCTCTTGGAACAGCTGGATATCCTGTCCCAAAAGCTTTTAAAATCTTGGTCACAGAGCTTTGATAGCTTAAAAAAGAGGTACATGACATGGGGTCCTGTGTATCCCATGTGGAGGAGAAGATGGAGGAATACACGGAGGTACCCAATAGCCTGGCGGATCACGGGCAGGTAATGGAGGAAAAGCTTCAACAAATGGAGAATAAGCTCATAGATCTGGAGGACCTGGCACGGAGGAACAATCTCTGCATTAGGGGCATCCCAGAGGTAGTAACAAACGAGGACCTACCTGCCTTCGTGCACGAGCAGTTCCACACACTGGCACCAGACATCCCTGCAGAAATGCTCCTGGTAGACAGAGCACACAGAGTCCCCAAATCGAAACACCTACCAGCATCCACATCGAGAGACGTGATTCTGTGTGCCCATTATCACCACATAAAGGAGATAATACTGAGAAACAGCAGGATGATGAAGAATCTCGTCTATTTTTGCAGACCTGTCGGCAGGAACACTAAAAAAGAGGTGAGCGTTCCAGAGAATCACTGGCACCCTCAGACAACATCAAATAATCTACAAATGGGGCTACCCATTGAAACTGATCATCCTCAAAAACGGATCCCCAACGGTCATTGACACACCAGAAGAAGGCGACAAACTGCTGAAAAAATGGAACATACGCCCAGAACAAAATATTCCGCTATCAGATGGACCACCCAAGCTGAGACCAGAGTGGCAACAGGCAAAAAGAAAGAGTGGACTGCAGTCAGTGTGCTGTTTGATTTTGTTTTGATGCATAGGTGGGAATTATATAATTTGTGTAATTTAGATACTGTTCCAAAGATCATTGTGACAGTTTTGTCAGTGTTTGTTTTTTGTGATCCACTTTTCTACTGGTCTTGGAGCACAGCCTCAAGCTGCGGTAGATTGGATTTGCTTGCATAGATTAGTGTGTTGTCTGCGTACATGTGTACATTTGAGGATTTGCAGACATTAGGCAGATCATTTATAAATAATGTGAATAGTAGGGGGCCAAGAATGGAACCTTGGGGAACGTCAAACGTGACTAGGAGGGGGAGGGAGTCACTGTCAGAAATGGATACATATTCTGAGCGATCCGATACATATGATCGAAAGCAGGTTGGCAGACAATCACCAATACCTGAGTTTTTTAGTTTGTGCAGTAGCATGTAGTGGTCTATTGTGTCAACGGCCTTTGCAAAATCAAGGAAAATAGCTCCAGTTAGGTCTCCTTGTTCCATCCCAATTTGGATGTCATTGCAAATTTTAAGAGGGCAGTTGTAGTGGAGGGATTCGGGAAAAAACCTGATTGATCAGGCATCAGATAGATTGTTGGTAATACTCACGTAGTTGCGTATGGACGCATTTTTCTAAGATTTTTGACAATACTGTCACCACTTTTATGGATAGGCACTACTCTCGCAGTCTTCCAAAGTTTGGGTATATATCTAGACACCAAGGATTTGTTAATTAGGGTTGTGACAGGTTTAGCAGTTGCAGATGCACTGAACTTCAACAGCTTTGCTGGGATTTGATCAGGTCCAGACTGGTTTTTCATTTTTAGATTATTAACATCAAAGTAGACTTTAATTGCTGCGCATGCACTGATGCCAGGTTGAGGCCAAGAACTGAGACATTCTTGCAAAAGTCAAAGAGTGATTCTCCCTTCTAGAGTCACAGCAATTGAATGACATATTCCTGATTGTGTGTAATAGCAGTTTGTCATTTTAGAGTTGCACACCAGCAGCATGATAGGATAATAAGTGCACTCACAGTTCAAGTTAATGATCTATATGATATACATTAGTCCTGCATTTCGTCATTATCTCTGTATTGCAACTTTGATTGTGTGGAAATAATGTACAGTGATCTGTGCACCATTACAATCAGGGGTTAAGTGTTTGATATAAAATCATGTCTGGGCGTTAGTTAGTAGTTGTGGGTTGTTCAATTAGAAAGTCGGTAGTTTGAGGCTTTAGATTAGTGGACTTTACTGTAATAGTACAAATCAGGGTTACACAGAGTCATTCCCAAAACTGTGTACTAACCAGGAACGGTAAATCAAACGTTAATGCAAAATAGTAAAATTAGACAAATTACCCAAGGCAGCTATCATTCCAGATCTTGGCCTAAAAAAAAAGTTTAGTGTACAATCCTACTAGTTTAAAAAAATAACCCACATAGAGGAAATGCAAATAGTGTGTTAAGTACATTATAAAGTGATATTTCTCCACCTATTTGACAGAACTCAATTGTCACGGGTTATTTACAAGAGTGGAAACTGCAAAAAATTGAGAATTTTAGGCTACTATCGACAAATGGTGAAATTCTCCAGTCCAGTTATACTTCCAGCTTGGCGCTTTCACCCTATAATTTAAAATCCACTTGTTAATTCATTGTTTACTGAATAAACCCCAATGCATTTTTTTTTTTATATATACTTTGCTGCTACAATGAAAAAAAATTCTAATTTTTTTTGTCCTTTGCCTTTTTTTGACTGTGATCATTTGCCACAAAAACCTACAAAATGAAATATATATTCACAATGCGAGTGATGATATTCTTACTATATGAACCTAGTTTTGAAAGCGTTTTTTTTGTTACAGCTGTGTAATTTAGGCAATCAGCATAATTAAAGGATGTAGTAAACTAATCGCTCATTCAGAACTGAAGTGGTTAACTACTTAAGTAAGCATTGCTTATGTACAAGTTACAGCTTGTTTTGGGAGGTTACACAGTTCATCTGAAATCTGATTATCGTTGAAGATCATGATTAAAAGGAATTTTAACATTAGTTTTTGTACATCCAATCAGTATTGTGTACTTTTTTCAATCAAACTATGGTCTCATGGTGGAAATTGGAGTCTGGTGATGTGGGTGGTGCTTTGAGGTGTGTCATGATCACAACTGATTGGGCAAAATCTGCTTTCCACATACATCTGATGTTCACAGGTATGTACTGTATGAATATCAATAAGATATCCACTCATGGGCTACAAGTTTCAATATTATCAAAGGAAATATCAAAATGACAAGAGTTTTTCTTAACTCTGCATGACAAATAAAGATTTGTGATTTAAAAAAAAATTTTTTTAAAGGAAGTAGAATTACATTTTTATTTTATTTTTTGCATCATTTTCTAGTAATGTTGGCTGTTCCAATATGTTTTCTTGGGCAGATATCAAAAAAGTGCAACCGGACAGTACATATGAATCAAACAATACAAGAAGGAGACTAAGCAGTCTCTTCACTAAGATTTTAATTTGCTACAATGTTGTGTTTAGTGAATAAAGTCCCTTACCCTTAATAAATTAATAATTCCAAGGCATCTCCCACAGCAGTTATCATGTGCAAGGCAGCACTTTTCATATGTTGTCCAACATAAACACAGCTTATTTGGCAATCATACTTGCAAGCCTTGTTAACTCTAAAAAAAAAAGGAACTATGGCATGAATTATATAGTTTTAGATTGTATTGCTTGGATGGTCTTTATTTCCGTATTTTAAAGGTTTCTAGTTTTTCACGCATTCCCAAGCTGTTGGTCTTAAAAATGAAAGCTTTCAATTGTATTGCAGGTTAAAGAGATACGCCGGCCAAATGACATATGTAGAATTCACTGTTTAGTAGATATACATTCAATAAATAAATGCATTTTTTTCATGCACGGATTCATTGGGGGTATATTTTCCAACAGTTTGTAAAAGCCGCAGTTCTTATGAACTGCATTATTTGAAAGCCTTCCACGTTTTTCAGGAAGAGACTGTCTCTTCACAGAGAAATAGCCAATCAGACCATGCTCATTGAGAAGCCTCTGAAGTGCTCTATGGGCGCGAGAGCACCCTCACAGCATTCTGGTCTGAGGTCTGACAATCAGGTAGGCATGCTCAAGTAGACCACGCTTGCCACTTTTGTTAGCTCAGGGTTTCATGAATTATTTCTCTTAGAAATCAGCACTTTTATAAACTGTCATTATAATGGGATATTCTTTATCCGTAAAGCACTTTAAGAAGCCGAAGTGCTTTATGGGTGTGGAGTGTTTTTTTTTTAAGTTCTCATAAATTTATAAATAGTTGCAGAGCATAAAGAATGCTAATGGTAAGCGTCAAAAGGTTAACAAAATTAGGTCAAACTTAAAATGAAAAAATGGTATGTAATAATATAATTATGGAGAATCATAGTATAAATATTTATGATATTTAGTTCACCAAAATACATTCCGTATCAACTCAGGAAAATAGTTGAAGAATCTAACAGAGCAGGTTTTCAAGTGACTCAATTATTCAATGAGTTTGTCTGCCACCTCCTGTTTGTCTTACAGGTAACTCAAAGTTGCACATGATAATATATAGGTTGGATTTTTTAGCAAGTGATCACACAGGAAAAAATCTTTAGGCACTCACGGAATTAAAGCCACAGGCAGATTTATTGGATCAGGGAGGCAAAGCAACGTTTCGACCTATTAATAGGTCTTTATCAAGCTTTTTTTCTTGTTTTGGATTTGCTGGTCCTACTTTGGTGCACCTGGTTTTAAGTACGGTTCATTTTTCTCTGTTTTTTTAAAAGAAAATGATGAGGGAAAAAAATAAACATGTAAAAATGTTTTATTTTAAATTTTTTTTAAGATTTTCCAAAGTACAGTTATTAAACATCATACACCGTACTTTGTACTGAAAATGGATAATCAAAGACCAAGGTCCATCTAAGAAATATCACGATACAAGGTCAAGTAAAAGCAATATTGAGTAACAGAAGGTACAAGTTATATAGTACTTGGTACAAAAGTGTCAAAATCAAGGATAGAGGTCCATATAAGAAAAAGCACAGTAGAGGCAGTGTTCTGTATAGAACTTAATGAATAATATGGAATTTAAACAAAAAATAGAAAAGTTTAACTTGCAGTCACATGTAGAATATTTATGTTGGAATTGACCGCATGCTTTGCATGGGCCCAGATCATATATAAATAATGTGTATATATATTTATATATGTGTCCAATGCCACCCTTAGACTAGTGAGTATTTCATTCACTAACGTGAGAATTGTCAGAAATTAAAAGCAAATTTCAAAACGTAGGCCCAAACAGCAGGATAAAAAAAAAAATGTTTCCAAGTCAATTCTATTTTCAAATCGGCCGTTTTTGCCTTAAACGTGAAATTCACTTTGAACTCCAGTATATTTTAATGAATAACCCTATAACTCACGATAACGAGAATTATCAGGAATTCAGTGATTGAGGATTGGTATATTCTTAAAGTTGCCTATTCTTATCGTCTGGGGTTGCCGTATTTCTCGTGCAGAGAGAACTTGCTGGCATTTCGGATCTGGCCTGCCCGTTCAGGTTGTACTAGTCTGATATGTTTCAGATATGTTCTCTCTGTAATGGCAAAGTTGAGCTAAAACCAGCTTGAGATCTGAGTGGGGACCCACCGAAGGGCAGGCTAATTGAGCTGTTGTCCGTTCTCACCTCTCTTGCTACTTGCTTGTCTCTCCTTAAGTACAAAGGGCAATCCAGACGTGGGCCCCTTACTCACGGTGCCTAGAGAGATATTGGCTAAACCAAACTGATGATACCTTTTACAAGGTTGAAATGATCATCTAGAGTTGAACTGTATAGCACGGATGACAAATAAGTAACGTATTACTGGTCCTTAGAATGGCCAGATTTAACGTACATAGAATAGTCAAAAATACTAGCTGAGGTCAGGGAACACAGAAAAGGACGCAGCGATGAGGAAAGCCAGGAGTCAGGATACCAGAATATAGAGAAGTCAATAAACAAAGCCAAAGTCAAAAACCAGGTAGAAAACTAATAACAGGAACGCGCTCTCGGACAACTACAAGGGAAACCACGACAGGGCACTGAGCAGGATGAGAACTGGGCCTAAATACACCTCCTTTAGTTCTGATAGGCTGTAACCGGCCTTTGACCCCAAAGTCAGTTACCAGGTTTCATTTGCATAATTGCTGCTCAGCATAAACCCTTCTGTGGATTAGTTTGCTGCTCGCCACAACTTTTCCTGTGTGGAAAGTAAATGTCATTAACCACATTTCTGTAAGCGGATGAATATGTGACACCAAGTTTCATTTGCATAATTGCTGCTCAGCATTAGCCCTTCTGTGGATTAGTTTGCTGCTCGGCACAACTTTTCCTGTGTGGACAGGAAATGTCATTAACCACATTTCTATAAGCGGAGGAATACGTGACATTACCCCCCACCTGAAGAACGCCCACCGGGCGGGCAGGACCAGGCTTGAGAGGAAATTTTGCATGAAAAGCGCGGATCTAACGGCCCATATGCAGGTCAGGAGCCGAAACCCAAGAACGATCAGCAGGACCGTAACCTTTCCAAACAACCAAGTACTGTAAAGTGCCCCGAGAAAACCTAGAATCCACGATAGAAGATACCTCATACTCCTCCTGACCACCCACCACCACCGGAGGGGGAGGAACACAAGGAACAGTATATCTATTGCAGACAAGAGGTTTGAGTAAGGACACATGAAAAGTGTTGGGAATCCCTAAAGATGCAGGAAGAGCCAGAGAGTAAGACACTGGATTGATCCTACGAAGCACTCTATAGGGACCAAGGAATCTGGGGGCAAACCTCATGCTAGGGACCTTTTTTTTTATGTTGCGAGATGACAACCAAACCTGGTCCCCACTTGGTACACCAGGTTGGCACTCCAACGCTTATCAGCAAAATGTTTGACGCGTTCAGCAGCAGCCCCTAGAGCAGTTTGAACCTTAACCCAGGTATCCTGAATAGAGGCCAGACGCTCATCCAGAGCAGGAATGGCAGTATCAGAAAATACCGCAGGGAGAACCGTAGGATGCCTACCATTATTGACAAAAAATGGACTGTGCCCAGCGGAGTCATGAACAGCATTGTTTCTAGCGAACTCGGCCCACGGGAGTAGTTGGGACCAATTGTCCTGTGTGCTATTAATAAAACAATGCAAATAAACTTCTAATGACTGGTTAGCCCTCTCAGCTGTACCATTGGTCTGTGTATGGTAGGAGGAGGAGAAGGAGAGATCAATCCCCAATTGTTTAATGAACGCCCTCCAGAACCTGGACACAAACTGAGAGCCCCTATCAGACACAATATTGTGAGGGATGCCATGCAAACGGACAATTTCACGTATAAAAATTAGGACCAATTCTTGCGAACATGGCAACTTCTTGAGAGGAATGAAGTGAGCCATCTTAGAAAATCGGTCTACAACCATGAGAATAGTAGTGAACCTAGCAGAGCTAGGAAGCTCAACAATAAAGTCCATGGATAAGTGGGACCATGGAATCTCAGGAACAGGAAGAGGCTGCAACAGGCCACAAGGAAGTGCATGAGTCACCTTAGAAACTGCACACACAGAACATGCCTGCACATACTCCTTTACATCTTTCCTGAGTGAATCCCACCAAAATGATCTAGTGATCGCGGCAGTGGACTTATTGATGCCCGGGTGTCCAGCAGTTATATTGTCATGGAACACTTTCATGATATTAACCCTTTCACATAGGGGAACGAACAGTTTATCACACGGTTTACCACTGGGCGCCTGAGGCTGGGCCTCCAGTATGGTGCCAAGCAGTGGAGAAGACAGTGAGAGGACAGTAGTAGCAATAATACACTCTGGTGGAATAATAGGAGATGTCACCTGTTCCGGAGCTGACTCATTATCAAATTGCCTGGACAAGGCATCAGCCTTGGTATTTTTAGAACCAGGTCTATAAGTAATGAGGAAGTTAAAACGTGAAAGGAACAGTGACCATCTAGCCTGTCTGGAAGACAAACGTTTGGCATCCCCTATATATGCCAGGTTTTTGTGGTCGGTTATGATCAACAGGGGGTCCTTGGAACCCTCCAAAAGATGTCGCCACTCCTTGAGGGCAAGAATAATGGCCAACAGTTCTCTATTGCCAATATCGTAGTTGCGCTCATCAGGAGACATCTTTCTATAGAAGTAGCCACAAGGATGCAATGGTGTTCCCTGGCTTTTTCTCTGAGAGAGAACAGCCCCTACTCCTGTCTCGGATGCATAAACCTCCAATATAAATGGTTAACTGGTGTCGGGATGTTTTAGTATGTCCGCAGAGGCAAATCTTTGTTTGAGTCTCAAAAGCATTCACAGCCTCTTTGGACCATACCGTGCTACTAACCCCTTTGCGAGTCATATTAGTGATGGGGGCTATTACAGAAGAAAATCCCTTGATGAATCGTCTGTAATAGTTGGCAAAACCAATAAACCTTTGAATGGCTTTTAAACCATAGGGTAATGGCCAGTGTAGTACAGCCTCTAGTTTTTTAGGATCCATTTGAAATCCCGATGCAGAGATGTTGTAACCCAAAAAGTGGACTTTAGGCTGGTCAAATATGCACTTTTCTAATTTACAATAAAGTTTATTTTTCAACAACGTCTGCAGAACCTGTTTCACATGGGAGTGGTGAGTTTGAAGATCAGAGGAATACACCAAAATATCGTCCAAATAAACCAAGACAAATGAGTAAATGAATTCCCTGAGTGCATCATTTATAATGTTCGGAAATGTGTGGGATAGGGTATGTATTTTTTACAGTGATTTTATTAAATGCCCTGTAGTCTATGCAAGGGTGTAACTCACCACCCTTTTTCTCAACAAAAAAGAATCCTGCACCAGCTGGTGAGGATGACTTTCTTATGTGCCCTTTGCTCAAGGATTCTTTGATGTATTCCTCCATTATTTTACTCTCCTGGGGAGATAAGGCATAAACTGCCCCCTTAGGTGGCATAGCGCCTGGAAACAGATTAATGGCACAGTCATATGCTCTGTGGGGAGGCAATACATTGGATTGAGCCTTGTTAAACACCTCTTGAAGTTCTCGGTATTGTATGTGAACTCCAAGAGTTTGGGGAGTGGTAGTGGGAAGGTCAATAGTATCCAATCTCTTTAGTACTGGTTTTATACATCTCCCCATACACTCTTTACCCCATTCTAACATCTCTCCATTAGCCCAGTCAATATGGGGATTGTGCTTACTCAGCCACAGAAACCCTAATATGATAGGACATGATGGAGAAGTAATAACCGGAAACGTCATCTCCTCCCTATGGGATGCCCCAATAGAGATCATAATAGGGACAGTTCCATGGGTTATAAGCGGTTGTGTGAGTGGTCTACCATCAATAGCTATCCATCTACAGCTAGCGGCGTAGGTCTCTCCCTGACCGGTATCTCATTACCCCCAATAAACTGGACATCAATAAAATTTCCAGCAGAACCTGAGTCCATTAGGGCACTGCAAGAAAACTTCTTGTTATCAAGGGAAATAGATACCTCAAGGAGGAATCTACTTTTGTTTTTGTTAGAGGACAACTCCATCACACCTAAGATCTGTCCCCTTGAGGTTCTTAGGTGCGGAAGTTTTCCGGATGCACTGGGCAATTAGTTCTCATATGTCCCTTTTTTTTTTTTTTTTATTCTTTTTTTTTTCCAACACAGGACATCTTATACATTGTATACATACAAAATGTTTAGATTTTCGAAGTTCAAAATACAACAGTATCCACTAGACCGCATAGCTGTGAACACCCACAAGCTTCATGAACATGTCTAGCGGTTGCGTACATAGTTGCCAATTTGTGGTCGCTTCCCTTTCTTTACATACACTTTAAGTCATCCCGCTTGGTGTTTTTATTGTTAAGATATAATAAAAAGAACAGAAGTATGTTCAGAAGTATCACTATCATGCTCTAAGAGCCGCCAGGGGCATATGTGAGTGTTTGCTTTTGCTTCTCCGGCTACATCAGTTGCCCCTGGGGAATCCTGTGTGTAAGATGTTTTTAATGTAAAGAACATAGAGAATTGTTCCAGAATCGGAACTATGCAAAAGAAAGGATAGGGCAGTTCCCTCAAATGTCCGAGGGGAGAAAAAGATACAGGTAGGCATGAAAAAGAAAAAGAGAGAAGAAAGAAAAGTAGAAGGGGGGTAAGGGGGGGGGGGGGAGAGAGATGGGGGAGAACTCCAGGTAGGCCTGACCGGCAAGAAGCACACAACAAGGTGTGTCACCCTATTACAGCCATTTATCCTACCCATCTCATAGTTACCCATTCTCAAGGGGGGGGGGGTGAGTTTGGAAGAGGCGGTCTCTAAATCATCTTTATGTTGCCCTGAGTGGTACTATTTTAAATATGTATGCTTGGTCCTGCCCACAACCTCAATCACTAACTGTGCTATTAATCCAAGGGTCCCAAATCTTTTCAAATTTCTTTGTAGTCCCTCTGACCTGAGCTGTCAGTTTGTCCATTAGAAAAGTATCCTTTATTTTATGTTTTACAATTGCTATCATAGGAGTGTTTTTCTGTAGCCATCCCTGCGTTCGGGCTTGCCTTGCGGCTAGATTTATCTTGTGGATAAGGTTTTGTTCCGTCCTTGTTCAATCGTCTATAGATCTAGATAATAGGAACACCCACGGATCTAATTTTACCTCCCTGCCGAATACATCTCGCAGCAATGCTGCAATCTGCTTCCAGTATGTCCGCACCATTGGGCATTCCCACCACATATGAATATATGTGCCTTTCTGTCCGCACCCCCTCCAGCACATGTCTGTCGGGTTCTTACGCATGCGGCACAGCGTTTCTGGGGTGGTATACCATCTAAACAAAGTTTTATAGGATTGTTCTTGCACAGATACACATACAGAGGATGTTGCGGCTGCTTCCCATATTTCCTGCCATTCAATCCCCTCTAGCACTTCGTTTAGATCTGCCTCCCACTTCTCAATGTATGTAACGTCTCCCCATTCTAGGGTGTGCGTACTCAGGTGAGCATACAAACAGGAGATTAGGCCGCTCGGGAATTGTTCCTTGGAACACATCCTTTCGAAAAACGTCAGTGGCGTCTGTGCTGCTTTCTTTATCTCGGGCATAATCTCGGAGCTGAAGGCAGCGAAAGTAGTCGAATGGTTTTAATGGGGTCCTGCTCTTTAATGTCTCAAATGTGACGAAGGAATCACTTTTTTAAAATAAGTGAAATAGTCTCTGCAGCCCCGCGGCTTCGAGACCCCGGAAGTTCCTAGATTGTATGCCCGGGTCGAAATCGTTTTCTCAAGAACGGGGCCATTGGAGATAAGGCAGATGTCAGGCCATATTTGATGGCGGCTGTATCCCAGACTCTGATAGAGGTCTGTACCGCTTGGCAAGGTGCTCTGTCCAGTGATCGGAGTTCCTTAGGAATCCATATCAGGAACTGGGGGAGGTCTTAAAGAGGATTCCAAGTCCACCCATCTCCTCTCTTCAGGGGGTGTATGCCATAGCGCTATTTGGGCTAACTGGGCAGCCACATAATAATAGTACAGGTTCGGCAGTCCCAGTCCCCCCCCTATTCTTAGCGCACATTTCGCGAGACCCTATGTTTCTTGTTCTGCCAAATAAACTTACCTATTGCCTGCTGTAGTGCTCCCAAACTAGACTTAGTCAGGTATATCGGGAGTGCTTGGAATAGGAATAATATCCGGGGCATTATGTTCATTTTTACTGAATGTATTCTCCCGATCCACGAGATTGGTTTGTCTACCCACTTCTCCATATCCCATATTAATGTCCTGATAAGAGGTGTGTAATTTTGTTGGTGTAAAAGAGAGGGGTCCGCCGTTAAGCAGATTCCCAAATATTTAATATAATCTTTTGCAATATGTATCTGATATGTCCTCCCTATGTGCGCCGCGTCTGCATCACTCATCCCAATGGGGAGTGCACTCGATTTATGTAGGTTGACTCTGTATCCGGCCACTATGCCATAATCCGTCAATATCCTTGTCAGAGCAACCATAGACTCTAGCGGAGCAGTCAGTGACAACAGTATGTCGTCCGCGAATCCCGATATAATGTATTTCTGCCCCCCTACTGTGATTCCCTTGATCTCCGGGGTTGTCCTTATCTTGTGCATGAGGGGTTCTAAGGATAATACGAATAGTAGCGGTGACAGGGGGCAGCCCTGCCTTGTGCCATTGCTCAGTGGGAAAGGGATGGATTGCGCTCCCGTTATCCTCACCTGCGCCCTGACGTTGGTGTACAGAGCTTGAATGGTTGTGATAAACCGGGCCGGTATGCCAAAGTGGCGCAGCGTCTCAAATAGGTATGGCCATTTGACTCTGTCGAACGCTTTTTCGGCATCTAAGGACAGCATTAGTGTCGGGATTCATAGCCTAGCTTGTCTTACTATGAGATCAATGTTGCGTCTCGTATTTTCGAACAGTTGCCTACCCGGCACGAAGCCTATCTGGTCCGGGTGAACCAGGCGAGTGAGGATTGGGTTTAATCTAATCGCCAGTACCTTGGCTAGAATTTTAGCATCATGGTTGATCAATGAGATCGGTCTAAAATTCTCTGGTATCGAGTCATCCTTACCCAGCTTAGGTAGCAAGATTATGTTTGCAAGCGACATTTCTTGATCTGGGGTCCCCCCTTCCTGCAGGTCGTTGAACCATGCTTCAAGGTGGGGTAATAGCTCCTCCCTAAAAATCTTATAGTAGCTTCCATCGAAGCCATCCGGGCCAGACACCTTGTTGCTTTTTAAGGCCGAGATTGCCGCGCCTATTTCCCCTGCCGTGATCTGGGTTTCAAGTGTCGTCGCAGCCGCCTCGCCCAGCTTTGGAAGAGGGATTCCAGAGAGGAACCCTCATACCCCCTCTAGTTCCCTTTGCGGGTGCGAATCCACCCCCTGCGAATGGTTATATAATGCGGTGTAGTACCCCGTAAACACTTTGGCAATTTCTATAGGATTCGTTTGGTAGATTCCCGCCGCATTCTTAATCTTTGTAATGTGCGTGTTCCGCTGTCGCGGTCTCAGTGCTCTTGCCAGTAGAGTATCAATTTTATTGGCCTTTTCATAAAAGGTCCGTCTAGACCAAACTATGGCGCTAGTAGTGTCGTCAAGGAGCGTTACTCGTATAGCATATCTGGCATATTGTACCTTCTTCAAATTAACTTGTGAGGGGTCCGATTTTGTGCCGTTGTTCCGCCAATCTCAAAGCATCTAGTTGAGATGCCACTAATTGAGCTTTTCTACGTTTTCTGAGTGTCGCTTCTCTAATCAATATCCCTCGAATGACGGACTTGTGAGCCGCCCATATTACAGCTTTAGACACCCCCGATGCAGCTTCCCTAAGGAAGTACTCATTTAGTTCTCTGCAAACGGTCTCAGCTATTTCCGCGTCCCGCAGCGACGAGTTGTTCAGCCGCCATGACCACGGGGTCGCTGCGCTTAACTTGTCCAGGGTGACAGAGACATCCGTATGATCCAACCAAGTTATGGATCTCACGGATGACTCCGAGACTCTAGAGACAACTTGGGAGTTTACTAAAAAGAAGTCAATTCTGGAGTATGTGTCGTGTGGCTGTGAGTAAAAGGTGTTATCCTTCTCATCTGGGTGTTGAGCTCTCCAAATATCTATAAGCCCTGTTTGTTGTATGAATGTGTGCAATAGTTTATCTTGTCCGCCCCTTCTGTGGGATCGGGGAATTCCCTTACAGGGTCCCCTGTCCACCGCCGGGGATGGAGCCGCATTGAAATCGCCCCCCCCCCACGATTACCATTCCCTTTGCGAGTGTGTTGACAGTGCGAGTAAGTTCCTCCCAAAACTCCTTAGACGGATCGTTGGGGGCATATAAATTGAGGATATGAATCGCGTGGGAATACAAGAATCCCGACACTAATAATACAAAGCGGCCCCCTGGGTCGATTCTAACTCCAGTAATTCTGATCGGGCACCTCCGATGTATCAGGATGGCTACGCCATTCCGTTTATTGAGGGCTCTCGCTTCATATGTGGTATTGTATGTATAATCTTTGAGAGCAAAATTGGCCATTTTAGGTAGATGTGTCTTCTGTAGGAAGGCTATATCTGGGTTCAAACGCTTCACTTCCCTAAACATGAGCCGTCTTTTCTTAGGTGCATTCAAGCCCTTAACATTTAGAGATATTAACCTAATAGGCATGGGTAAATCCGTGGTGTGCCGCCACAACTAAACATACTGGCACCTTGATTACTAGAATGAGCCCCTGGGCCTCCCCCATCCATTCCCCCGAGGAGTGTAGAGGAAGGGAGGAGAGAGAGGATAGAAGGAGGGTAGAAAAAAAGAGTAAGAAGAAGTAAAGTATGTACATAAATCGCCTGGGCTTACCTGTAGCCAGGCACGATTGGGGTAAATGTCCCGCCACCCCCAGTGCTTCGAAGAACCCTGGGATATACGGGGCATGGACCAGCCAATGTGGGCACTGTGTCAGTGCCAACTGAAACATCAAAAATAAACACCACCACATGTGTGGCTTGTAACAAATAGAATAAAAACAGTAGAGCCGCCTCAATGGGCGCAGTTTTCAGCCCAAGATCCTCGCCCATATTTTATCGCCCATTATTTCTTATATGGGATATAGGCCTCTTCTCCCTTTTCTTTATTTATTTATCATTTTTTCTTTCTTTTTTTTATAAACATTATGTCCTTCTCTTTTTTTTTTCCTTTCCATTTTTCTTCCTCCTCCCTTTTTAAAAATGTTTTTCTTTATTTCCCCCTTTTTTTTTCTCTTTTTTTTTTTTCCCATTCCTTCCCCTTCTTTCTCTCTCCCCTCTTTCTCTAGCCATTCACTGGGGGGACTGGGTCGGAAGCCTACGCAAAAAGCCAGAGTTGTGGTAATGGATCCTAGGCATGTTGTATTGTATTATGGGGCAGTAGGACATAGGTCTTGCACACATATATATGAGCTCCTCCGAACTAGTCAAGGAAGTTTGGTGCCCCCAACCGTGGCTCTCCCTTGGGGGCTCGTACAATCCCGCCCCCGAAGCCCGACCGGATCTATCGCCTCCGTTGGCCTACCAGAACATAACTGGCACGTAACACACCCGTCGTCCCTCCTCCTTCCTTAACCCAAGCCAGAATACAATAACGCCGGGGCATGTGCCTCTGCCCGCGGGCCGTTCCCTCCCCCTGACAGGCCTCTACGCGGCATACAGCAGGATCGCTTTTTGACCTGAGATCCCTTTAAAAGGCGGAGAATGTTGGGCCCCAGCCAGTTGGCTGGCAATGGCTCAAAGCACCCAACTAGGATTGTGCACAAACCCTAAATCCCCTGAAAGACCCTTCCCCACTCATGTATATTCCTTTGCTTAAAAGCGCACCTTCCCACATGTAATCACACACGTAAACAAGGGAGTCCTGGATAAAAAAAACAATGATAAATGAGTCTGGAGCACCCGGAAAGCCCCGTTTTCTACAACACGGGGGGGGGGTTCTGGAGGGGCTATGGGCCACTCGCCCTCCGCAACCGGCAATAGAGCCGCACCTCCCTAGCTCACCCAAAAGGGGTCGAAATGCCCGCAAGATTCTCCGTTGGCTAAAGCCAGGAGCGCTTCCCTCTCTCAACTGAGATCAAAAATAACCATAAAAACACAAAACCCCTCACGAAGAAAAAGAAAAAAGGGGAACTCCGATCGGCATGGGGGCTCCCTTGTTCGAGCCGGGGCCCAGCTTCCACCTCCTCAACATCTAGGCTCTAACCCATAACCACTTCTAAACGAACCGGGGGTTCCCTCCTGCCAGTCGCCGGTACCCCTGAGTCCGCCGAGGACCAGGAGCCTCATTCTCCCGCCGCATACCATTCGCGCGGGAGGGGCTGTAACTCATTTACCGGGGGGAACGCCGCCATGTTGACAGGGTCCTGGATCCCCAGGCTCCGTAGAAACTCTCCTGGATCGCCATCGGTGTGTAGAGTCTTGGTGCGCCCTTCATGGGATGCCAGGAGTCGGAAGGGGAAGCCCCATGCGTACCTCACCCTATGCTTCTGCAGAATCTCCGTCACCGGACGCCATGATCGCCGCTTCTGGAGGGTTGCCGGCGTTAAATCCTGGTATAAGGCGAGTTCCACTTCTCCATTTTTAATCGGGCCCTCCCGGCTGCATTTCATTAGAGCCACCTTTGTCTGAAAATAGAGAAATTTAATAATATCTCTCGGGCATTTATCTTCTGCCCGCTTTTGGCGAAGTGCCCTATGGGCCCTTTCAATGTGCCATTGTTGTTCTGGCACCTCTGGTATGAGTGGCTTTAGACTTGCGGTTACCACCTCCATCAGGGAACCCTCTCCTTCCCTTTCAGGTAGGCCCTGCAGCCGAATATTATTCCTTCGGGATCTATTCCCTATATCATCTAGGGTGGTCTCCACCATCGTTAGCCTCGAGGACAGCTTGTTGATATAGGATGTAGCAGTGTTGTGGGCGACAACCGTGGACTCCACCCGCTGTTCAAGCTCCGCCGTCCTTGCTCCCAAAGCATGGATCGCCGCCTTCACCTCCTTAGTGTTTCTAGTGATCTCGGTGGCGAGGTAGCAGCGTACCTCTGCCAGATTAGCCAAGATCTGGGCTGTGTTGGTCTCCGATGCCTCAGATGAAGCAGCCAGGGGGTAAGTGTGGGGGTGAACGCGGCCCTCTAGGGCTCTCCTGTCCGCCATGTTGAGGAGTGGATCTCATGACGCGGGATGCCGTGAACATGTCGGACACCGTGGTGCCCTGTTCTACTTGCTTTTTGGGCTGTTTTTTCTCGGCGGGTGTTTGTCCATGTCGGCGACTCTTCGAGTGAAAAAAGTGTTTTAGACGCATTTATTAGCTATTGGCTTCATGGGCCCAGTGGAGCTTCACTTGGAGACGTCCATCTTGCTCCGGCTGCAAACCACGCCCCCCCATATGTCCCTTTCTACTGCAATATAGGCATAACCCCTCCCTTCTCCTATACTGTTTTTTGGCCTCCAACAGTCTAGTGACCCCCAACTGCATAGGTTCGGGTTCGGACTGTACAGGGAGGTTAGACAAAACAGGTTTAGAGAATTGAGGTGCTAGGGACATAGCCGTACGTCTGGTCTTGCTTCTGGTGACTTCTCTGAGTCTTAACCTATTATCAATATGCATGACAAACGTAATAAATTTGTTAAGACTCTTAGGTAATTGTTTAGCGGCTATCTCATCTAGTATAGTCTCTGAGAGACCCTTTTTGAATGCTGAGATTAACCCATTGCTAGTCCAGTCTACCTCGGAAGCTAAGGTACGGAATTCAATAGCATAATCCGAGATAGACCGGTTACCTTGTCTGATGTGCATTAGGGCAGTGGAGGCGTCATCCTCTCTACCCAATGGCTCAAACGTGAGCTTGAATTCGGCAAGGAATTCCTGGTAATTTTGAGCTATGCTCCGATTACTCTCCCACAACGGATTAGCCCAGGCAAGGGCCTTGCCCTCTAATTGATTCATTAGATAACCAATTTTTGCTCTGTCTGTGGGGAACGACCCTGGTGAGGCCTCAAAATGGTACTCCACCTGATTAAGAAAACCCCTGCATTCCTGGATATTGCCATCAAACTGTAGGGATGGCGATAAGGATATGCTAAGAGTCCTATTAACAGTGGGTGGAAGTACACAGGGTGGAGGTGCTATAGGAGGAGATGCTGCAAATGCGCCGTTCTAGCGAGAAGCGTACTGAAAGCCTGAGCGAATTGATCCATGCAGTGATCATTCTCCTCTAATTTCCTCTCGCAAGCAGCTACGTGCTGACACAGTTCTACAGGATCTATGGCCCTGTCGTAATGTCAGGATTACTGTTTGATCCAGCGCGTAGAACTGTATAGCACGGATGACAAATAAGTAACGTATTACCGGTCCTTAGAATGGCCGGATTTAACGTACACAGAAGAGTCAAAAATACTAGCCGAGGTCAGGGAACACAGAAAGGGACGCAGCGATGAGGAAAGCCAGGAGTCAGGATACCAGAATATAGAGAAGTCAATAAACAAAGCCAAAGTCAAAAACCAGGAAGAAAACTATAAACAGGAACGTGCTCTCGGACAACCACAAGGGAAACCACGACAGGGCACTGAGCAGGATGAGAACTGGGCCTAAATACACCTCCTTTAGTTCTGATAGGCTGTAACCGGCCTTTGACCCCAAAGTCAGTTACCAGGTTTCATTTGCATAATTGCTGCTCAGCATTAACCCTTCTGTGGATTAGTTTGCTGCTCGGCACAACTTTTCCTGTGTGGACAGTAAATGTCATTAACCACATTTCTATAAGCGGATGAATACGTGACAGGGTGGGACCAGTCTGATATGCTTCAGATATGTTCTCTCTGTAATGGCAAAGTTGAGCTAAAACCAGCTTGAGATCTGAGTGGGGACCCACCGAAGGGCAGGCTAATTGACCTGTTGTCCATTCTCACCTCTCTTGCTACTTGTTTTTCTCTTCTTATAGTTACTGTTTGCGGGGCTCGGGTTGCTGGTGTCATTCCTCTGACCAGTAAAATAGGGATTGGATTAAACCAATTAAAAAGATGTAATGCAATTTAACCATTTGTGTACAGTTCAACTGGAAAATGTGTATCAAGATTCATCTGATTTAATTTATTTTTAATATCTCACCCGACAGCAGCCAAATTTAGAATAAATATAGCTGAAAAATCTACCTTTTCCGTTTTGTTTAGCTGTGTGGTTTTTCTTATAACACACTACTAGGGAGATTGTTGGACTGTATTTCATTTACTGAATAGACTGATTTTATTATTTGCTTTGGCTGTTTTGGCCTAAATGTTGCAGTTCTCCTGTGCAAAAGGAACAAAGGAAGAAAATAAAATAAATAATCATGTATATTCGCACGCAATAAAACCCACGGGGAAAAATATCAAATGGAGAGGAAAAAAGTGAATCTTTTAAAACAATGGTGGGAAACATGAAACCTCCGCCCCCACAACTAGCAGGCCGTCGGCTATAGAGTAGTTGATATGCAGGCTGTAAATTAATCTGGAATGAAGCAGAATAGATTGAATGCACCACTATACAATTATACCAGTCAGGGTAGGTGAGAAATGATGGAAATACAAGCAAAACCATTGGGCTATGCACTAGGTTCTCTGTAAGGACAATCGGGTGACAAAATGCAGGTTAAAATAACAAAGAAGTGAATATAGCTGAGTTATAGATCTGACCCACCCCCCCAACCCCTGAAAAGCTAATTGAGCCTCAGTTTTGGCATCTGGATTTCACTTTGCCAAAGTATGAAGCTTAGTGAATAATCCCCATTCTCTGTATCTAAACAGGGTGGAAAAGAATATGCAGCCCAGAAGCGTCAATTGACCACCACTAATTTTTTTTTTAAATCAATTTGGCTACTTTGTCCTAGAATTTGCATTTTCCTTATTGATTCTCTGAGTCACACTTTTGTGACTTCAAAGGATTTTAAGGATCCCGGTGATGACCAGGTTTAATTGTCAAGCTGTGACAGTGGGCAGAGAGAGAGAGTATGAAAGGGTTAATAGCCTGTATCCTCTGGATTTACTCCCACACTATAGCATAAAGTTATACTAAATTAATCCCCATATCCTACCTACACGCTAGGCTATTGTTAACATGCTACCATTACCAAGACTTTTATATGGACATGATCAGTTAAAGGGATTATATAGTGTAAGGCAGGGGTGCCTAAAAGGTAGATCCCCAGATGTTGTAGAACAGGGCTGCCCAACAGGTAGATCCCCAGATGTTGTAGAACAACTCCCATGATGCCTTGTCATTCTAAAGGTATGCAGAGCACCATGGGAGTTGTAGTTCGACAACATCTGGGGATCTACCTATTGGGCAGCCCTGTTGTAGAACTATAACTTCCATGATGCTTTGCATGTCTTTGGAATGCCTTTAGAATGACAAAACATCATGGAAGCTGTAGTTTTAAAACATTTGGTGATCTACCTCTTGGGCACCCTTGGTGTAAAGAATACAAAGTTGACAACTGGGGGAGGGAGGGGTGCAGTGTGTGTGGGGGGTGCAGTGTGTGTGAGTGGTAAAGTATGGGGTGCAGTCTTTGAGGGGTGCAAAATGTGTATGCAGGGATGTATTTACCACAAAACAAACAAGGCATTTGCCTAGGGCGGCACTTTCAGGGGGGGTGCCAGAAAATGCCACCCCAGGCTCCCAGACAAATGCCTTGTTTGCCTTGTGTTCTGGGGCTGTCCACCTTACTGTGAGTGAGTGTGTGTAGCTGTCAGTGTGTGTCTGTGAGTGAGAATGGGTGTGCCTGTGAGTGTGTGTCAGTGTGTGTATGTCATTTTATGTGTATCTGAAAGTGTGTACCTGTCAGTGAGTAGGTGTGTCAGTGTGTATCTGTCAGTGAAAGTGTGTGTTGGTTAAACAGTGTGTGCCAAAGACTGTATGTGTGTGCCAATGACTGTGTATCTGTTAGTGAGTGTATATCAGTACATGGATCAATGAGGGCATGTGTCTGTCACATGAAAAAATGGCCTTAACACAAATTTAGATTTTGGGGGTGCCCGAATTTAGTCGTGCCTAGGGCAGCACAAATCCAAAATACACCACTGTGTGTATGAAGGGGTAGTGTGTGTGTGTGTGTGTGCATACGGGGGGAAGTGTGTGTGTGTGAGGAGTGCAGTGTGTGTATTGGGGGAATTGTGTGTGTGTGTGATGGGTGCAATGTGGGGCAATTGCCCTGTTGCCCCCCCCTGGATCCGCCACTGCTGTGGCATGGCAGGCAGGGCCGGATTAACATAGGGGCTGATGGAGCTGCAGCTCCAGGCCCAGGCCCATGGAATAGGCCCATTGATTTAAAAAAAAAACTTTTTTAGACACTACTCTTAGGGATTCCACCTGGCTTTTATTTTATTGGCACAGCCAGTATTTGAGGCTGCTTGGCTGGTGCCAATATTGCAGTGATATTGTCAATACAAATGCTGGTATTTTTCTCAGTACAAACAAGAGATTACTATGCAATACCAGCACTGGCCAGTAGGGGTCGCTCTGTGTGGAGACAGGCAGGGATAGGAAGTTCCAGCATATGCCTCCCTGCCTATCTATACTCCCTGATCTGCAGGGGTGCAGCTACAGAGAGTCCAGACAGCAAATCTCACCCTGCACAGACAGCCTACAGCTCAAGGAAGTAAGGGATGGGGGAAAGGCTGCAAGGAGACATACACTGGGAGACATTATGGCAGACACTGAGACACTAAGGGACATTGGGAGACATTATGACACAGACACATGGGGACATACTGTCCCCATGTCTCCAAGCCAGTGTCCCTGGTGTCTCAGTACCCCCTAGTCTCCCAGTGTCTCACTGTCCCCATGTCTCCTAGTGCCTCCATGTCTCCAAGTTAGTGTCCCTAGTGTCTGTGGCCCTGGTGTCTGTGTCCCCATGTCTCCCAGTGCCCTCATGTCTCAATGTCCCCCAGCCAGTGTCTCTAGTGTCTGTGTCCCCATGTCTTCAATTTTCCCCTGTTTTCCCAGTGTCCCCATGTGTCCCAGCCAGTGTCCTCTAGTTTCCCAGTGTCACTGGTGTCTCTGTGTCCCTAGGTCTCCCCGTGTCCCCAGGTCTCCCCATCTTCCTAGTGACACATACATGGGGACATAGACACATAGAATACTGGAGGACACAGGGAGACATGGGGCATTGAGACACTGTGATACATAGGGACACTGTGATATATAGGGTCACTGCGAGACCTGGGGACACGACACTAGGGGACACTGGGAGACATGGGGCACTGATACATAGGAACGCTAAGACTTGGAGTAATCGACACATGGGGGTACTGGGAGACATGGGGGCACTGGGAGGAATCTATCTATACAGCATAATCAAACTAAGTAGTTTTTGGGTGATTTTACAGCATTTTCTCTTATGTCACTCCTTGTGATTTACATCATGTGATGTCACCCATACATATTTAATTATGCAAATTAGTAAGGCCAGTATGTTTTTCCAAGAAAGGTGGCAACCCTAACTACTTTTCACATACTCTTAAGGAACAAAACTTGTGTGGACTGGCTGACAATGAATATAGTTAAAGGGACACTATAGTCACAAGAACAACTACAGCTTATTGAATTTGTTCTGGTTAGTAGAATCATTACCTTCAGGTTTTTTGCTGTAAACACTGTCTTTTCAGAGGAAATGCAGTCTTTACATTACAGCCTCGTGATAACTTCACTGGCCACTCCTTAGATGGCTGTTAGAGATCCTTCCTGGGTCATGGCTGCCTAAAATGCATCCAAACATTCAGTGTCTCCTCCCTCTGCATGAAGACACTGAACTTTCCTCATAGAGATTCATTTATTCAATTCATCTCTATGAGGAGATGCTGATTGGCCAGGGCTGTGTTTGAATCATGCTGGCTCTGCCCCTGATCTGCCGTTTTGTCAGTCTCAGCCAATCCTATGGGGAAGCACTGTGATTGGATCAGGCCACCACTTCTAATGATGTCAGCAGACTGCTTGTTTTTCTGAGTTTAACAGCATGCAGCGTTACAGCTTCAGGCTTGAATACAGTAAGATTTTTACTATATATATGGAGGCATGAGGGGCCCAGGGGGGTTAGATGGTGTTTGTGTTCCTAACCCTATAGTGATCCTTTAAGGTAATGCTGGCTTCGGTCTCTCTAACACTGTGGCATGTTCCCTTTCTTCTTCACTCACTACATACAGCTTTTCTCTGTCCCAGACTATATACCAGGAGGGTCTGCCTGCTATTAAGAAGGTAAGGAGACAAGTGGACCAGCGAGTGCTAGGGGACAGTCCTTAGAAAGCGTTGAGCGAGCGCATCATTAGATGCATTTATGCCAAGCTCAGGGTGCTGTCTGCATAGTATGCCCTTAGTTGGCCAGCTGCATGATTGGCAGGCAGTCTGACATGCATTCATGCCAGGCTGGCCTTCTAATTCTTTGGGCAGACATGTCCTCTTTTTGGGCATGTTCGCCCCTTTTAGCAGATTACGTGATTTGTGTCAGTGGCACACCCTTTTACCGTGCCCATTGACTTCCTGCTTGACTGGACACTACTGTTTTTGGGTTATGGATTTACTTGAAAGATGAAAACATAAATTAGAGGGAGTTTAGCATAGGGTATGTGTTTTCTTATAGCTGCTGTTTTCTTTCTCTCCAGCACCATCTCCATCAGATACATTACACTTGGGAGTGTTTTAGTGTTTTTGGTCGATATGATTCTTTAATTAGGCCCATCGTAATTGTCAGCACCAGGCCCACTGGGCTGTTAATCTGGCCCTGATGGCAGGGGTGAGCATTAGGGAGGTTTTGAAACACTTTTATACGAACATATTCGGCATAGTGTACCCATAGGCTTTTATTTAATTTTTTTTTTGTAAAAGACTAACAGGGTAGTCCAGCTTACAAAGTATATTTATCAATCATTTTCTTACAAACAGCTTGACCCTTTAACTTTTCAGGGACTAAAATCGTACACTGGGTGTAACAGTTCCTTGACATCAGGGATCTCAAACTCTGACATCTAGATGTCAATGGCCTGCAAATCTCAAATTTCTTTGTATGCAATAGGTAGTCAAGGAATCATGGGAGTTGTAGCAATATCTTGGGAGCAGAGTTTTAGATGCCCAACTTACACCAACATATTAACTTGAGTTAAAACCATCCCGGAAGCTTTGAAGCATGTTAAGCCATTCCACTGGCATCCAAAGCTTTTTGAACTGCATCGTCTATGACATGGGTGTCCAACTTTTTGGCTTCCCTGGGCCACATTAAGCGAAGAGGAATTGTCTTGGGTTGCACATAAAATATTTAATATAATTAATGTAATAAAACTTCAAAAGCCCTTTTCATAATTTTGATATGTCAATTGTTTAGTAGATAACTTCCTTATTTGTTATCCCAGTGGTTTACAAACTTTTTAGGTTGAAGGCGCCCTTAATATTTAAATATTTTTTCCAAGGTGCCCCAAGTAAAAAAAATTAAATAAAAAAAAAGACTTGGTTGTATATAAGTACAGCGCTGCGGCATATACTGGGCCCCTGTTCAGCAGAAATGTTTCCCTGTCAAGGGCGAATCCAGAGCCTAATTTCGGGAGGGGCAGAGGCAGGTTATTTAAAAAACAATTTGGCACAATAACCACTACATCACTATTAAGTGATCATGGTGCCAGGAGTGCCCTGTTTAAGAACAGTTTGACAGCTTACCTGGGGGGTTGCTGGGATATAGGCTGTAGTAGGGGATAGGTGCAGTAGTGTGTGTGTGTGGGGGGTGCAATGTGTGTGGGATTAAGTGTGTGTGTGAGGGTTGCAGTGTGTGTATGGGGGTACATTGTGTTTGTGAAGAATGTAGTATGTGTGTGTATTTGGGGCAGGAGCAGTGTGTTTGTGGGTTACAGTGTGTGTGTATGGTGGAGAAATTAATAAATATATAGTTTTTTTTTAATTAAAAATAATAATTTTCATATCCCCCTTCCCTTCTTACTTTTGCCTGGGATGGGGGACAATACAAATCCCTGGTGGTCCGATGGAGAAGCCCTAGTGGTCCAAGTGGTGAGAGTGAACTCTAGAAGCTCCTGAGACTAGAGTTCACTCTCGCGAGATTCTGAGCATTGCGGTGTTAACCGTGGCAACGTTCCAAGCTCTCTAGAGGAGGTCCCGGCGGAGCTGCAGGTTAGAGCTCCCCCAGGTCCTCCCTCCCCTGCCAGCTGCAGCATTACATTGCTAGTGGTCCGGAGAGGGAGATCTCTGGCAAGGGAGAGGGAGGCACAGTTCTCGGTGCTATGATCATATGATCATAAAACTGGAGAAATATTTAGCGGTGCCCCTGGTTATCCTTATGTGGGATTGCCATATTTAACCCCTTAAGGACACGTGACATGTCATGACTACCTTTTATTCTAGAAGTTTGGTCCTTAAGGGATTAAGGATGCCAAATTAGGAAGCTATCTACTAAACAAATATATACATATACACATAACTACAGATAGACAAAATCACAGATCTATACACACACAATCAGACAAACACACATAACATAATCACAGACCTATACAACCAATTGCATACACACAATCACAGACTTACACATTGGCAATCACAGACCATGCATAAATAATCACATACACACAAAATTACTTTCATACTCACATATTTAGTAATTAATAGGTCCACCCAACCTCCATACCTTGCTTTGGGAGGGCTGGAGTAGCTCCTCTCTCCCCAGTGATCATTGGTTGCTGCTGTGATGGGATCACTGTGCTCTTCCTGCACTGGTCTCTTGCGCACCCAGTAGTGATGCCCATGCTGGGATCCCAGCTGCCGGCTTATTGCAGGGTGCGCAAGGGAGCTGTGCAAAAAGACCACAAAAAGTAATGGACTCCCTGCCTCCCTAGCCACCTGGTAACTTGGCATTCACATACCTTCCAAGTGTCCCTATTTTGGACCCAAATCCCTTTTGTCCCTCTTTCCTCTCCTAAGGTTCCTCTTTTTTCTAAAAGCTTCATATTATTGGTGTGTCTGAGTATATAACAGAGCTTCAAATCAATGCAATTCCCTTTCCTGTAATGTCTTGAAACTTCAATAAATGTGTTTAGAAATAAGCTCATATGCCCCGCCTGGTGGTTCCTGGGTCCAGAGGACTGCAACACCTTGCTCCACTCCAGATCCTGACACTGCATGGAGACCAGCCTCTGTCAACACTTGGGCACAGAGACCCGCACTGCCTTGCTGTGTTGCAGAAATGCAAGGTACTGCTACAGCTCGTCCTGGCAGAATTACCTCATCTGAAGGCAACTGGGCCCAGAGGCTTTCAATGCCTCAACACACTGCAGGACTATCCTGTACCCTGGGTGGGCATCGGCTGACTGAGCTCCTGGACTGCGCAAGAATGAACACAGACTCCACAAGTAGTTCATTTCTGACTGGCAAACCTAATGCTCTTATTACTTTTATTGGTTTATCCTTTTTTTTCACTCCTACATTAAGGCTTGTAGCGTTTTCCTGGAAGTGATATTAAGTCCTGGTGGTCTTACCTACTACTTATGTGCAACTGTAAGCCATACCACTCTTGCTTATTATTATGTTAAGAATATCCTGCTACTTCTACTCTCTCAGTTGCACCCCACAACCATGTCTACCTACATCTCGGTACATTTACTCCTATTGTTTATCACAGCTATAGACATGTAAAGTTTATATGTTCTCTACTTTATATTCTAAAATGTGCAATGCCTCTCCAAGCCACACAATTGATACACTATATATAGTGACGATTCTTATGTATATGCTGTCGTGGCATCACATGTATGTTTGTTGTGCAATGCCTCTCCAAGCCACATAATTGATACACTATATATAGTGACGATTCTTATGTATATGCTGTCGTGGCATCACATGTATGTTTGTAATCACCTATTTGCACGAAAAAAATAAAGAATATAAATAAAAAAAAATAAAGAAATAAGTAGATGTAAATAGCATACAGTATTCTTGTGGTAAATTACCTTTTAGCTGCAAGAATTATTAGTAAGTCACCTAAAGGTTCTCAAAAAAATGCCTCTGGTCACACCCCCAACTCAAAATGAAAGTGTCCCTCTTTGTACATTTGAAATGTTGGGAGGTATGCATTGAACACCTGCTCAAAAGGGTGCTAGCCTTTGCGTGTCTTTTTCATGAACTTGTGTATCATGTACCCAGGGCAAACACCGAGCAGAGGAGTGACTCTGAAAATGAGAAGTGCATGGCAATAACAAATAACATGCCATCAGATTGTGCATGTGGCGAGATATCCCCACTTTCATAATCAAGATAATATGAAGACGTGATACACACAGCGTGATACACATTTGCTCCTTGATCTGAAGGGTACTTTATTGTTACGAAGAGTAGGACACAACAGTTGTAAACTTACCAATGAAATAAACTAGAAGAGAAACACTGACGATAAGAAATAATAAAGTATAGATTAGACTGAAAACAACTTCCATCCCGATAACAAAGAGAAATACTTGTAGCATTATTGTAAAGTATTAATCTGCTTCTGATAATTTCCAAAGGCGGTTATGACTGTTTGTATGGGGCTGCTATCTTCCGTATGATACCCTACTGAGATAACTCCGGAATGTCAAGAGATAAGACCTTTCTTGTGTACAATGTTGCAATTCTTATTCCACATGTATTATTTGTAACCCCAGGACAGTGATTCAAATAAGTTCTATTAAAGGTGAAGTTCCACCTAGACAAAATGTCAAAAGAAGAATTCTCGCCCCCACACACCACCATTTTATCAATATCTTCTTGGCCCTAAAATGGTGACGGTCATGTAATTTTTTTGTTTGTTTGTTTTTGTAACAAACCTGCAAATAAAAAAATAAAACACACTTTTTTTTAATGTTTGTCTACAGTGTAAATTTATTATTATTTTTTTTAAATTATTCTGGTGCTCTTTTTGCCAAATTATTTTGTCAAGTTATGACAGTTCAAAATGAAATGGCTGGGAAAATGTAAACAATTAATAGTCATGCTATGCTTAGTTATAAAGGTTAGTAGGTGAAGCGGTGCCTTTAATTGATTATATTTAGATCAAAATAGGTTCCATCTGGCATCCCTGTGAAATCACAGCTGGCTCCCTTTAGATTTTAATTTACATCAAATGTATAATTTCTTTCTGCTATAATTACTGCTTTCTTTATGTCTGAGTCTGTCGTGCACTGAAATAGCATTTTTTGTCTGTTTGGTAGATGATTACTTTATTCTATTATCATATTGGAGTCAAGCGGATCTAGAGGTTTTGGATATAGTCATGCTACAAAGGCTAGATGCCTAATTTCTCCATCTGCAATCCACTCGAGGTGAGTTATTACAGCGCTCACCTACAATAACTGTTCAGCAATGTTTGCGTAAGTCAATAACATTTAATTGTATTAAAGTCAAAGATGCGTCACTCAAAAAAACACTTGATCGTAATCAATAGAATTTGAAACCAGTCAATGTATACATATTTTTTTTAAGTAATCTTTTTAATGCATTCTGTAATATGAAGTTGTATCCTACCTGAGCATATTTTATAAGGAAACTGCTTCCAGTTGTGCAAGGGGCCTAATTTAAGATGGCGCCTGCCTCGTTTCACTGTGCCACAGCCCACACACATACCTGGCCTCCCTTCGGCCCTTCCACTTCTGAATGATGTGGCAAGGAGGAAGAGGTCTCTATATGTGTGGGAGCTGCATTAGACATCAGCACCAACGGAGCTCCAGAGGCATGCCACACCATAAAAGGAGCAACCATATTAAGGTTTGTTCCACCTCAGGTAGGTCTTGCTCTCTGATTTATATTTATGGGGAAGGAAATGGAGAGCAGAGGGAATACTACTGCAATGTTCCAGCATGCCCTCACACCACTTGCTGTATTGTGGGAGCTGTAGTCTCCCAGCTTGCACTATTGAGCCGTTAACTTCACAGAGTACCATAGCACAGGGGAGGCATGATAATCAGAAGTGTGTTGTTCTCCTCAGAAGTCACCTCTAAAATTTCAAAGTTGTTCTATTTGATGCTTAAAATATTGATTTCTTAATTTTGTGCTCAAAAAATATTTTGTCTTATACACAGAAAAATACAGTATGTGCTAATTACAAGAGATAGGTACCATGAGGTGAGCTGTCCCTCTCATCTTTTTTCTGCTGGCTGTAGCGGTTATTGTACTTGGACTTTTATTTTAACTACTTTTATTTTTCTTAAAGGGGCACTATAGGGTCAGGAACACAAACACGTATTCCTGACCCTATAAAGTTAAAACCACCATCTAGACCCCTCTGCCCCCTAAATATAGTCAAATCTTACTCGTATTCAAGTCTGGAGCTGCATGCTTTGTCCCTGTTTCCTTTAGACCTGCCCACTGCCTGCTGACATCAGCAGAAGTGGTAGCCTGATCCAATCACAATGCTTCGCCATAAGATTGGCTGAGACTGACAAAGAGGCAGATCAGGGGCAGAGCCAGCACAATTCAAACACAGCCCTGGCCAATCAGCATCTCCTCATAGAGATTAATTGAATCAATGAATCTCTATGAGGAAAGTTCAGTGTCTGCATGCAGAGGGAGGAGACACTGAATGTATGGATGCATTTTAGGCAGCCATGACCCAGGAAGGATCTCTAACAGCCATCTGAGGAGTTGCCAGTGAAGTTATCACTAGGCTGTAATATAAACACTGCATTTTCTCTGAAAAGACAGTGTTTACAGCAAAACCCCTGAAGGTAATGATTCTACTCACCAGAACAAATGCAATAAGCTGTAGTTGTTCTGGTGACTATAATGTCCCTTTAACAATCATAAATCCATGTAAAAGCTCGTAATACCCAATGGATATTGCATGCTTCTCATTTAGTATCTGCTGACATCACAGCTAAGTGTGATGGTACCCTGCTGTAAAGTTACCCTTGTGAAATGGAAGTTGTACACAGCACTCTAATTGTTCCATATTCTTGTGTGTGCTGTTCTTTTCTACAATGGCTATAGATAATTGACACATTGGCTTCATTATGAGGCCAGCAAGGCATAGGGCCAGCTCACGAGAATTCCAGTTGGCTGTATTTAACCACACACTCTTGTGTTCATATATACTTATAGATTTCAGTTTTATTTCACATATTTAAAGAATTTTAACATTTCACTCTGTAACCTTATAAATTTTAAGTATTTTGTAAGGGCAGAATGTTAACCTAAATTATTTAAGAGCCAATGACAAATCCGGATCTTTGGACGGTATGTGACCCATTGTTTAATGAATGTTAATGTATTTGATTATGTGTTATTTCGAGAACTCCTTCAACTTTTGCAAGATTGTAACTCTTGCTGATTGAATTTGGCACCTCTGGATGGTGTGCTTGTAATGCATTTCTCAGAGTCCTTCTAGTGAGATCATTTTCTTTTGTATTGTGCCAGCTATGTTATTGGGGTTAAAGTATTTTATTCTGGCCTGATTGTGAGTAACTGAATCCCAGTCTTCAGGGCAGCCATGTGATAGAGTAGTGACAGTCACTGTTCCAGACTGTGAATGTGTCGCTGTTCATAGATCACAGTAATAGCCATTGTGCTCTCATTTTGAGCTTTTTGTTTACAGATATTTCTAGTAGCTTCGTAAAACTTTGAATCGCCGTGATTTCCTGAAATTAATTTTTTCAAAAGCCTTAAAGGGACACTACACGTTTTATAACCCCTTATGTTATGTTTCTTGCTTAGGGCATTGGGATAGCTAAGTTGCATGAATGCACCTATATCCAAGTAGGCAGCAGACCCCCATGATGTAAGTGAATTGGTGCTGTGATCTGCCTCGAGAGGCAGCACATGTCATTATGGGTTTATCAGAGATACTTAAGGCTGAGGTGGATGGTAGGGCCCTCCAATTGCTGCCCCTCCTGATCAAGGTGCATATCCTTTGCCCTTCCAATGCTGATTTTGCCAAACTTGCTGAATCTTCAATTTCATGGTGACAGGACTCATTTATTTGGCCCTCAGCAAACTGCTCTGTCACCAGGTGAGGAGTACAAAGACAAGTGTTTCTTGCCTACAGTCAAGCATGGTGATGTGAGTGTCATTATCTGGGCCTGCATGAGTGCTGCCTGCACTGGGGAGCTACAGTTCATTGAGGGAACCATGAATGCCAACATGTACTGTGACATACTGAAGCCGAGCATGATCCCCACCCTTCGGAGACTGGGCCGCAGGGCAGTATTGCAACATAATGACCCCAAACACACCACCAAGACGACCACAGCCTTGCTAAAGAAGCTGGAGGTAAAGGTGATGGACTGGCCAAGCCAAGCATGTCTCCAGGCCTAAACCCTATTGAGCATTTGTGGGGCACCCTCAAACGGAAAGTGGGGGAGTACAAGGTCTCTAACATCTACCAGTTCCGTGATGTCGTCATGGAGGAGTGGAAGAGGACTCCAGTGACAATCTGTGAAGCTGTGGTGAAGTCCATGCCCTTGAGGGTCAAGGCAGAGCTGGAAAATAATGGTGGCCACACAAAATATTGACACTTTGGGCCCAATATGGACATTTCCACTTAGGGGTGTACTCACTTTTTTTTATTCCCAACAGTTTAGACATTAATGGCTGTGTGTTGTTATTTGGAGGGGACAGCACATTTACACTGTTATACAAGCTGTACACTTACTACTTTACATTGTAGCAGAGTTACATTTCTTCAGTGTTGTCCTATTAAAAGATATTAAATATTTACAAAAATGTGAGGCGCGTACTCACTTTTGTGAGATACTGTGTGTGTGTGTGTGTGTGTGTGTGTATATGTATATATATAATATATGTTACTTTCAATAAATAATACACTTTTTAAATTTTTGTTCTGAAACATCTCTTGCAAAATCAAATATTTTTCATTGGTTATGTCATTTTATAAACATCCAATGACCTGGTCTCATCATTTATTTATCTTGTTTGTTTGCCAATGTAGTTTCAAAACTGTTTAAGGTTATCAGAGTTCATTGCCAAGAGTTTTCAGCACTAGAGTTTAATAGGGTTCAGCTATCCAATAAGTCGATCTGATATTTATAGAAAGTAAAATAGTACTGGTGTACAAAATCATTACTTAGAAGACAAAAGGGATTACAGAAATATATATTAAAAAAAATCACAAAAGACATGTCTTGCCTTTGTACATAATTTCAATATCTTTTGTATTTTTCTGTAATCTTTTTTGTCTTATGTATATTGATTATGTACCCCAGAATTACTTTACTTTCTGTAGATATCAGATTGATCTATTTGTATTTGATCATTTTTACTTTAGATGTATATGTATGTGTGTGTGTGTGTCAGTTACTGTCACTACACACACACATATGCATATACATCTTTAGTACAAAAGATTGAAGATGATTAAGGTAGCTTTAGTGTACTAATAATCTTAATTTTAATAATGACAGGAGGCGAGTATTTTTCATAAACTTCCTTTTACTACTCCCATAGCATCAAAGAAACACATTGAAAAAAGGAACCAATTCGAAACAGGCAGATAATATAACCTACACCTCCCACTGAGGCACTTCCTCTTGATAATAGCGACATCACAAGTCACAAGATGAATTCAAGAAACATAAGAAAAATAGTTCAAAACTTCAAGAAACGATGAAGAAACTGCTGTAAAATCCATTTGGAAATGTGAACCACATATAGACTTTTGATGCTTGACTGTGATGCATTAAGCTGAAAGAGACTGAGAAGGTTTTAGTGGTATTAAATGTAAATGTGAACAATAAACATGTACAATTTGTTTCGTTCCAAATGTGAATTCTGACGAATTTCGGCAATACGATCATATGGATGCTTCCGAAGTGCTTAGAATTTCTGAAAAGTGGCAAAACAAGAGAGGAGAAAACAATTACTTGAATGATGACCGGAATCTAGCCCTACCCCTACGTCTAACCCTACCCCTAACCCTAGATGTGTAAGTGGTTAGGGTTGGGATTACGGTGAGGGAATTGCCAAAATTGGGAAGTGCCGAAAAAATTTGTTGCCCATGCACATCCCTAGTGAACAATACTAGAAACCTTTGACATGAAAGATGTGATAATTCAAACTATTACAATTAATCATGACCTACATATAAGAGTCATACTATTTAGACTAAGGCATTGAGTAAATATATACCATGTACATTGTAAAAAAAAAACAAAAACAAACCCCAAGTAATATGTATGTAACCATCTGTGAACTATCCCCACAATACATAAAACTGCAATATATACTTTGCTGTTTTAACGCTAAGGCAATAGGGAGAAAGCAGCATGAGAAGACGGGCGGATGTAGAACGTCGTGACCAGTCTGCAGAAAGTAATATGTCTGATAAGGAGGCCTCCGCCATGCAGGCAGCATAGGCCGCTGCACTCCGAACCAAGTGTGTACCAAAAGAAGAGTCAATCCCTGCTAGAGATAAAAATAATTGTACCCATCGGAACAATGTGGTAACCGACATGTGGCCTAACATAGGACACAAATAATTTTTGGGATGAAGTAAAGCGTAGTGTAGTTGTAGCAGTCACTTAGGCATGTAATGTCTGGACAACACAAATTTGGGATTCCGATGGAAAACGCAGATTAAAAAAATTGTTGTTGTGAGGGGGGAACTGAGGAGGTGTTATCAGTTGTTGGGATCACTGTTCATGCATGCTTTCTTTTTTTAAGGCGAGCCTTACCTTCCGAAGGCTTTGACTTGGAAACTTTGCACTTCCAATGGCGTTTCGCCTGGCTTCCTTGGTCCTTTGTATAGTAGTCAGAATCGTCTGATACTTTTCTCAGTTAAGAGTGTTTAGATGGCCCTTTGGTAGTGTCCTGATTAACAGATAACGCCTTAGCTAAGGCCTTCTCCACTGATGCGGCAACCGCTGCGTTGATCAAAGCTTGAAAATAAGAGGGCATCTGTGAGTCTTTCACATTGGAGTACACGAGTAGTATTTGGGGCTCATCCAAATTAGAATCCGTGAGTAAGTAAGTACTGTGAGGCAAATTGGGAACAGGAACTGCCTGGGGGGTACAGTGGTCAAATACATGACGCACAATAATGAGAGTGCAAGCACAGCTCCACTCAGCAGCAATATATATATATATATAGTGTGTGTGTGTGTATGTGTGTGTGTGTGTGTATATATGTGTATATATATATATATATGTATATATGTGTGGGGGCTCACCCCAAGCCGGGTTAATAGGTTGAGACCTGACAGGCTGACTCACCCCCAAGGTTAAAACTAACCTGTAACAGGTCACTGTGGCAGGTAATGAGTAACAGAAAATAAATTTGCATAGTTTTCGACAAAAATGACAGTACACAAATTATTTCTGTCTATCCTGTTAAAACAAGGTTTAAGATGGCAGCCACAGATCTTGCGATGTGAGCTCTAAAATGGCCTCAAAACGCGATTAGTTGGTAATGTGCTGAACGTTCGCCAAGAAACATGCGAACGGAGGAGAGAAGGGAATGAATGGGGAAAACCCGAATAGGAAACAGGCGAACGGCACAAAAACCTGAACGCTAAAAGGCCGCAAATGAGAAGCAGCCGGCAAACCAACCCAGTGGAAAAAGGAAACCAAGTCAAAGGTTGAATTGCGTTCATGCGGTGAACAGCCTGGGTGGCCGAACCAGTCCAAAATCCACCAAACGCGTGTAGTTTTCTACGCATGGTAGAGTAATACCCTGAAACAGGCAAACACTAGCACTTGAACGCATGCGAAATGCAAATGCCCGATGGACATGAGAGTCTCAATGGTGCCTCACTTCCCCTGAATGGCGAGCATAGCCACAGAAGCAGAGGGGAAACCTGACAGGCAACAGGGAAACCCAGGGAAGAGTAGTATGTAAAGGAGAGTGTGTTATGAGTCCCCTTCCTGTGTCCTCTGGCTCACCCCTGTGGGGGGGGGGGGTTGCAATGGGGTATTCAGACGAGGGAAATTACGTTTTTTTTTTAATATATCAAATAGTTTTAATGTTCATTTTTTATTTAAGCTAATAGATGTGCAGTTGGTACTTATTGATAGTTATATGCATGTTTGATCACTAGGGGAAGCAGCTGGTCCAACTTTTTGCACCCTTTGTAGCAGACTCGAGACTTATGTTTGGTTGTCCATACCCCGTTGTTCGTCTCCAAAATGACTGGTGTGTGGTCACCTGGCTGTTAACCACAAATTACCGGCTTGACACCTTTGCTTGAGTGCTTTCCCTGGGTGGCCCCCATTTTGTGTCCTGAACGCAGGCAGCAGTACCTGGTCACCGAATGCCTGAAACTATTTTCGGCCTCGTGTCTCTGCGAACCCGGGCGGAGTTCGTAAAGCTGTCCTTTCAACTTCTCGACCATCTAGACAAACGACGTTTGGGAGATATTATCTACCAAACAGGGGGAGCGTTCATCGGTGTTCGCACAGGAACCCCCGAAAGCCGACCGGCAACCCTGCCCAATCCTCTGGAACTGTTTTGGGCTATCTTCTTGGTCAAAACTTTATTCGACCATAACTTTTATTCTACCAAACCGATCTGAGTGCTTTTTGGATATGTTGTGCACTCAGATCGGGGCTAGACCGGAACAATTATTTATTTATAATTATTATTTTTGTGGGGTTCCTGTATTCCTTTCATGTATTTTGGGGGTATGTTAAAATTGTATAAAAGTTTCTGTATTTGAGAGATAATTGAATTATCTTAAATTGAGCTCAATTATCTCTCGAACACAAAGGCTCTTGGGAAAGATACCCCTGTGTTCTTGACCTGGAAAACCCATGCTAGGGGCAATGCATAAAAGCCGTGTGTGGCAAAATAAAAAAACTTCATGTATTAGGGGGGTCATTTGAATGGAAAACACTCACTCCAAATGTATGATGTCCTCTGAAAATAATCTAAATATATAATATTACTTTCTAGAAATAAAAATAGTTTTTTCTTGTTAAGTATCTGTTGCTGAATCAAATATTTGTCATTTGATATGCTATTTTACACAAATCAAATGACCTGGTTCCATCGTTACAGGTATCTTACTAGTTTGGTAATTTAATTTAAAAACTGGTTGTTAATCAGAGTTCATTGCCAAGAATTTTCAGCACTAGGCTTTAATAGGGTTCGGATTTGTGTTGACTTTTTTGAATACATGGGATATGTCTCCATCTAGTGGAAGCATTTGTATATAACATGCAGCAGTGTATACCAGCATCTGTCATCTATGTACCATCACTCTTTGGCTTTGTACTATAGTGAACCCTATTAGAATAATGTATACGTAATGTAGAGGAGTGTTAAATCATTTACAAGTGTTATATTGAAAATAATTAAATAATTTACAATTGGCAAGTTCACGTCTGCGTTCCAAGGATTTGCGTGCATGGTCCACAACATTTTTTAAATCTCTGATTCTCTGCAAAACTGGCAGTTGTAGTACTAGTGGTCACTTTCTTTTGATATCAGCAATACTAATGAAGTTGTAAGGTGCTAAGAATTTTACGGCATTAACGCTATCCCTTATTGTGTGGTTAATCGAGATATTAAAATATGATCGCATAAAGATAGTTGTAAGACTAGTAATCATTTATTTTAATATCAATAATGGTAACACGATTTAATCAATTTAATGACCATATTGAGTCCAAATTTAGGCAATTACATTCTGTGACAGATCCATCTGTATAGACTGGGATTGCTGGTTCGTCTGTTTTGCCTTTTCATACTCATTCGTATGCCTCTGTTCGTATAATTGACGTTTTTTGCCAAACAAAACTACCGAACGGACGGCCACCCAGAAGAGAAGTGTGCTGCTGGTTAACCTCTTGATCCCAATTAGAACGTTGTGGTTAACCGCAGACACTTCTCAATTAAAACCGAATGCAGGGTGGTCGTCGTTTGTATGTCGACCACGAGGCGGCGGCCATTTTAAACAAGCGAAAGACCAGCGGTGTTCGGCCCAGATTCTATGGAACTGAAAACGGACACTTTTTCCGCCGAACACCGCTGAAGCCACCAACCTCCCTTCTCAATCGACAGAAGTACACGAACACCGCCATTCGGGAGTTTGAAACGCACGAATGGACTTAACCCAGATAGCCTTCCCATTGAGTCAATCGCATACCGAAAGACTGTAGTAGACTTTGACTCCATGGTGATTGAACTATGCGTATGGGATCTGAGCGCTATTCGCCAATTATATGCATTCAGATCCTGGCTATCTGGGGATATGTGATACGAATGAGAAATGTTCGACAATTATAAAGTTATGTATTTTTATGTGTTTTTTATGTTGTAGTTAAAATGGCGATTTGCCTCTGTCCTAGGAGATAATTGAATTACTTCTCAATTATCTCCAGGGCAGAGGGGAGGAAACCATGATGCATGCTGGGAATGTTATGTGCCTGTATGTCCTGAAATGCCTTATGTCTGTCTGCCATCACAGTCTCCCATTTGGTCCCCTATTGGGGGGATTTATTATGGACGAATAGAGCTGCTGGATGGGATTATTAGCCGCTTGGGAGATATATGCGTTCGGCTACTAGTGGCGATTCGTGAGTTTGGAGCTCGGGAAGTGAAGTACCCGTACGGGTCCCGTTCGGGAGATTACAGCGTTCGTATGATTGCAGTTGATACGAATGAAGCCTGCGTTATTGCGAGAGGGGAGGATTCACTAAACGGCGGTTTGTACATTTGATGCCGAGGGTACCGTTACACATTCCAATATTAGTTGATAGCATACAGTGATGAATCTAAATAAAAAATACAGAGAAAATAGTTTCCATCAATAATAATATGTGAGAAAATCCTTAGTTTATATAGTACCCATATGTACTCAATTAACCACACGATAAGGGATGACTTTAATTCAGTGATATTCTTAGCACTTTTCAACTTCTTTAGTATTGTTGATATGAAACAATATTTTTAATATCTCGACTAACCACACTTTAAGGGTTCAAATTAATTCAGTAATTTGTTAGCATTTAACAACCTCATTCGACTCGGTATTTCCGTAGATATTGAAGTCTACGTATATGAGATCTTGTAAACAAAAGTAGACGGCATCAAATAACGCTAAAATTGGATAAATCTGTGTTTGTCACCTTCTTTGTTTTATCTAGTCAGACATGTGGATTTCGTAGCGTAAGTTTATACATGATCGCCCATTTGTCACTATTTACAATGGGACTTTGATCTCGTATCGTACTTAGACATTAATGTTCAGAAACCTATGCGAACTGTTTTTACCATTTGTGCACCTTGCTTTTTTACTTTTGCATTATATCATGGATGCATGCAGCCCACAATGAATATCTTTCCAGCCCAGCAAAGATATTAATTTGTATGGTATTTGACATAGTTGTACCGATAACAGCAAAGTCTGTGAATGGTAAATATGTGCCTTTTTTTATATAGCCTGCAACATGTATGGATGTTGAGTTTTGACTGCTTTAAAAGCCTCTTCAAGGATAACCATCACAACTGTCAAAGAGGTTTACATTCTCAGGTTTACTTTCAGAATGAAAACAAAATTAATTAGTAGAGGTGGAGGCTGTGGTTTAGTAGATGGGGGTGCTGCTGTTTAGCAGAAAGGGTGCTGTAGTTTAGCACAGGGGGGTCTGAAGTTGAGTTGAGTGGTGGATAGGGTTTAGTAGAGGGGGCTTAGGTTTTGTAGAGGTGGGAGATGGGTAGAAAACATGTACTTTCTATGAAAATTGAAGTTTTGGGGTTTTTATTTGTGGCCCACATAAACTGGGCCATGTTAGCCTTTGAGTATGACATGCTTGCATTACATAATGCCCGGTTTACTTACAATTTTTTACTGTTCTCTGATCTTAAGTCAAGTTGTGGGACAATTTACCTCTAGGAGCGTGTTTTCAGTAACGTTCAGGAGTCCTGCCCACTGGGTCCTCGAATTGGTTTTGCCTGTATGTTTACACGTAGACTCGCGTTCATGGGTCGGATGGCTCCAAGTGATCAATGTTAAATGATCATTATGACACTATCACTCTTGCAGGATCACAGTTACAAAGTACACATTGGGATTTTGGTCCATTTTAATTTTCGATGAGCCGTGGGGTTCACTTTCATATACAGTTGCAAGAAAAAGTATGTGAACCCTTTGGAATGATATGAATTTCTGCACAAATTGGTCATAAAATGTGATCTGATCATCATCTAAGTCACAACAATAGACAATCACAGTCTGCTTAAACTAATAACTCAAAGAATGAAATGTTGCCATGTTTTTATTGAACACACCATGTAAACATTCACAGTGCAGGTGGAAAAAGTATGTGAACCCCTAGACTAATGACATCTCCAAGAGCTAATTGGAGTGAGATGTCAGCCAACTGGAGTCCAATCAATGAGATGAGATTGGAGGTGTTGGTTAGAGCTGCCCTGCCCTATAAAAATCACACACCAGTTCTGGGTTTGCTTTTCACAAGAAGCATTGCCTGATGTGAATGATGCCTCGCACAAAAGAGCTCTCAGAAGACCTACGATTAAGAATTGTTGACTTGTTGACTTGCATAAAGCTGGAAAGGGTTATAAAAGTATCTCCAAAAGCCTTGCTGTTCATCAGTCCACGGTAAGACAAATGGTCTATAAATGGAGAAAGTTCAGCACTGCTGCTACTCTCCCTAGGAGTGGCAGTCCTGTAAAGATGACTGCAAGAGCACAGCGCAGACTGCTCAATGAGGTGAAGAAGAATACTAGAGTGTCAGCTAAAGACTTACAAAAGTCACTGGCAAATGCTAACATCCCTGTTAGCGAATCTACAATACGTAAAACACTAAACAAGAATGGATTTCATGGTAGGATACCACAGGGGAAGCCACCAAAGTTGAGTTGTTTGGAAGAAACACACAACACCATGTGTGGCGAAAAAAAGGCACAGCACACCAACATCAAAACCTCATCCTAACTGTGAAGTATGGTGGTGGGGGCATCATGGTTTGGGGCTGCTTTGCTGCGTCAGGGCCTGGACGGATTGCTATCATTGAAGGAAAAATGAATTCCCAAGTTTATCAAGACATTTTGCAGGAGAACTTAATGTCATCTGTCTACCAGCTGAAGCTCAACAGAAGATGGGTGTTGCAACAGGACAATGACCCAAAGCATAGAAGTAAATCAACAACAGAATGGCTTAAACAGAAGAAAATACACCTTCTGAAGTGGACCAGTCAGAGTCCTGACCTCGACCCGATTGAGATGCTGTGGCCTGACCTCGAGAAAGCGATTCACACCAGACATCCCAAGAATATTGCTGAACTAAAACAGTTCTGTAAAGAGGAATGGTCAAGAATTACTCCTGACCGTTGTGCACGTCTGATCTGCAACTACAGGAAACGTTTGGTTGACGTTATTGCTGCCAAAGGAGGTTCAACCAGTTATTAAATCCAAGGGTTCACATACTTTTTCCACCTGCACTGTGAATGTTTACATGGTGTGTGCAATAAAAACATGGCAACATTTCATTCTTTGTCTGTTATTCGTTTAAGCAGACTGTGATTGTCTATTGTTGTGACTTAGATGATGATCAGATCACATTTTATGACCAATTTGTGCATTAATCCATATCATTCCAAAGGGTTCACATACTTTTTCTTGCAACTGTACATTCTAACAGTAAATACATGTGCCCACTGAGCGTTTTGACAGAATGGCCTTTTTCTGGGGTACTAGCTTCTTGCTCCATGGTTATCTTGGACTGCCATCCTGGGGTCAAGAAGGAATTTTATCCTAGTTTGTTGTAAAATTGGATGTGCTTCAGACTGGGGTTTTTGCCTTCTTTTGGATCCACAGCAAAAAACAAATGTGAGAGAGGCTGAACTTGATTAACTCGTGTCTATTTTCAGCTATGTAACTATGTAACTGCCTTGTAGGATATTAATTTTCTTTGGCATCACTTTAGTGTTTGAAATACAGTGCAAAGTTTAATAAACTTATTCAATCTGATTGTGTGGCATAGACATGTTACTTCAAACTAGACTGTGAAATGTATCACTCTTTACATATGCCACTGTTCAAACCTCAGAACATGACAAGGGTCGGCCCTGGTTACTCCGATTGGCTGTAAAACAATCAATCAAATGAAACGTGTGGCAGAGGCTCGGGTGGACTCCCTGTCTAATACTTACATTTGTTTTTACAGACTGTCTAGACTTTTTATAGAGGCACCACTAACCGCTCTTTTATAATTTTACTGCTACTTTGGGGTCAGTTTGCTAAACATGGATTTAATTTACTCAGGGACTCCTAGATACAGGGTTGTGACTGACAAGGCATTTTCCTTGGGTGGCACTTTCTGGGGGCGGCAAAAAATAAATAAAATGCCCCCCAAATGCCTTGTCAGCTTCTTGTCCTGGGGGGCCCAAGAAGTGGCTGGCTGGCCACCTTAGGCCCCCCCTGAGCCTGGCATCTGTTCTGTTTGTGGGCAGGTGGCAAGGGAGCACTCTCCCCTGAGCTCTTTCTGCTCCCTCGCGTGCACCACAGTGATGCGGAGCCAGGACATGACATCACTCCGGCCCTGGTATCACTAAGCAGCACGTGAGGGATCAGATTAGGGAGAGCAGTGCTCCTTCGCCACCTTCCTTAAATGCCTGCACTTCCAGCCACCTAGCACCACACAAACAAGCTCAGCAGCCCCACTGGACCCCATGGAAATCAAGAATCCACACCAGCACTCCCAAAGGTAGGGAGTCTGGTTGGATTGAAATTTTAAAAAATAATAAATTGTGAGTATGTTAGTATCAGTGTGTGTGTGTGTGTATGTATGTATCTGTCAGTGATTGTGTATGCATGGGTGTCTATCAAAGAATGTGTATGTGTGTGTCTGTCAGTAAATGTGTGTCTCGCAATGTGTGTGTTTCTCACTCTGATTGGGTGCATGTCTGTCAGTGAGAGTGTGTGTGTCTGTCACTGATAGTGTGTGTCTGCCAGTGAGTGTGTGTCTGTCTGTCACTGATAGTATGTCTGCCAGTGAGTGTGTGTGTTTGCCAGTGAGTGTGTGTGTGTGTCTGTCACTAAGAGTGTGTGTCTGCCAGTGAGTGTGTGTGTGAGTGTGTATGTCTGCCAGTGAGTGTGTGTGTCTGTCACTGAGTGTGTGTGTGTGTCTCTCTCAGTGTGTGTGTTTGTTAGTGAGAGTTCATATCTGTGTTTCAGTGAGTGTGTCTGTCAGTGAGTGTGTATGAATGTCTGTCAGTGTGTGTGTCCGTCAGTGAATGTGTATGTAGCTGGTGGGTGTGTATGTATGTATTTCAGTGAATGTGTATGTCTGTCAGTGTGTGTGTCCCGTCAGTGAATGTGTGTGTGCGCGCGCATCGAGGGTGCCAGAGTTTCGTCATACCTAGGGCAGCACAAAATCAAAATACACCACTGACCATAAGGGACACCTAAGGGCAGCTTATCAGCATTTGCAGTGATCATTTGTAGCATTATTTATAGCGCTCATTTGTATTTTGCAACTACACTAAGTGACAACAGTATTCTTTGTATTCCCTTGAGTCTCAAACAGCACAGTCAATTTCCCTATTCTAGCAACTAAGTGGTTATTCCGCTTCATGCCTACCGCTGCTAAGATTTTCCTGGTACTCTGAAACTGGTTTATTATATACTGAAACACCAGAGAGGGTGTCTTGAAGGACACCACTTGTTTTGATATATGAGGGTAGCCTGTTATATCTATATACCGTATGGAAGCTTTGATTTCCTTTGTCTGGATTGGTCAGTTCCTCTATCTTCTTAAGTAATGCCTGTATTTGCCTGGCCTGTTCCTGTTTACGGTGCGTTCATAGAGATATGAATGTGCCCCGGATGCTACTTGTGTGCTATCCATACATTGTCCGTTTTTGTAGGACTTCTCTTATCTTGGTGACCATTTTTGCCTCTATCAGCGTCGCTTCATTTAGGCTCCAGTGTCTTTGTTTAGGTCTTTGGAATGGGATTGTCAGTGTGACATTCACTGCGGAGTAGTCGGACTATACCGTTATGCCTATGTATGTGGTCTGGATGTGTGTCAGGTATTCCTGGGCCAGGAACACATAATCCAGTTGGGAGTGTGCGTTAAAAGCTGCGGAATAGTATGTGTAATTCTGACCCTCCAAATGTAGCACACATCAGCAACCTGCCAGGCCCAGCTGTCCCAGTATTGTTCATACCCTCCGTATTTGCTACATTGGGATGGAGCTGCTGTCTCTAGAGGTGTCTATGCGCGGGTCTACAGTCACGTTGAGGTCTACCTCCACATCTAAGGTGCCTTTGTGAAAGTCGGCCAGTTGTTTCAGTGTTTTTAGGATAAACTCACTTTGTCGGTTGGGTGCGTATAAGCATGCAAAAGTGTATAGGTGATCCAATATGGTGCCTTTTAAGAAGAGATAGCGCCCATTTGTATCCACTTTGCTGTCTTGTACTTGGAAGGGGATGTGCAAATAATATTGCAATGCCCGCCCTTTTGGCTTTTGTGTTTTTTTGCAAAGAAAGTTGTTGGGTATCTGCGGTCATGCAGTGCTGGTGCACTAACTTGAAGTGCATTTCTTGAATCATTGCTACACTCTCCCACAGCTCACAGAGAAGTTGCGAGCGCGCCTCTGGTTTGTTTAATCCCCTCCATTCCTTTCTTTAAAATCCACGAACTATGATACAAGGGGATTGAGAGTTCTCTAGTATGTTAGGGGAATTTGCCCCAACTTCCACCCCTGCCTTAGACCAATGTGTACAATGGAGTCTACCCCAATAGATGTGTGGCTGTCGGCGTTTTCACCTCCAGTTATGGTACGTGAGGATGGTTGGATATACTTCATTATACAATAGCACCTGCAGCATCACGGCCCCTTTCACCCTATTCATACCTAGTCACTAAAGCAGACCTAATGAATGGGGTACCACTACTGTGGCTAACTACCAAAAGCCTGTCTCCAAGACTGTGGTCATACCAGTGCCTGCCTTACCATTTCCCTTTTGAGTCAGTAATATTGTTTTTAATAACATTGTCTGCCCCATCATTTAAGTTCTCTTCTACCCCTCTCTGGCCATTTTCAGTCAGCTATTCCCCACAATTGGGTCTAGTGGTGCCTGTTGAACCCCTTTTCAGCAGATGGGAAGACCTTGGTTTTGTTTGCCCGCTGCCCCTGTATCTGAGGGTCTACCTGGTCTTCCCCCCGTATTCCTAACATCGCCCCATTCGTCCCTCTTATGTAGCATACCCCTTCTTTCATACTCAAAGGGATATTTCTGCTTGTTAACTACACACATTGTGCGCTGAAACTGTTTCTGGGTTATTCTATGACATCTCCCCCACCCTATCTTCCATACGTGTCCCCTTTGTCTGCGTGTCTATCGTGCACCACGTGCTCTCCTATGAAACCAGAACATGTGAGGGTAATATGTCAGGCCTTGTCTATGCATTCCCCCGCTGTCAGTGTGTCCCCTGTCTCCCTCTGTATTAAAGCCTCCCCTAGGTCAGTACCTAAGCTGACCCTTTCCACCCCCAGATGTCTTAGCATGAGCCACATTGCCTCTACATGATTTGACAGACAAGAGGTAAAAGGTAAGAGTACAAGCTTTCTCCGGTTATATAGTTGATTCACAGCCTTTTTCTGGATGTGTGGAAGCCCGTACTGGTACATCCCCACTGATAATAGCCTTATAGACTCATAGGTGACGTTGGATCTTCCTTGGGGATAGGTGGTGTCCAAGGCCGCCTGGTTTTACATGTTCTTAGCCTTGTTACCCTGTCCCACATTAGCCCGTCACCCACCCAAGTAGCTGTGGTCCCCCTGTTGTGGTATTCTCTTGAGTGGGCAACTTTTGTGTATTATCAGGCCCAAGGACCCCTTTACCTCCCTAAAGAAAAGACAGACACCTTTAATGTTTAATGTCCCATATATAGTACCCAGGATTTTATGCCAGTCAGGGGCAAGTTCTGTATCTCTGGGGTGATTCTCCTCGGTGGTTACTGCTGTGTTACTTCTCTGGGCCACCAAAACCTCCTTGTTGTCTGGGGTAGCATGACTCTAGTCCCGGATCTTGTCCTCCAGGTGTGGAACGTGGGGAAGGATCTCTCCATCTGGGTGGTGCCTCTAGTACCCAGTTATGCACAGTTGTGGCCAGTAGTTGCATCGCTTGTAGGAATCTAAAGGCAGTGGAGGGTGTGCCATGTGTTACCACTGCAAGCTTGTAAGCTGAAGGGAAAGCCCCACGATATGGTATTCCTTTAGCTCTTAGCTGCTGAGTTATGGGGCGCAAGGCTCCTGTGGCTTCCAGGGTCAGAATCGATAGATCCTGGAATAGGGTAACTTTAGCTACTATGTATGGGATGGATGTTTTTTGTAGTGTGGCAATATGGAACGTATGATTAGTGTAGGTGTTCACCCATCCTACCCGACAAGCCTTAGATGTCTGAGTGTAGCGCCGCTACATTTGATATTTTTCTGCAGATCAGTCATCAGTGTGTGGTGTGTGTGTAATTTCATTTTAACTCTATTTCTATGTATTAATATATACATATTGGTAGCAAAATACACTTAGAATAAAGAATGGTGAATTTCCAGAACAGGTTGGGGTATGTATCTGGAGTTAGTAGAGGACTTCCATTGTCCTAAAGTTTTAATAATATGTACCGGTAAATTTTTACTGGAAGCAGTGGTGGCTGCTGCGATTCGGAAGGAGTGACCTGAGTAGTTGGCTGAATTAAGGCCTAATCTCACATGTAATATACGGACATAAAGCATGAACTTATTTGTCATGAGAGTTGTTCCGTGCAATGCTACTAGAGACTGATCAGAGGAAACATAAAGAGAGGCTAGGTCATTCTCTAGAATTTTAACTGGGCACCACTTATTGTCGGTAGGGTAATAGGGGACCTTTACCATCTGATCCATCTGGTTAGTCTTGGTGTGGTTGAGAGTTAAAACATAGTGGTCTTACAATTTCATAAGGTGAGACCTTTTAAGGTAGTCCGTGGAAGTAACATTTATGGTTGTACATCCCCTTGGTCTGAGAAACCCATAGAAAGCCAGATAGATGGCGTTTATCACGTGATTCATTCACCCTGAAACATTGCGAACATATGTGCAACAACCCGCAGGCACTGAAACCACAAGTGCCTTCGTTGAAATTATTACAAATCTGGGATTTTCCCAGGTAAACAATATTTCATCCCAATTTGTCCTTGATTACTTTCTCAAGCTTTGACGTGGTGACAGGGATGGGAAAGTTAGACCAAACCTCCAGGGTATTAGGACATAGGTTAGTTGTGTGAGAGTTTGAGGAGCAAATGGCACAAGCTGCTGTCTTGAGGCCCGCAAAGTGTCTGCAGAAGAGCTCTGTATCCAGCTGACTCCAGTCAGACTGGATATTAAACTGTGCCAGAGCTGCAGATGCCTTTCTAGAAAATCTGTGTTAATTATAAAAAGCTGTACCTCCATATTTGTGCCCCAAGTCCACCAGCTTGGGGAAACTCCTCTCTACAATTGGGATATACTGAGCAGACCACATCCCTTTATATGCCGAAAGTCAGGACAAACTCGGGTATAGACAATTTCCTATTTAACCTGGGATCCCTAGAATTCATGACCACAGAAACATCACCATTGGAATAAGTCTTATTCTCCAATATATCTTGGGAGGCAATCAGGAATGAGGCCAGGTTGACATCTTTGCCTTCCAAGATATATTTTTTAATGTTTGCTGGTACCATAAGCACTGGGTTTATAACATTAGGGGTTTTCAGACTGATTGGGGAATTACCCGTTTGAATGCTGGGGAGATTTATTGGTTCGATAGTAAGTAGTACAGAAGGTGAATTAGGTCGGTTCCCAGACTGCAATCGGTCTAGCCTATCGTTGATCCGTCCCAATGAGGACAGGACCGATAATAATACGGCATGGATATCAGATGTCTGGCCACCACTGGACCCTTCTACTGCCCCAGTGTTATTTGTGGTAGTGTTGAAAAGTCTGTACAGCTCTGCCTTCCTGGCAGTGGCAGGGTAGAGTATGTTCCTTCTCCTCATTCAGCTGTTATCCTAGTAATGGTCCAAGACCTGAGAGAAGTAGGGCTAGCATTGTCCACTCCGCATGATAGAGTGATTGACCTTGCTGGGGTGCCAAGGATAGACAAATCCTCGCCACATTCTGGTAGTAGACACATACTAGAAATTTAATGAACAGTAAGTTATAAAGGGGATCCCACACTGTACTGGTTGGCTGACTAATGAGAAAATATTAACTCTAGAAGCCAGTATCCAAATATCTAAGGTTGTAACATGTTGTAGGTGTGGGGGAGTATGATAATATTGAAAATTGACATACCTGTAGCGTATAGTTGGGTATGGAGTCACAGGTAGAGAATACAGGCAATACCTACGAGATTTAGTCAATGTGGTAACATAATGCGTAATACTACAAGAATAAAAATTGAGATACCTACCAATCTCTGACTTGGCCTATGTTGAATCGGCACTAAAGTGTAAGAGGTCGATGAACTAGAGGAGTCCTAGTACCTAATAACATAGAAAAATTTGAACATACCAGGTTCGGAAATGGATAGTGAGGGCCAGATCGTGAACCCAAATAAGTATTATAAACCACTAACCTAAATAATCAACAGTGTACAAGGAGTGAAGCAATTGCTGCTCAAATGATGAGCACCCTGTAACTTGGAACACAAGATAATATGCAGAAACCTGAGACAATCAATGTAATAACCTAGTAAACATAGATCCACCTAAAAAGGTTGTGGATCACTGAAGTTCTGTTCAGGAATCCTGAATAAGGTACCTATAAGAACATATGAAATGTAATTACTCAGATTGTCGAGAGGGCCAATGGCCTTTTATTATAACAACCATAGACATAAAACAGTGGAAATAGGCCTCACCTATGAGTTTTAGACAGGATATAACCCAGACCACAAACTGAAGAAAATGAAATAATTATGTAGTCTAAACTGCTAGCAACCTACAAAAATATGCATTCTGTTAAAACATACATGATAGAAATCTGTGACAAGGAATTTAATAGGTATCAAGAAATGAACTTTACTTAATCCATCAATCAGAAACAAATTAAATGAGCTTAATGCAGACTGGCTGTAATACAATGGATCTACCACTAAAGGGCTGATATAACTCAGAAAATTTACTGAATGCCATTCTCCTATACTGTTCGTGTAAAGTCAGCATAAAACAATTAGAACCTATGAGCATGGGCGTCCGCAGGAATTTTTCCAGGGGGGGGGGGGCATAATTGTAATGACATCCATGCTTGGTACCTTTTTGACAGTGTCATTAAAGGGAAGGGGCATAGCCATTATCACATAAAGCCAGGGTGAATAGCGTTTTCACAACTATGGTGTCAGGAATATATGTTTGTATTCCTGACACTATAGTGTTCCTTTAAGCAAATTAAAGGACCATTCTGGTCACCATAACAACTTCACCTAAATGAAAATGCTATGATGCCAGGAAGCCCCTGGGTGCTCGCTTTCCTTTAAGGGGTTAAATCACTCTCAAATGGTTTAACCCCAAAGGCTTCCTCCAGCTCCAGGTCGCTCAGTGGTATTTGGCTTCTGAAACAGAGTGTCAGGAAGTGCAGATTGACGTCAGGCATGGGTGCCGCTGATTGGCTAGAGTGGACAGTTGACGCTCTAAGCCAATCGCTAGTTCCCGGTTCATAAAATATTTTTACTTTTTTATGAATGGGGAGCTACTGATTGGCTTAGAGTGCCAGCTGACCGCTCAAGCCAATCAGCAACACCCCTACCCAATGGCACTCTGTGCTTCCTGACACTCAGTAAATAAAAGTGAACACATTAATAATTATATTTTTTTACCTTTGGAGATGAGAAGATCCAGCGTTTCCCTGCCTGGCCCAGGTACCAAAGCCTTATGATGTGGTGTCCAGAATAAAGTGCAGGGTTCACTTCATTTGTCCTTCCTGCTCCAATCTCCTTTTCCTCTCCTTCATTTGACAGTCTTTTTTTATCTTCTGACACTGTTTTCTATCCTTGGCCCCTTCTGCTCTTTTACCTTTCTGCTACTTTCTGCTTATTTTGCGCCCTTCTGCTCCTTTCTCATTCTGATCCCTTTCTGCTCCCTGAAGACCCTTTCTGCTCCCTTTTCTACTTTAGCTTTGTGCTCCTTCTGATTCTTTCTGCTCCTTTACCTTTGTGCTCCTTCCTGCTCCTTGCAGGCCCTTCCTGCTCTTTGCAGGCCCTTCCTGCTCATTCTCCTATTTTACCTTTGTGCTCCTTCTGCCCCTTCCAGCTAATTTCTGACCCTTTCTGCTCCATCTACTTTACCTTCCAGCTCCTTGCTGACCCTTCCTGTTCATTTCTGTTCCTTTCTGCTCCTTCTCCTACTTTACCTTTTGTGCTCCTTTCTGTCCCTTCCAGCTCCTTGCTGCCCCTTTCTGCTCCTTGATGTCCCTTCCTGCTCATTTTTGTTCCTTCTCCTTTTCTTACTTTACCTTCCTGCTCCTTGCTGACTCTTCATGTAGGCTGTCTCCCCCATCCCTCACTTCCATAGGCGTGCGCACGGGGTGTGTCGGGTGTGCATGGGCACACCCTAACCCCGTGGCACGCCAATGGATTGAGACCGTCAGGGGAGATCTCTGGATCTCCCCGGTCGGCTCATGCAGAGCCGACGTTACGCGGAGCGGCGGCTCCGGTCTAAGCCTCCATGGGCCGTTGGGGAGATCAAAGTTCTACCTCACCGGTCCACAGCAGCATGGAGGGAGGCAGCAGAGAACCCAGGCTAGAGTTCACTCTCCACTGAACCACCAGGGAAGGCAGCAGGACTGGGATATTAACTAATCTGCCCCCACCCAAACATACAGCACACACACAGCCCACAAACAGCACCCACACACATACATCACCCTTGCACACACAGCACCCACACAAACCCAGCACACTAACAGCATCCTCACAAACACACAAAACCCACACACAAACAGCACACTCACACACAAACAGCACCCTGACAAACACACAACACACACACACAGCACACAAACAGCACACTAAGAGGACCCGAACAAACACGTACACACAAACACCCTCTCACACACACACACAGCACACTACCAGTTCCCACACAAACAGCACCCTCACACACAGCACACTAACAGCACTCTCACAAACACACACAAAAACACCCTCACCCACATAGCACACTACCAGCACCCTCACACAGCAGTGTATATATATATATATATATACACACACATACATATACATATGGCGTGTGTTTGTGCTTTAGGGTGCACACCCTAATGCAATAGGCTGTCTCCCCAGCCTCACTCCCCTAATCTATAGACTGCTGCCCCCCTCCCAGTCTCACTCCCCTAATCTATAGGCTGCTGCCCCCCCCATCCCTCACTCACTCCCCTAATCTATAGGCTGCTGCCCCCCGTCTCACTCCCTAATCTATAGGCTGCCCCCAGCCTGCCTAATCTATAGGCTGCTGCCCCAGCCTCAAATCTATAGGCTGCTGCCTCCCAAATCTATAGGCTGCTGCCCAGCCCAAAATCTATAGGCTGCTGCCCCAAAATCTATAGGCTGCTGCCCCCAAAAATCTATAGGCTGCTCCCAAATCTAGGCTGCCCCCAAATCTAAATCTATAGGCTATCTCAAACCCTCCCCACCCCTCACTCCCTAATCTATAGGCTGCCTGCCCCCAAATCTAGGCTGCTGCACACCCCAAATCTATAGGCTGCTGCCCCCCTCACTCCCCTAATCTATAGTCTGCTGCCCCTCCCAGCCTCACTCCCTAATCTATACGCTGCTGCTCCCCCCCAAATCTATAGGCTATCTCAAACCCTCCCCCCACTTACCTGATCTGTAGGCTGTCTCTGGCTGCATGTGTTGCTCCCCTGCGGTTTCAATCAGCAGAGAGAAGCAGGGATAAGATGCAGCTTCCTATCCCTGTCTCTCTCCATATACTGTCTCTCTCCATCCTACTGGCCGGCGCCGGTATTGCAGTTCATTTTAAATCGCACAAAAAATATCAGAACAAGCTGAAAAATCCAGGGCGGGGGCAAGTGCCCCCTCTTGCCCCCCCCTGCGGACGCCCATGCCTATGAGGACATGATAGATTGTTCGGTTGCAAACACATGAACGGCCCACAAATGGAAGGCAATACTATGAACCGAATCACTCCGTTCCTAAATCATTTGTGAAAAACTTCTATGTATATGAACAACTTATCATAATGCATTTGTGAGTATTGGAGCCGAACAGGATGTGTGCATGTGCATTCTCCTGAATGCATAGTAATCGTGAAAACAAACATACAAAGTAACCATCTAGGCTGAGAAAGTAGCCGAAAGCCAGGCTGCAAAGTACCCATTCATATGAATTAAACAAATTAAACTAACAAAAGGATGCATTCGAATAAGGTAAGTGTTGAAACATAGAGCCAAACTGTGATGAGGCTGTGTGCCAGCGACTGAGAAGAGCCGGAGAAAAGCACGAGTGTCTGAAGAGCCTGAGACTGCTGAGGAGATCAGTTTTCCAGATAAGGAAGCCTGTTGAAGTGGCTGGAGTACCGGAGAGTTCCCTCAAGGAGAAGATAAGTAAATGGCGATTTGCTCAGACTGGAAGTTGCAGTATGCAAATCACCAGATCAGTGGGGATAGGTCTGGCATCCCAGCCTTACAAACACACACATATATATATATATATATATATATATATATATATCAGTAGATAGTGATTAGCACTCACGGATTTCCAAAAGTAGATTAAAAAATAAAGTTTATTAATCATGTATTAAAAAGGCTATTTCGACATTTCAGTCCTCTTATGGGACTTTCTTCAGGAATGACACTATCTACTGGTATGTAAAATTCCCCCTGATTTTGAGCACCCGGTCTAAACGTTTTTTGGAGCCAGAGTGCAAGGACTTTGTGGATGTTTTTTATATATATATATATATACACACACACGCATATACACACAGTACATATAGAAATTATATGTATAATTACATACATAAATAAATATTGTGAAGAAAAACTTCATCTTATGGACTTCGTTCGACTATTTTACCCAATTCCCCACTTTGTTCGCCCAGTTGTTCGGTAACCGAACGGAGACCCCCCTCCTAAAACACCAATTAAGTTATTAACACTATGGGCATTCGAAAACCACATCAAAAGGATTCCGGCCGAACGCTGTACTGGGTGCCCGCAATTTTGTGCAGTCGAACGCACGTGGTGAGAACAATGGATGGCGGCCATCTTAACACACAAATACACTCAGCGGGACGTGGTCGTCGAGTGCCTGGAACTGTTTTCGGCCAGGCACTCTGCTGAGCCCCGGCTGACTTCCATACATAGTCCATTCGCAGAATATTTCGTATTCACGAACGCCATTCGGTAAAAGTAAACTACCGAACGAGGGGAATATCCTCCATGAACCAGCATTCGCATAACTCTTATGGTGTTCGGGAAAAAGCCTCACGAACTGAGACCGGCTCTTGCCACATTTTCTCTGGAACTGTTTTCGGCTTACTCCTCGTGGCAGATCGGTCAAAACTTCCATGCGATGGTACGGACGAACCACCAAACAGATCCGGATCTGATTTTCGGATATATTGTTCACCCAGATCCCAGCTATCCAACGATGGGACTTTTGTGGGGTTACAGTGTATTTTGGGGGTACTTTTGGGGTGTTTTAAAAATGTTGTATTTTTTTTTGTCCTGGAGATAATTGAGCTTTGCCCAACCCCTAACTCAATTATCTCCCAGGCTCAGAGGAGGAGTTTGTATACTGCATAAATACTGTTGCTGTGTGTGCCATTAAACAGTTCTCTACCCAGCATTAAGCCTCGGCCCATGTGTGGGGGGTTATGCTATGCTTGTGGCTACACTCTTATAGTAATAGTAGATTATTCGCTATTTACTGGGAGAAAGGGAACCCGAGAGGGTTAGACCGTCACATATATATTTAAATTCTACGTGTATTTATGTAATCTTTTTACATAATTATGTGATTTTATTAAAGTAGGAAATGGTTTCTTACGCAATTAATCATTGGATATCATTGGCATCATCTTGCACAAAGATTTGCTAAGGAAGTACTACTTGACTATATATGACTGTAGTAACAAGGAGAGCACTGCACAATATGTAAATGTTGTTTTGTTTTCGATTATTTATTTTTTTTCCCTGTGGAAATCTCTAGACTTGTACATGGTGGAATTGTTCATTTAGACTAAAATATGTTTCACATTTAATTTGGGTTGTTTGATGGTTTTCCATGTGACAGTTCGGCTTGGGTAAATTTAATCCATGAAAAAAGCAGGAGCAAGCAAAAAAAAAAAAAAAACAGGAAAAGTGCTGCAATGCAAAAATGGCTACAATATTGCCTAGCCTAATGGCTAGGCAGTATCAGCCATTTTTGATCTGCTAATCTTATTTTGCATACTTGCAAAAACATCAAAAATGCTATCATACAATATGAACTGTAGAGTAATAGTAGAGCAATAGCTTCTGATAAATCTGACTGCTGTTCTGGGGGCAAGAATGAATTGTTTTCCTAGTGTGTTGCAAAAATTGAACTGCTTCAAACTGTTTTTTTGCCTTCTTTTTATTTAACAGCAGAAAACAGATGTGAGGAAGACTGAACTTACCCTATGTAACTAATCAAAAGTTTTTTTTTATATATAATTTTCCATTTTAATGTTCTCATTGATTTTTAACATACCTTCTCCTTGTCTATAGCTGAGACTTTATTGATTTAACCTGTTTTTTAAAGACACACATTATTATTATTGAAAATTTTAATATATATATATATTTTTTTTTTAAATTATGAATTAAATGTTACTTTTTATAAATGGTTGGCTGGTGCCTATTTGTCTGTTGTCTTTTGGTCTATTAATTCTGTTATTTAGGGATTATTCCCCAAGAGTCCTCTGCAGCCTGACACACCCTCCTAGATTTCATTATTCAAAATTCTTGTTGAAGTTCCTAATTTGACATGAGCGTTTTTCAAAATAGGAAGGTTAAAAGTGAGTCGGCTAAAAATCAAGATCCACTCACCCCTTCCACCCTGTGAAGACTAAACTTTCCCACACATCCAGTCTGTAGCATGATTGACCATGTTTTAGTGTGAGAAATAAACATTGTCCTATAAGCTTATACCAACTGTGCAGTAGGCATAGCTAGACCATAACACTCAGTCAGGCAGGGCGAAACCACTACAATGAATGGCATTAAATAACATTACAATTACTACCACTACATTTTAGAACACATTTAGTGCACACAGAGTTATATTGTGCAGTAAACCACCATGCACTGTATGTAATGAGGGAAGAAGCTTGTGATATGCATAGCACAACCAGTGGCACTAAATACACTGCAAATTTAAATAATTTGCCTATCACGGGAAATAAAAAATAGAAATCATAAACCTGTAAAAATAAAAATAATAATTTTTCAAAATTGTGTCTGGATTAGTCAGTCATAGTTGGTGTAAGTTGCACTGGCAATAGCATGGCTAAAGGATTTGTGTCCATTGGAGGAGGTGATTCAAAAGAAGATAGCGATGGACCAAGGTAGACAGAAGATGGATTAGAAGAAGAGTGCACACTAGCTGTAGAACATACTAGTGGAGTGCTGTCTGATCAGATGTAAAAGACGTGCTAGTGCCACTATCCTGCCTATAGTGGTGTTATTTCTGCTGGTGTTGGTGATGGCAGCAGAGTTGTCAGCAGTGCTCATGGCCATATGACTCCTACCCTCCCACAGTTTCTCCCTGTGATTTGGATGTAACATTGATGATGATTGGTTTGTTTTTATTACTACAATAAATTGGGGTATATTTGTGTATATTAATAGATATTTGTGCAATATGCTATGTTTTTTTGTTTTTTTTTTAAACTGAGCCACACTCTCCTCCCCCTCCTGGTTTGATGTCCACAAACCGCTTTAGAGAAACATTTTTTGACTGAAGAGCAAATTGGACTAAAAATCAAAGTGTTGTTTGTGTTCAAAATCTTCATTTCTTTACGAGATGTTTGAGGTTCATGAGGAAACACAGCTAAATAGGTGTCAGAAAAAAAAAACCATAGGAAAGTTTCATCACCAATTCATTTTTTTTTATTTTTGTTTTGCAACACCACACTCAACCACAGGGGACTTGATCCTCTATTTCTTATAGTTTTCATTGCCATAAAGTCAGAATGGGAATTAAAATTAGAATAACTGATACAATGGCTGATGTTCCCATTACATGTATGATCTTACTTTGCTAAGTGAAACGTCTAATCTGTTATGTCAGCCACCAATAACCATCTGTCTCTGCATGGTATATGGTTGAACGTTGTCTGCCAGACATTGATTACAACCCTTCATACAAAGCCACACTTTAGAAACAACAAACGTTAAACATTCTACAGGCAAAATGAAATATTATCCCTAGGGAGTCTGTTAGTAGAACAAGATAGCAAGCTCCCCTCCGGTTCCTACACCTATGCCGCCAGAGATGCCACAAACTGCATATGTGTGTGCATGTGAATGTAAATATATGTACGTATGATATATAATGTCCAGAGTCCCCTTCATGCGAGTTATAAAATTCCACTTATACAGCATTATAAGTTATTGATGGAAACCATGCATCAGTATCTGTAATAAAAAATACACATATTTATAGTAAAAATCATAGGAAGACCAAGTATATTGCCACTTGATCACCACATAACACAGGAAAATAATGAGCTGTTAGTGCCCTAGTGGCTAAAATGCACATTGTTTAACAGAAAACATACCCATTGTTATTGCAAACAGGTTCAGTCAGTATTGAAAAAGAGGAAAAGTTATCTCTCAAGAGGTTGGTAGCCTCTTAAATATGCGTGATTATCTTTTAATTATAATATGAATACAATTCTGTTTGTCTCTTACCTATGTTGCTGGCTGCACATGAAGTTCTGCATAAAATTGCAGTTAATTAGGCTATCAATCGCCCAGTGATAAAATGAATCTGAAATAACAATAGCTAAAGGGATTTTACCTTATTTAGATTTGATTAGTTTGTTGTCCTTAGATTTTGCAGAGAAAAAACAGACCCCCTAAGTTGATATGATCCCACAGAACAGAGTAATTAAGAGTTAAACCACTTTAGCCAAATGAGTGCATCAATTTTTGAACCAAATGCCATTTGTGACTGGCACTACAACACTGTACCCATAAGCAACATATAGGACAGAGGAATACTGTACAATCATTCAAAAATGGTTATCAAAATGCTAGGTAAACCGGTCCTGATTTCTGTAACAAATGTAGAATGAAACATTTTAAATAGCTTCTCCAATAGCTAAATATACACAATATCTAAAAAAAAATAAAAAAAAATATTGATATAATAACGTAAATAGTGTCCATAAGGATCTTGAAATAAAAATGTAGTAACAGGACATGTGTGAGAGTATCTGGGTGTTGGAAACATAGTGAGTATTAGGAAAGCGCTACGGAATCTGTTGGCGCTATATAAATGGCAATAATAATAATAATAAAATAGGCTGAATATGTTACATACGAGCAAAAATCAAGAGATTATGGTACACTTGGATCATATTACAACATAAAGAGCAGAGGAATTGTATACATCCAGATCTCAATTCCATGTTGATAAATGCAAAAAAAAAATGAAAAAAATCCAGTCCTGATTTTAGTGGGGAAAAAATCTAAATGGCCTTGTTGTGACAGATTGTAATACCTAAATGGACAAAATAATTAAAATGAAAATTAGTCCTTATACCCATTAAAGAGACACTCCAAACCCTTAAAACTTTGGCTTGCTGAAAACCTTTATGTGTGAAGAGTGTGTCCTTTTTTTTCATTTTGGTAATTGTGCAGAATTTAGTTGAAATGTACACGTTTATAAATTAGAATGGTTACATCCCCTGGCGTTTCTTGAAGACAAGAGGTCCTGTTACTTCCTGGTTTCGTAAGCTTGTTAGCACTGAACTCGAGCCTTGCAAAGACTTCTCATTGAGCTGCATTTGGAAGTCGGTGATTGGACAGCCACAGAAAGCATGGGTGGGGTTAGAAGAGGAAGACTTGTAAATGTAGCCGACAAAGAGAACTACAGATTTTTCAAGCTGTTTTCAGATATAACTCTGATTTAAAATAAAATGCATGCAAGTGTATTTGGGCAGTGGAGTGTCTTTTTAAGCATGTAGGAAAAAAATTATTAGGCTTTTAGTTACAGATACCTACCTCATTAACTGGTGCTTGGTAGCTAACAACCACAAGTTTTAATACCCACACAAATCTCGTAAATCATAGTGCTCAAAGTGAAAAGGTGAAAAAAGATCACAAACTGCCTGACACGTGTTTCGGTGCTACATTGCATCTTTGTCAGGGGACTCGCTCATTCGCGGGATTTTAAATGCCTTCATGTTAGGACAATCAAAACTTGTGGGTGGTTTGTAAGCACGAGACTTTGCCTAATTGAATACTCTGCCTCTCATATGATGTCATAGGTTAAATTCAGTGTTCCTGATGTAATAGATCTTCCTGTTCTGTCAAGACCTTTTGCTGTTCAGGTCAAAAGTTTATTTTGTCATATGAAATAAGGGTACAAGCCCAGTATAGTTCTGGTAATAGCCAACTGACTAGCTACACCAGTCCCATTGAGAACAGCCAGTGGCTGCTCACTGTAAAAAGACTATTGACTGTGCAGCTGCCCAGTCCAAAGTAACGTACTTCCACCCATGGGCATCGGGTGTGGGCTTCAATTTAAAGAACAGGGGGTGGACAGATCACTGTCCACCCACCTTGCCCCCACAGTGGGGCTTTCAATATAAGAAATAAAGTGGGTGGGACGTAGTGTCCCCTTGTGACCTCAAGGTGGGGTTCTTATAGTAATAATAATTTGTGCCCCCCACCCATGGGCAGCTGGTGGGGGCTCTTATATTGATAAGAGTTGACCTAGTATTCCCCTGAGCTCACATCTATTGGCAGCGGTTGAGATCTCGAATATTGATAAGGGGGACCTAGTATTTCCCCACTGCCGACAGCTTGGGCAGTGGGTGGAGGCTGTGGTGGACCTAGTGTCCCTCCCAGACCTCTCATGGGTGGTGGGCAGGATCTTTAATATTGATAATGGCATGGACCTAGTGTCTTCCTCCCCCAGCCCCCACACATGGGTGGCAGGTGGGTCTATTTAATAATCAAAGGTAGAGTGGGCCTGCTATTGTGAGCTCGGCCAGATCGTTCTGATTGTTTGTTTTACTAGACAACCAATCAAAGTGCTCTGACTGCGCTTGCATAGTGAGGGACAGCTCTTATAAGCTGTTTAAAACCAGTACAGATGATAAACCCCATCAAAAAAAACTCAGAAACGTGTGGAATTTTGGCATGCTTTTCTAATCAATTTAGGTTTCACCAGTTAGCCTGATACACTAAGCTGCACATTGTACTTTGTCTTTTTCTCATGGGCTTCATCATGGGCCAACATAGTCATAGGTGATACAGCATGAACGTCACGTGGAAGTGATGTCATGCCATAGTCTCTGGTATCAGTGCTCAGATCACAATATGGGTTTGTGCCTGTATAAATAGATAACATTCTTACTGTTGCAAGTGATATTATTTATTTTATATGCTTTATTAGTGTTAATTTAAATTAGCAGTGTATTTATCCATTTTATGTGGTTTTCTTTACAGGTGATGCAATAATAGAACCTATTGGGACCTTTTTCTTTATTAAAGAATTGTTGTTTGAACAATTTTGGTATTTTTTTTTTTGTTCCATTTTTAAATTAGGTGATCCTCTGAACACAATTTTTGGATTGACAGGGATAACTTCATTTAAGATAGCATCTTCTTTTAAAATGTGCCAGTGCTTTTTCATAATTTGTTTCAATATGTCTGCTTCTATTCTGTAGTTTAATACTCTTGGAAGGGTATATTTGTTACTATTAAAAAGATCATCCCTATCACACTTACTTGCAGGGGCGGACTGAGAACCCTCAGGGCCCCCGGGCAAAATAAATCAAGGGCCCCCTTACAGGCCCCACCCATACTCTGCAGCAAGCGCCACCCTTGTCCCGCCTCCATGCACCGCTTCCAGCCACACCCTACACAATCTTTAGACACAAGGAACAAAAGGGCAATAAGCCCTTCGAGGCCCCAGTAGAGACTACAATTGAGGGCTAATGGGCCATGGAGGGGGGTCTTTCTAGCGGAGGCTATCTCAGTGTCCTTTAGAGGGTGTGTTAGAAAGAATCCCCTCCAAGCCCCATTAGAGACTACAATGGAGTCTAAAAGGCTTGGAAGGGGGTCTTTCTAACAGAGGCCATCTCAGCGTCCATTAGATATCCCCTGCTGGAAACAGTCGCCTCCAGGCCCCAGTAGAAACTACAATTGAGGGCTAATGGGCCATGGAGGGGATTTCTAGCAGAGGCTAGAGTCTAATGGGGCCTGGAGGGTGGTCTCTCCAACACTCTGGTTCCTATTCACAATATAGCAACACAACATAGCTCGCTGATACCTAAGCCAAGTTGGCTCCTCTTACCTTAATTACTGTTGCTGGCTGGCAGTCTGTGGGCTTGCTGGCTGCGGCTGGCAGGCTGTGTGCTTGCTGGCTACTGCCGGCAGGCTGTGGGCTTGCTGACTGCGGCTGGCAGGCTGTGGCTTGCTGGCTGTAAGCCTGTGGCTTGCTGTAGGCCTGTGGGCTGGCTACTGGCCTGTGGGCTGGCTAACTGGCTGGCTACTGGCCAGCCTGTGGGTTGGCTGGCTGGCTACTGGGGCACTTGTAGATTATTTAAAGAAATAATCCATGCACAATAACCACTACTGCTCCAGAGTAAGTAGTCAAACCGTTTAAGAACAGTTTGACAACTTACCTGGGGTCTGCTGGGATATGAGGCTGTAGTAGGGAATAGGAGCAGTGGTGCAATGTGTGTGAAAGGTTCAGTGTGTGTGTGGGGGTGTAGTGTGTGAATGTGTAGGGTGTGTGGGTAGTGTATGTGTGTGGCAATGTTAGTATGGGGAGCTGTGTATGGGGGTCTGTGTGTATATGGGTGGGCAGTGTATGTGTGTGTGTGAGGCAATGTGTGTAAATGTGTATGGTGTGTATGGGGGCAGTGTGTGAATGTGTATGGTGTGTGTGCGGGGGCAGTGTGTTTATGGGGCTAGAGTTCACTCTCACCACTGCGACCACCAGGAATCCATGGGGGTTACAGTGTTGAGAGTGAACTCTAGCCGTAGCTCCAGGGCTAGAGTTGACTCTCGCAAGAGCAGTAACGTTGCCATGGTAACCGCGGCAACGCTCTGTGCTCGCGCAAGAAGGACCCAGAGGAGCTGCAGGGTGAGCTCCCAGGTCCTCTCTTCCTCCCCTGCCCGCACGGTGCCTGCGGACAGGGGAGGGGGGGCATTCTTCCCTCTCTTTCTCCCCCCCTCCCCATCTCTCTATTCCCCCTCTTTCTCCCCGTGTCTCATTCTTCCCTCTCTGTCTCCCCCCTCCCCATCTCTCTATTCCCCTGTGTCTCATTCTTCCCTCTCTGTCTCTTTCTCCCCCTCCCCATCTCTCTATTCCCCCTCTTTCTCCCCGTGTCTCATTCTTCCCTCTCTGTCTCTGTCTCCCCCCTCCCCATCTCTCTATTCCCCCCTCTTTCTCCCCCTCCCCATCTCTCTATTGCCCCCTCTGTCCCCCCCTCTTTCTACCCCCTCCCCAACTCTCTGTTCTCCCTCTTTCTCCCCCCTCCCCATCTCTCTATTGCCCCCTCTTTCTCCCCCTCCCCATCTCTCCCCTTCTCTCCCCCTCCCATCTCTCTGTTTCCCCCTCTTTCTCCCCCCACTCCCCATATCTGTTCCCCCCTCTTTCTCCCCTCTCCCCATCTCTCTGTTCCCCCCTCTCTCCCCTCTCCCCATCTCTCTGTTTCCCACCTCTTTCTCCCCCTCCCCATCTCTCCCCCCTCTTGTATCTCCTCCCTCCTCTTTCTCCCCCCTCCCCATCTCTCCTCCTCTTTCTCCCCCCTCCCCATCTCTGTTCCCCTCTCCCCATCTCTCTGTTCCCCCCTCTTTCTCCCCCCCCTCCCCATCTCCCCCCTCCCCATCTCCCTCCTCTTTCCCCCTCCCCATCCTCCCCTCTTTCTCCCCCCTCCCATCTCTCCCCTCTTTCTCCCCCTCCCATCTCTCTATTCCCTCTCTTTCTCCCCCGTGTCTCATTCTTCCCTCTCTGTCTCTGTCTCCCCCCTCCCCATCTCTCTATTCCCCCCTCTTACTCCCACCTCCCCATCTCTCTGTTCCTCCCTCTTTCTCCCCCTCTGTCTCAAGTCTGAGGGGGCTGGCCGCATTTCATGCTGGAGCCGCCGGGCCGGGTGGCAGCCTTGCCGGTCCGGCGGCATTTCTCTCACTAACGCTGAAGGAGGAGGAGCATGTCTCTCTGTCATGCTCCTTTGCGGTTCCCACATCCTGTGCTGGGAATTGTGGGAACCGCAGGGAGCATGACAGACACATGCTCCTCCTCCTCCTTCAGTCCGCCCCTGAACTTATCACATTACTTTCCATGACAAGATGTCACATGGGTTCCGGTTTTCATTTCTAGGGGGTGAAATGCTTGGTATCAAAGGGGTTCACATATATAAACACAGATATATTTTATTCTGATTGATCTGATTCATTGCAGACTCATAGCACCATTTTTACATCTGTATGTCAACTGAGTATTCATTGATGAAGCTCACCAAATTAATTTTA
>OW240922.1:55770002-55828250 GCA_933207985.1 Pelobates cultripes
CCCTCACAGTGTGCCACCGGACCGGCCACCCGGTGGCACCTTCCTCTCAAGTCCCCATATCCAGCCCTGCCGCCGGGCCCCCTGAAGGCAGCCCTGGCGGCGGGCCCCCCTCCCGGCCGGGCCCTCGGACCGTGTCCGAAGTGCCCAACCGGTCAGTCCGCCCCTGCTTACTTGTTTGGTCAGTAGTAGTATCAAGTGTTTTTATATTGTATCTCTTTTGTAAAAAAATTCCCTTTTTTTGTGTCCTTGTTCTTTAAAAATAGACCTTTCGAAGCAATTTCTTCTTAATCTCAACATTTGGTTCTTGGGAACGCTATCGAGCCAGGGTCTTTTAATATTGACAAAATTGTTTACATGTGTCTTTTTAAAATGTTGTTTTTTTTGTATGTATATTATTTTTAATGTAAATATCTAGTTCTAAAACTGTAATTTCATTATTACTAAAATTTGCTGTAAGTAGTATAACATCCGTATTATTTAAAAAGTTAATAAAATTCCATGCAGCAGAAATAGAACCATTCCACACGAAAAGATTGTCTATATATCTAAAATATGAGACCAGGGTACCCACCCAGTCAAATCAACTCCAAGTTAATCTCTCTTCCCATTTTGCCATGAAGAGGTTGGCATAACTGGGTGCGAACCTGGTACCCATAGTAATGCTGTGTTTTTGTAAATAAAGACTCCCCAAGCCAAAAATAATTATTTACAATTACATTAAAGAAACACTATAGTCACCTAAATTACTTTAGCTAAATAAAGCAGTTTTAGTGTATAGATCATTCCCCTGCAATTCCACTGCTCAATTCACTGTCATTTAGGAGTTAAATCACTTTGTTTCTGTTTATGCAGCCCTAGCCACACCTCCCCTGGCTATGATTGACAGAGCCTGCATGAAAAAAAAAACTGGTTTCACTTTCAAACAGATGTAATTTACCTTAAACAATTGTATCTCAATCTCTAAATTGAACTTTAATCAAATACAGGAGGCTATTGCAGGGTCTAGCAAGCTATTAACATAGCAGGGGATAAGAAAATCTTAATTAAACAGAACTTGCAATAAAGAAAGCCTAAATAGGGCTCTCTTTACAGGAAGTGTTTATGGAAGGCTGTGCAAGTCACATGCAGGGAGGTGTGACTAGGGTTCATAAACAAAGGGATTTAACTCCTAAATGGCAGAGGATTGAGCAGTGAGGCTGCAGGGGCATGTTCTATACACCAAAACTGCTTCATTAAGCTAAAGTTGTTCAGGTGACTATAGTGTCCCTTTAATTAAAATTAATTATATTCCTTCTATTATAAAATCTACCTGCGCTTGATGCATATCTCCATCTCTTTCTAAAATATTTTTCACAGCACTACAAACTTTCTCGTGTGGAGTGATTGTATATAATGGCTGAACGTAAGATGTGAAGGAAGTATTCCATTTCATATTATTATGGTTTTTCAAGTCTGAGGTATAAAGGGACAGTACGATAATACAAAATATATATACAGGTTGCGGCAAAATTAAAAGTCCAATAGAATATCAGATGCTTGCAGTATTCTTTACTTGTAAATTGTCCAGGATTATTTAGTAGAGCTATAAAACCAGCTCTGAGTATAACAGCATGCAGCTGTGCAATCCTCACTGACGGATATGTTCTTCTAAGAGTCAGTCACTCGGAATGTAGGTGGATATATACATAGATATAAAAGGCAAAAATAGTGCTCTCTGTAAAGCTGTACACTAGTAACTATAAAGGTAAAAGTAATCTACTCACATTTGATGGAGCAATATACACTTGCTCAGGTATTAACACTTGGGTGGTACAATCCCCACCAGGGAAATAATGTAGAGTAGCTCATCCAAATGGTAGTTCTTCCCAGGATACAGGTAGCAGGTAGGCAATGGTTGAATAGATGTGCCAGGAACAGTAAAATATATAAAAAGAACTGAAACTAAATGAAAAAGAATTAAAAGCATAAAAATATAATAAATGGTCAGACACATAAATTAGGTGAATGCCAAATATCTTTAATACTTAAAATTACTAGTCTAAAATAACACAATGCGTTTTGTCTAAAAAGGACTTTCTCAAGTGTAAAGCTGGGGCTGAGGGTATCCCTTACTACCAGTGTTAGCTTCCTGCTTACAATTCTACGTATAGTTGCCTTTTAGAGCTTATCCCATTTTCTATTATAAAGGGACAGTACACTTACTACACTTAAGGGCTAAAAAAATGTAAGCGCGGTTTATATTCAGTATTGTTTTTATTCTACTATTTGTCACAAGGCTGGGGAGTCCTTGTAAAATTTACTGCTGACTCACCATAATGATAGCGAGCACCTAATCTTTTACCAGTTATTATAAGCTATTTCCCTGACTGCGCAGAGCCTGCATGGGTGAAGATGGATTAACTTAATAAGAAGAAACACATCCAGTGCAAAACTCATCTCGAGCCACGTGGGTGGGCGCAGTTTGCATTGATTAACCATTAGATATAAATTCCAATGAAACAAAAGGTTGCAGAAGTGAACCAATTGTATATATTTTAAGTGACAGGAAGTAACCAACAAAGGGAAAGCGGAGGAGTCGTGAAAACAATGTAAACATGTTTTATATTCTCTTATGCTCTATTAAATATATATAATTTTTTACTGCTACTAAATATCAACATTTAGTGGCAGCCCCCAACATCAAATCTTCTTTTGTTTTGGTGCTGTGGACAGAACTCTGAATTAAGAATCAAACAAAACCGTTCATCCATTGTCCATTTTGGTCATATGGCGAGAATTTGGACCACCTGACGTTTGCCCAAATTTGGGGCAAGAAGCAATGCAGGAGAAGCCAAATACACATCTAATACTTAGATCAATATGTTATTGTATCCACCTGTGAACAGATTTAGATATCAGGAGTCAGGACATCTTTTGAGCCCTACAGTTCTGTTTCAATAAAATCTGGAAAATCACCATGGCAATATTTTTGGCAATATGATTTAAGGTGGGACATGCAATTTCACCCTTCGTAGTAGTTATAGTGACAGAAACTGTTGGGAGAACACCTGGTAAAATACCTGGTAAAATTTAAGTTTTAACTACTGTAGTTTCTTACCGCATGCAGTATCTGACTATATGTACCTGTCATATTGGTAATCCTCCTATTTCCTTCTTTTTCCTGTGTTGTAATATTCAATGATACAACAGTTAATATGTGGGTTACCAGCTTTTTAGATCCCAGGAAAAATCTGATTGCCAGATTGGAATCAAGAGTGTTTTTTCCCCCAGTTTGTGGCAAAATTAGAAATAGCTGCAAATTGATTTTCAAGGATCAACTGCAGTAATGCGGATATGCGAAAGGCTGAACATGATGAATTTGAGTCTTTTTTTTTTTCAGCCTATGTTACTATGCAACTCTATACTATATTACTATAAATATGTGCAGGAGTGAAACGCAGCTGCAGCCAACTCCCACTGGACCTCAGGGAAGCTATTCTACTGTTGCAAAAATATGGGCAAACATTAGCTCACATTATCATGCATTTTTTTATTTTGATTTGTGTGTGTGTATCTGGCAGTGTGTCTGCTTATGTCTTTATGTGTGTCTAATAGTGTATTCTCTGTAAGATTGTGTGTATCAGGCGGTGTGTGTTTAGCAGTGTGTCTTTGCGTGTACCTGCTTGTATCTGGCAGTGTTTCTGTAGCTGTATACCCGGTAGTATGTGTGTGTGTGTGGCAGTTTGGATTTGTCTGTGGCTTGCAGTGTTTGTTTGTGTGTGTGCATATGTCTCTGGAAGTGCACATCAAAGACATCTCAGTCGTTGTTTAGACCCAATGGGTAGCCAGCAAAAAGGCGCATGCGTGAGTGGGGAAAGTGTAGATACAAAGGCACGGGAGGTCTTAAGAAGAAAGGGGATGGCTCTGGGTAAGAATAGGGTGCCTATATATAGGGGGGCATTTTTTTGACCCAGCCATCTTAATAATTCCAGGTTGGAACAACTTGATGTTTGTTGTTGCCAGAGCTTTTATTGGCCAGGGCCTACATGGATATTGACAGTTTCCAGACAGCCCTTTGGGCTGGGGCCTTTCGGGCTGGGGCTGTTCAAGATGGTGGGGCTCAGCTGCAGACTCAGCTGACTCATCTGTAAGCTGCTGCCACGGTGGCTGTTCCTGCCCTTGGCGGCCCACTATATCGGGTGCGACCTCCAGCCCATTTCAGCCCCTATCCAGGCGGCCGAGTTCATCCGGAGGTCCTGGAACCCTCCAGGTGGACGGCTCATCGTGACAGGAGCCGCGGGGGCCAGGGCACCCCATTCAGATATGGTCACGTATCCTTCGTATCCATGTGGCTAAAATGGAGATAACATTCCGAAGATTGAGGGGAATGCCGCTTGGCGGTCTTCTGCTATGATGTCTGGTTTGCGTGGCATGTCGGTGCACGCTGGCCACTGCAGACCCACGCAATTATATAGCCCCACGTCCGTCCATGGTAAAGACAACATCGACAGTGCGGGTGACGTCATGCAAAAGACACACGCACATTTTGGGGTCAAGGGCTAGGTACAGCCAATCAGATCTGCAAGAGGGTTATTTAAACTAATTTATTCCTTAGCTCATTTCCCCGTCGTGGTTTCCCTTAGATGGTTATCCGAAAGTGTGTTCACGATTGTGTTATTCTGGTTTTTGACTTTGGCTTCGTTTTGACTTCCCTGATTTCTGGTTCCCTTTACATTTGGCTTTTCCTTATCGCTGTGTCTCATTCTGTGTCGCTGACCTTTGCTAGTTTTCTGTCTATTCTCGTGTTCGTTAAGTCTGGCCATTCTAAGGTCCGTTTTAGATGTTACCCTTAGTTTTAGGGTGTGATACTATTCTGCGTGCTGGATCAATATAATCCTGACAGATACCCAGCGTGCGTCCCGCTCGTTCGTCAGGCGGAGTGCCGGTCAGGCCTACGGGCAGGTAACTAGGCCACAGGGGAAGTCACGGGGCTGCAGCAGTTGCAGTCCCTTTTGGGAAAATTGCTTTTCGCTGCCGCATTATGCAGCAGGTCTGACTAGGAATTTTGAGTTTTGGGGAGGATCTGCTTCGGGATCGGCGGGTGACGTTCAGCTGTGATAATATGGGGGTGATATTGGTATCAACAACTTATTGGCCTCTTCCCCTCCAGTAGTCAGGCTTTTCAGTCGGCTTGTATTGTGCTGTCTGCAGTTTAACATATCCTGTAGGGTGGTACATCTCCCCGGGGTGACTGATGTAACGGCACATGCCCTCTCTCGTTTGCAGTGGCAGGAGCTCAGGGAGTCAAGGCCTGGGGCAGGTGCAGTCAGGTTCTCGTGCCCAGCGGACCTGTGGTGCCTTGCACGGACAGAGTGATGGATGGATTTGGGGGTTGGTGGCGGAAGCAGCTTGGCTCAGGTTTGATAAGGCATGGGGGAGTGGCTGTCTTTCGAACGGGTACATGGGGATTTCTGGGCTGACGGAGAGCGGCTTCAAGGTTTGCTGAGCTTGCTGTGGTTCTGGGAGGCTTCTGGCTGCTCTCCTGCTGTGTCGGGTAAGGTGGCCAGACTCTGCTTCTGGTTTAAGTTGAACAAAGTTACCAATGTCACCAAAGATTTCATGGTTTCCATTGCTATGAGGGCTTGGCATCCCAGCGTTTCGGACGCCGGGAAACCTGTCTCCGGGGCATGTTGTTGGGCATATTTCAGGTCTTGCCTCAGCTATGCACATCGGAGTATGAGTTGTTGTTGTTCAGCTTGGTGTTTTCATTTCCTTTTTTTGGGGCCCTACGGGTAGGGGAGCTGGTTAGTCCTCGTAGGCAGGTTTCTGGGGGTGATGTGTCCTTCAGGGGATCAGTGCGCTTTCTGTTGCTCCGCTTGAAGGGTGTGTGGGTCTCTCTCCAGGAGCCACCGGGTTCTGTGCTTTGTCCGGCCTCTCTGTGCACTGCGTCCATCTATGTCAGGCCTCCTGTTAGTTCACCAGGATGCGGGGTTGCTGTTCGCATGTTCCAGAAGTCATTGGATGCCTTTGGCATCCGGAGTAGGGACTTTGGGGGCCACTCCTTTCAGAATGAGGCTGCAAGGGAGGCATCGTATCTGGGTCTCTCAATGTGCCTGTGCTCTCCCTGGGGGACTTCGACTTGGCCTGTCTCTTACGATTGCAGACGTCCATTGATTCAGGTCGTGGGGCATGCGCTGGCTTCATCTGCTGCCAGAACTGGTTTAACTGTCCCATTAATTAGGAGTACCGGATGTCTTGGTGATCCACCTCAGGGCAATGATCTCAGCAGTGTTCCGGTATGGGGACTGATTTGTGTCCAGATTTGTGTGGGGAGTTGGAGGCATTGCGGTACGGCATTGCATTTTTGAACAAAATGCTGCAATGTTGTTCAGGAGTGACTGGGTACATCTTACAGAGGTTGGATCTGTTTAACCTAGCTTTACAAGATGCTTTGGAAGAGGCTATGGCGATGTTAGTGGGGCGGTTTTAGGGGGTAAAACAGTGGGGCTTATGGCGGAAAAGGTTCTTGCCAATTGAGGTTGGACTAGTGGTCCAGTGAAAAGGATGATCGGGGCTGATACCTCCCTTAACCTAGTTAATAAATATCGGTTATGTACGTGCCCACTGAGCCAAAGGTCTGCCAGTGGTTACCATGGAGGATAATGTTGGGCCAGTTTTGAGGCCAGTTTGTGTTGAGGACGATGGGGAGGGCTGGTGCCCAGGATCAGTGGGAGTGGTGGGCAAAGTTCGAGTTTGAAATGTTTATGGGTACATTGTTAATGTTTTACATTAACATGATAAGTTAATATTTATTAATATTAAATAATGCTGTAGCCTGTTTGTCACCATCCACATCTTACGTCAGATTATTTAAGGTAAGCTAATGATAGGTTATGGGGTATTCACATCTACACGGTGCCCACTACCTTCACACAAGTAAGGTGCACTTGGCTGTCTCATGGAAGTTTCTGTTCTCACATATATTTGAGCCCTACTTCATGTACATAAGTACATTAAAAAATCACGAGTGAAGACAGATCCAAAATAGCGACTGCACTGCAGCTTCTGTCACCAATAATGACCTCGCACAAAAAAACGTGATTTATGGTTTACAAAATGTACAAAATTTAAGCCAATTATGATTTGTCTGCTTCATGATGTCTAGAAAAAAGAAAATATAACCGTGAGATTTATATAGTTTAATGACAGACATATTGTATGCAGGTCCAGTGACTTTCAATGAATAGTTAAATATGAAAAATAAAAATATAGAGGGCATTAGTAAAGAAAACCTTTAGCACAAAATTAATTTAAATAATTTCAGTGTTCACAATCAGGATTGGGGTTAGTGTTTCTCTCAAACAGAGGGAGCTGGCCAACATTTTTCGAATCTTGATGCCTGGCTAAGTTTCTCTCTTTAATGGAACAAGTGGGTTAATCCCTGTATGAGACCTGAGCGGGCACTAACTGAAGGACAAGCTATTTAACCTGATGTCTATTTCCTCAGAAATTCATGTTTTTGGGCTAATTTATCCATATTTTACTCTACTAAATGCAGATGTGTAGGTGGCATATACAAAGTATACTGCAGAGTTGCAGACAAATTTGGCAGTTATTGCATATAAATACCATATAAACATGTCTGACACAAAATGGAACTTATTCTGGGATACATTTTTATTATTATTTATAAGTTCATTACCATCTTTCAGTAGAAAAATTACAGCTGTACTATAACTTACTAAGAATATTACTGTTCAAAGGTTTATGGGGTAAACACACTGACTAAACTTTTTGTCCTGGTTTAGTCAAAGCTCACTCAAAAGCTGCAAATGTAGTTTAAATTAGCCTAATGCAAACTTTTACTTTTCATTATTGCATTGTTTAAAGCATTACAATAGTCCATTCCATAACAATAGCAGTATTTAATTTAATTAACCTTCATTAAACTAATTTGCCATTGTGTACACACACTGATAATATAACACACTGATAATATATCACTTGCTTTATTTGGTCAGTTAATCCACTTTCCTTTTGAGAAGCAAACAAATAGTAGGAACTCTGTCATGTACAACAAAATCCTGTTTTATAGTAATCAAAAAGCTAGTAACTGCCCTATGTAATTTTTAGATATTTTAACTATAACGTTGCTATTTTGTGAACTGTTTTGGTCACAAGGTATGTGGAAGTTCTGAGTTGTTGCTCGCTTTACCCAGCATCCTTTGCAGTTTTCTTGAAGTACAGAGTTCAAAATTTGCCAATTGAGCAGCATGTGGTTAGCTGAGACGTTCCTTGTGGCCAGAGCCAAGAATTTTGTATTTTTGGGGGGAAATATGGGCTAATTTTTCATTAGCTGGCTATTTGGCAAGTACAATCTAATTATTAGCAGATTAAAACGGTATTTTGTCATATAGTAAGTAGGAGAGTATACATAAAGCGACTATGAGATATACAGTATATATATGATTATACACAGTATAACAGAACATCAGTCAAATGTTTAAGTTACCTATACAGCTAGCCAACATATAAATGGGAAAGATGGAATATAGAACCCAGCTTCTTTCCATGTGTGTATGTGCTTTGTTGAGTAATCTTTACAGTCTGTCAATTGTGCAAAGCATTTTTGGTCAGATTGCAAAGGATGGTGCATTAGGCACACATACCCAGAAAATGTGACTACCTGGAAGTTAAAGAATTATGTAGTCATTGTTAAATAACTCCACAACTCCACAGGATGCAGGAGCAAGTCACCATGAAGAACTTGGATCAACACCTATCCTACAACAGAAAATGTACAGGAAATAAGTGTATTACTAGTCATTAGGGTGGCTGGACCTTAAAAGGTTACTCCAACCAACATGACCACTACAGTGATTTGATGTGGTCATGGTGGTGGGAGTTTCTGCTTGAAACAATGCACATACAGAGTTATTTTTAATTCTGTGCTGGAGATTAGTTGAATCCCCAGCACACGTGAATTAAGCAGCTTAGAACTTCGGGCTGCCTTATGATAATTCTGTGCATATTTTGCATCTGTCTTCCGCACTCACAGTGTGCTGGCAACAGACATGATAATCTTCTCCCTTGTAGGCAGAGTGTCTGCAAGGGTAATATAGCTGTCCTGTCCCTTCTACTATGTGCTCCTTTCCACCTCCCTCTACTGATTGAATGGTGGTATTAATAATTTTATTTTAAATAACCCTCCCCTGCCAGTGAAATACAGGCTTCTTTATGAGAAGCCCTTAATTGGACTTTGTGAGGTCTGGAGGGGGCGTGAAAGTCAGCGCCAGGAGCTTTCCAGGTAAGTAAAACTTATTTTTTTGCAGGTTGGAGAGCAAACATGGGTGGGGCATCTAACTTATATTGCCCAATAGGGCATATTACACAGAAAAGATCCCTCCATCAAAAAGTTGGAATAGCCCTTTAATGCAATATCAAAAACAGAATACTCATGTACAAACTGGGGTCAGGAACAAGAGAGGTGCACAGATAGACAGATCTGGGACGAAGGAAATCAGACCGCAAAATAATCATTTCAAGACAAAGCCAGGTGAAATATCAGAGAGTCACTGTAATCATAAACACATTATTAGGTACTCAGGAAACCACAACCTGGCACTGGAATCTGGCATGGCAAGGTTTAAATAGGTACAGCGATTATTGACCATGCTTGTCATTTCTGCGCACCTAGAATGTACATGAGCATTGACAACAAAGTGACCCCACATGCTCGTGTCATTATTTTGATGCACAGATGTTTTATTACAAATGGATACCATATGGTAGCATTCAGAGGACCCTTATTGTGAGTGCCTTCTCATCACTTACGTTCATATTCCTTTATGGTAGCGTCCAACGTCACAATTGACGCCAGAAGTATGTGAGGTGGAGCGGGCAGTGCACGATTGAGCAGGTATCCCTATGTAAACTTTTCTGCTAGAGAGAAAAAGGATATATAATTTTGTATAATCATACATATGGATAGCATTTTATGGAAATCCAAGGTTAAAAGAATTATTGATATCTGATTGATATTTTACACTGTAAAATTTAACCTGTGAGTGATGTGTAATGAGTTTTTTTCTCAACTTTATAAACATTTCTTATTATTAAGAGCTTTGGTTTTTGTTTTATAAAGTGAATTTCAGTCACATATGGACAAATGAAGCAGACTTCTATACAGTGTCACCCTCTCCTACCTATATTGCAGCCAAAAAAGATTAAATAAACACATTTCCAAAAGTGAGGGACTTGTCAAGTGCCATAGATCCTGCAGATATAAAACATCCTAATTCTCAATAAATGTTTAAAGTTAGGCTAAATCTGCTAACCTCAATAAATGAGGAATGTCACACTGTTGGTACGATAATGTTATATGTCATTTTGGAGACTAATGGATCGATTTCTCTCCCTCTCTTGTCTGGTAATAAGCAAAGAGCTCCTCTATTGCAGGGATAATTACTTCTTAATTATTTGAAACAAATTCCTTTTTCTCTTTTTCCTTATTTGCCTTTCTAATGTGTGAAAAAGATGTTCTGCAGCACTCTTACAAGTGTAGGTTTTTCTATGCGAGTAAAGTTTAGTGGAGCTTCCATTTATATTGAGTCAAGTAATGAGTGCACACTGTTCTGAACCCGTAATGCACTAGCCAAACATGACTCAGCCAAAACTTCCGGGAAAAGAAAATGTATTTCTTCTTCTTTAAAAATCGTGGCTTGGACCAGCAATGGGGGGAATACGCCACCATGATAATGCTTACGCATTTCATGCCTCACGGGCACTTCAACTCTTCATCCCCGTTATGCGCCATTGTGGTGGCGTCAACCCCCCTTCTACCGGTTCCAGACACAATAACAAAAGAAGAAATAAAGGTATCACTTTTAGTTTTCTTTTGCACACGTTGGGAGTTTTTTTTTCTTTTTTTTTTTTCTCTTGCAGGTTTGTTATGGTTATGTTTGGCTGCAGGTTTTCATAAACTCCTTTTGTGGGTCACGCATTAATGTACAGGCCTATTCACTAAAGTGAGAATTGCTGGAAATTCAAAGTGAGTTTTAAAATTTAGGACAAATTAGAAAAATTCTCCAAGTCAATTTTGTATTCAGTTTGGCTATTTTGGCCTTACATTGAATTCCCAGAAAATCTTACTTTAGTCAACAACTCTAACAGTTTATGCTCACAAACAATATGCTGTTAGTTAGCTGTTACCAATGTAGAGCCTCAATGACTGATACAAATTCTAAATATCAAAATGATTCTTTCTACATACTTTCTATAAATACAGAGTTCTACTAAAGCTAATATATCCTCAGATTTAAAAGATTAAAGCACGATACTTTACATTTCTATTGTGGGGATTATCAGAAATGCGCAAAACAATATGAAAAAAGGATCAATATTTCTTACTGGTATCAAATTTTTCATCTTTAAAGGACAAAAACTGCATTTGATTTATTAGCTGATATACAGTGGGTTGTTTCTGATTTTTCTTATCACGTGATCCAATAAATTTAAGCAATATATACCCGATTAGAGAATGCTGCGTTTAAGACTAATTAATTATTACATTTATTCTGTTATTAGAAGTTAAATTGAACACAGAATTTTTGAATATTAAGAAGATTCAGATAAATTCATTTTATAACGCAATCCCATTTACAATTGAACTAAGCTCAGAAAAACTAGAATGTTTCTGTTTTGATAACTAATGTATACTCTTTGTATACAGAATTTGCAACCTATGAATTTAACATTTCGTATTGACAGGTTTGGTTATCATATGCACTGAATAAACCTATGTTCCCCTTTTTTACCCCTCCCTCCTCCTTGTTTCTCTTTGCTCCTGTCCTTTCCCCTATCCTCTTTCTTGGTGTGTTTGCATTATTGGAGCCTGGGGTGTTCTTTTGATCAACTCAATCTCTCTCTGGCACTTGAGACCTGATTGGCTAAAGGGTTTAGAGGGAAAATCTTTAATTAAGTAGATAATCTCTTCTTAGTAAGTTTGCAGCTTAATTTCTCTGGCCCTTTGGCTCTCACTTGGGATCTCTTACCAGACCTGGCACAAGAGATTTTCAGAAGAAAAATAATCTTCATTTTTTAGTGTCCCAGGGTGTTCCAGTTTTGGATTATGTTGAATATTGGGCCCCATCTCCGAATTCTCCTTATACTTCCTGTTCTGCAGTTTAGCCAGTCTTGGTAAGTACCATGGGCTTGATATGACCATATAAAGTTCTTTTTAGGTGTGTTATACTAGCATTTTTATACAGGTATATACTCTTAGGTTAGATATTTACATCGCATTTTAGTCAAAATTTAAATTAATATCTTAGAATTGTATATTTAAAAAATAAACAAACTAAAATGAAACAGCAATTTGTATATGTAGACATGTTTTATTATGTTTTCTTAAAAACGTCTAGCACAAGGTCTGCAAGTGTAGGTTTTTATTTATCAATGTTTTTAATTGCCTGCCAAGGAAGGTATTGAAATCATAAACTAAAAAATATCATACGTTTTTAAATTTTATGTCAACTTTGTTTTACTTGCTAATTTCTAGCTCCCTAAACCAATCATGTTTTTTTATAAATCTTTTTTTATGCATAAATCTTAAACTTTCTTACTTTTATTTTAATCAAATCTTGACATATTTAAGAATGCAAGAGAAAACCTCTATAATCTAGCATTGGCTGTAAAAGTCAGGAAACTGTGCCATTATTAATTTGTCACCTCTGCCCTCTGTAATTGAGATATTCCTAGCATATAATGAGAATGCAAAAATATAGAAACTAACTTGTGATGTTGCAGTGGAAATTTAAAAATAAAAAAATGAAGATAATTTATTTTTCTACTTTAAATTGCATTCACAATGGTCCTGAACTGGAGTCGGTTATATATCTGTTTTTTTGTTTTTTTTGTGTACTGTTTTTGATTTGCAGTTAAAATCTTCCCATCTGTCCTTTTGTAATAAATCTTCAGTTTGTTACTTTACAAATAAATCATGCTGATTGGTCATAAAATAATTGTGAATATTTGTAACGAATTGCTAAATTGACTTCTTCAAAATACCAATTGAAAAATATTTAATTTTAAATGCATATATATTGTACTAAATATTGCATAGAGAAAACAGTCTAATATTGCAAGAATATGTTTCTAGAAATTTGAGATAATTTAACTACTAAACCGCTGATTATCATTCTTTAAAAAAATATATATTTTGTTTAACTTTTTTTAAAGTAGTCTTTTACATTTTCTCTTCTTGACAAATGCTATCCATTGCAACCCTAAGACAAAATGTTAACCCTGGACCACCATTTGAAATCAGCCTTACTACTCTCATCTGTTTTTCAAACCCAGATGTAGAAATTCAATGTTAATTTATCTAGTTATAGGGCATTATGATCTCTTTATAATTAACTTTATAATATATTTGGCTGTCAAAATTTATATATTTATTATTTTATTCTGTTTTTGTACTTTGATACACTTTTACTCAATGACTAAACGCAGAGAATATATTTGCCACAAAAGTATTTGGTTAATACAATTTGCAGAAGAAAATTCAATTTATTAAGAGACAGAATGGACTAAAATTGAAATACTGCATTGTGTTTTGGCAAGCTGTTTTTAAATAGTGCAACAATAGAGTCTAGATGGTAATACATCAATTGCCCTTATCCTTTTTAGTGGGGTGTAGATATAAACAAATGCACGGATACACATGCACTTTTATTTAATAAGGCAGTATAATTCAGTGAGGATTTTAACGATCCCATAACAGGATTACACGGTATTTACCAGGTAATTCTCATTGAATAGGTATGTTAAAAAGGATGTTCTATCTATCGCATTACAGCTGCTGAATATAACCCAAATTACAGTTAATGTTTGCCTGAAAAACCTCAGATTTTTACTTAGAACCCAATATTTTTAAAAGTCCTATTTTAATCTAATTATTATTATTATTTCTCATTGATAGTAGTTCTGAAAATACATTTATTAAAATGTTCAAGTAAATAGCCCAATATTCTCTAACATAAAATGCACAAACAGATCCATAAATAGCGAGATGCACAAAATGCATTTTAGATTTATATACAATGTGTGTGTGTATATATATATATATATATAATGTGTATATATATGTGTGTGTGTGTGAAAGGTTTGTGAGCATGTAGCTTTTGAGTATACTACTCAAAACCATTATCCTCTTAGATTTATCATAAACTAACGAATGCCTCCTCCACCCTCCCCAAAAAATCGACCACTCTGTTTTACTCAGTCGCTTCTATGCCTTTTGTCACTGCAATACTCAGACACCTATGATAAATATAACATATCTATTACCAAAAAAACTAAACCAAAGTATACAATTATCTTACAGCTCCTGAGAGTTTCCTGTCTAAGTTACATTAAAAGCAAACTGCTGCTTTACATGCTTTAATACATTTTGTTTTCACCATGGCAAAAAAATCTTGTTACCAGACTTGGTGGATGGATACTCATACAAGACATGCATAAACTACTTTAGTTTCGGAAAAAAGAAAAAAAAATGGATGTGTTTGTTGTTCTGTTGTATCATTGTTGGATATTTTTTACTTTTTTTTTACTCAGGGCCTTGTACATCACATTTGAAATGAGGGAAATTTAACAAGGGGATTGTAAATATTCGGCAACCCCCACCCACCCACCCCCTGCCAAAAAAAATACAAAATTAGCCAGATTTTCTTTTTTTTTTTTTTCATTTAGGCTATTGGAGTCTACAAGTAGCAATCCCTTATCCATACCCTATATATTCCAATGTAATGAATAAACCCATCTGTGTTTCCATGTTATAGCTGTTTTAGAACCATTGATTAGAATCCTTTAACATCAAATCTGAAGACAAATTCTGAAAGGCATGTGAATTTTTTTTCTTCTTTTCATCGCATCATTTTCTCTACATCAGCAGACTGAAAATTTGGAAATAAACCGGACATTTCCGAATAATCCTACTTTTTCTGTCTTTAGGATTTAGTGTGAAATGACCCAGTAATAATTGTGAGACATACCAAAGTCCTTTTGACTCTTAATTCATGGAAAGTTAAAGGAACATTATTAGCATGGAATGCCAATACCTAAGAACATTAATGTTCTTTCCAAACAGACATGTATTTAATAGCATTGTTTTAAAAGAATTCCTTTTGGCAAACCATACCAATAAACACACAGATGGACATTCCCTTTCAGTGATCCAACTATCTGTATAGAAGACAGCAGTGATCTGAAAGGATGTCAAACATATTGCATTAATGACTTATTATAGTATTTTATTGCTATAATTGCATTGATATTTATATTGTGTGTGTATATATATTTTTTTTTCTTTTTTTTCCAATTTGGCTTTACCATATATGTGATTTGTACATAACAGATCAGGTATAAAAAAAGTTTAACAACTAAGCGAGCAATGTATTGGCAAATTATAATGTTAAGGGCAATTAATGAGTTATCTTGTCAATTACTTTGGTTAATATAATTTTACTTCATTTTTATCTCTATCATCGATTGAGTGTTTTATAAAGATGTATTTTACATTATAATTTAAATCATTTTTTACAATAATTTTTTACAGTATATAAGAAATACCAAAAAAATGGTACAGATAATATAAGATGCTTGGAAAAGTTCAAGTTTGACACATCTCAGTCCAAACTAGTATTTGATTATTCTGTACTTTTGAACTGAAACATAACATGTCTATAGGAAGGTTGCCATTTGCCATTAATGCCAATTATATCAATAGTTTTCCACTTTCATATTGATAATTGAACTTGCAGAAAAAGTTTAAAACTAGTGAATTAAATGTTATAATTGTAGCCTGAGTGGTTGAATGAACTTCTTGTAGTACCTATTCAAACCTTGGGTTTTCAATTTTAATTCCTGAAATCAATCAGGGTTGAAATCAATATTACATTATTTGGGGGGTTGCTGAGAGGAACCATTCCATAAGTCAACATTATGGTTTTTGACCATTGATATGCAAATATTTGAAACACCAAGAAAACCTCTCTGCATCTGTCCTGTTTAAAACACTTTGGCGTCGACCCGTGCTAAATTTCATTTAAAAACAACCGAGCAATTCTGGCAATTCTAATGTAGATAGAAATCATTCTAAACTTATTAATTTTCTCATCTTCTTTATTCATGCAATCTCGAGACTGATATTCCGATATCACAAGTTTAATGACAAATTGATTGTTTTGCTGGATTTGACGTTACATTACAGTTTTGAATGTAGGTGACCTGACATCAACTTGTAGTTTTTCAAATCAATGTTAATATCTGTGTCCTTATTTAACCGTTTTAAAGTATATCGTTTTGGTATATATAGTAGTTTTGGTTTAGTATTTGTGGTGTTATAGATATCACTACATTTCATTAGTGTAACTGCGCTTAACTGTACTTTATTTCCTTGAATTTTTAAAAAAGGAAGCATTTGTATTAATTTTGTGACATTGCTTTCAAACATCCTTAAATATGGCAGAGTATATGTAGTGTTTTTCATTTTCATGCTTAAACCATTGATACTTATTAGTTTTTTTTTTTGCTAAGTTGCAGAAAAGTGCTTTCACTGATTGATAAAGTTATTTTGGCTGTTGAAACTTATGACAAATGTTAATGTGTCAAAAAATTTTGTTATTGCGATCACTTAAGATCAACGAATGGTGTAAGGCACTGTTTTGCCAAACCTAAAAATGTCAAAAGTGTTGGGGAAAAAAAAACAGAGAGATGTGATAGCATTGTGAAATTAATGCTCCATGTGGATTTTTTAAAATCACTATTTAGTAGATATACCTCAATGAAAACCTGCATTTGTTTCTGCAATCTTTCATCAGTGGTATATATAAAATCAACTTGCAAATCCTGCAGATCTCTTGTCTGCAGCCTTTGCAAGTTCTCCCCTTTTTCCATTTCACAGACTTTCAGTCTGTGCCGTGAAAATGACCAATCAGAGGCTTCTTACTGAGGAGCCTCTGTTTTTGAGCTGCAAGAGTGGGCATGCGTGGCTTTCCAGGGAGAACTCTGGAAGTTTCAGTAAAATGAGTCCTCTGAACATGCACTCACAGGCACATTGTCACCAGGGGGTAAAGGCAGGTGAAGTCTAGCAGAGTTGGGATGATATCCTCCCTAGCTCTATAATTATTACAGTTATCTATATAATTGCCGATTTCACATAGAATGTGCACTACTTTAAACTGCAGTTAACATGACCTGCTCCCGATGCATAAAGCCCTTAAGCAAGCTGAAGTTCTGTATATTTAATCACAATCTTATTTTTGATTATTAGCTAATGTATTGTACTACATACATGTTAAATTATGACGTTAAAATATATACATTGTGCTAGTAAGATCATTGAATCTGGACTTCCTTTAATTATTTCGTTATATATAAAGTTAACTTTTACTACCTGATGTTTGCTTGTGTGTGTCACTTGTGGGTGGCTGTGCTGGCCATTTGCTCCCGCAATGATATTTTTAAGAACTTTGAAATTTCTGCATTTCAATTTTGCTGCTGTACATGTTATTAATACCTCTTTACCAACTGCATAGATGCAAACTATTAATATAAAAGTGCATTTACTTGAAAATGACAATTCTACAGCGTCATCGTGGTTGTGGCTTCCCCTTGCTATGTAGTCCGAGCTGAGCATTTTAATACAAAGAAGTAAAGGTACTCAAATAAAATGTTTAATTGCATATATTGGGTTTATATTTTATATGTCGGAGGGTCCACGGGACACAAAAAGGCATTTGCTGGCTCTTCAACAAAAGCCACTGCAGATGGTACAGTAGATGCCGGTCAAAATATGAATGCTCCAATTGGGGAGGTGCCCACCCGGCCGTGAGCTGTTTTAAGCGGGGAAAACCTTTGCCTAGATCGGCGTCCAAGGATGACGTTCATAGGAATGAGGACCCCAGTGAAGGCAAAAAAGGCTCCATCCGTGGCTCATACGGTATCCTAAACGTCGGGAGGCAGAAATTCTTTGGGAATGTTTAACGGAGGGTTTTACTATTCCATTTTGAGAGTCTTCAGAGGCAGCGTTTGCTCCGAATTTATCGTTGGTTCAGGAAAAGGAAGCCATCTTAGCGGATAAGTTGAGAAAAGAAGTGAGTTTAGGTCATATGGCTGGCCCCTTTTCCTACCCACTGTTTGACAACTTGCGGGTGTCCCCTTTGGGTTTAGTATTCGCTCTCTTACGGAGTTTGGTGTTGCGATGTCTAGAATTTAACATCTGGTTTAGTGCGGTTCATGTTCCTGGGGTCGATAATTCTACTACGGATTCTTTGTCTCGACTGCACTGGGATAATTTTTGGGAAGTGGCTCTGAAAGCCGACGCGGCGAGCTATTCAGCGTTTGGGTCGATGGAACTCTCGCAGGTTTCGCTTATATGTGCGCTCTCACTTAACTATTTATCTGTTTTCCAGGTTCTGTTAGTTTTCTTTGGATTCTAGGTCACTCCTTTATTTACTGGGCACCTTGTCGGGCTGAGCAAAGACCATACCTGGGGTTCTCTCATGACCAGGTTAGGGTAAAATGGTGTGGGATAAGGGGCCTCAGATTTACCCGGAAAGTGTAACCCTCCGGCATTATGTTTCTGGCCCGGTGATGCTTCTTATCCATGCAAGGGGTAATCATTTGGGGATGGGTCGTAGTGCGTACTTAATCCACGCCTGTAAGCACGATTTGGCACGCTGCTTTGCATTACACCCCAGTTTGGTATTAATTTGGTCTGAGGTGGTTCCCTGTTGGCAATCCTTGCCCAACGCGAAGGCTCTGGAACGGTTTAGTCGTCTGCTCAACATGAATATATCCAGTTATGTTCATAAATTAGGGGGCCTGGTGATTTGTCATGTTGAGCTGGAGGGCGACAGTCGTAACATTATGAGAAATGATGGTATTCACCTTAACCCCATTGGGTTGGATGTGTTTAATATGGATTTCCAAACAGTGGCTGAAAAAGCGCGGGCTTCGGTGGGACGCAGCCTTTCCCCATTTTAGAGTCTAGGCTGCGATGGCAGGCAAGTTATGAAAGGACACTGCCTGGATGGGCTTGGGGAGTCGCAGCCTGATTTGGTGAATCACGAATGACAGGCTGAAGAGGCTCTGGTTATATAGTTATGTTATCTGTCTGCTGGGTAAAATCAGCAGCTGACAGTGGTGGTTGTTTTGCTGGTTATTGGAAAATAAAGCTGTGGCGGTTTCCCTTACCCACTAACAGGGCGTCGTGTTATTTATTGGTAGGAGGGGACAACGTGGTTATATACTACAGAGGTATTAGCAGTCAAGATAAATGAGAAACATTGATGGCACAGTCAGCCCTCAGTATGCACCAGTTAACACGATTGTACACACTCTCCATGTTAAGGGAAGAGGAGGGAAGCCTCGCATTCAGTCCCTTGGTCTTCACTCAGTAGCACACTCGTCTGTGTTATAACAGTGCTCTGATTCTCAAGTATGTATGCTAAAAGACAGGGAGAAGAGTAGACCCAATGGTGATAAGCAATTTATTAAAAGAAACAAAAGTTCTTACATGTAGATATATAACCTGATACCTTGCAAAAGTGAGTTCTGGGCAGTAGAAATGCGACTGGACTTCAAACGCCACGCCATTTTGTTTTATAAAGCATTATATATGCATATGCAAATACAACCTATTTTATGCAAAATAATAGAAGCTAAGACAAATACTAGAATTTTAAGTTTCAGCATTTGCATGAAATTCCCAGACTTCAGATCATCAGCATTCAGGTCTGCTTTACCAGAAAACAGCTAGGCTGATCGGGAGTCTGAATTGAATGGCATGGTTTACTCAGCACTGCAAATGTTAAACTGCAGATTGAACACTAGCTGTTTAAGGCTCTTTACAGAGATTAGATATGTTAATGTCACTAGCCTACACATAAAATAACTCCTAAAATATGTCCATCAAAGTACCAAGTTAGCTGCAGACTACACTAATTTACCTTCTAGAGATTTATCCATATAGTCCTAACCCTTTTGTTTGGCACAATCCCCCAATAAAACACCCTGCTCAACCTTGTTTCCAATATTTCTACTCTTAAGTGTTTCCCTTCCCAGTTTGTACCCCATTATCACACTACAGACCACTTTTTCTCCATGACCCATAACTCTTCTCTGTCCCCTTGCCTCCAATACCCGTGCATTCTTGTCTGTCTCTCGTCATGATCCCTAATCTTTGTGTGTGGTCCCCTTACACATGTGACTCTCTAACGCCTGTCATATTCTTCTGTGCCCTCTATTTTGCCTTAGCCACCCATATTTCGCTCCCCAATAACCACTGGTGCCAGCTACAAGTGTGTGTATATAGGTGTATAAATAAATAAATAAATAAATATATATATATATATATATATATATATATATATATAGTCAATTAAGGAGCACTCACAGGATTTCTTTTGAAAGTGTATTCACAAGATCAAAAACCTAAATCCACGTTTCGACCCTCCTGGTCTTTAGCGATCTTGACTGTTGTATTTGTGCGCAGGGAAATACCTAGGTTAGTTCTGTATTTGTTTATTTGGGATTTTGGGGAGAGTGGTCTGTCTGTCTATCTATCTCCCCTTATCCAAAATAAACGTATACAGAACTAGCCTGGGTATGTATATGCACATGGAAAAATAAAGTACACCCTCTTTGAATTCTATATTTTTACTTATCATTATATAATAACAATCATTTGTTCCTTATCAGATCTTCAAATTGGGTAAATACAACCTCAGATGAACAACACGTGTCATATTACACCATGTCATGATTTATAATTGGTTATAATGTCATTTCCAAACAATTTAAAGTCCATCATTCTACAGTAAGAAAGATTATTCAAAATTGGAAAACATTTAAGACAGTTGCCAATCTTCCCAGGAGTGGATATCCTAGCAAATTCATCCCAAGGTCAAACCGTGCAATGCTTAGAGAAATTGCAAAAAAAAAAAGTTACATCTCAGACTCTACAGGCCTCAGTATGCATGTTAAATGTTAAAGTTCGTAACAGTACAATTAGAAAAAGAATGAACAAGTATGGTTTGTTTGGAAGGGTTGCCAGGAGAAAGCCTCTTCTCTCTAAAAAGAACATGGCAGGACGGCTTAGGTTTGCAAAGTTGCAACTGAACAAACCACAAGACTTCTGGAAAAATGTCATTTGGACAGACAAGACCAAAGTGGAGACGTTTGGACATAATGCACAGAGCCAGGTTTGGTGAAAACCACGCACATCATTTTAGCACAAACACCTCATACCAACTATCAAGCAAGGTGGTAGAGGGGTGATTATTTGGGCTAGTTTTGCAGCCACAGGACCTGGAAACCTTGCAGTTAATGAGTCAACCATGAACTCCTCTGTATACCAAAGTATTCTAGAATAAAATGTGAGGCCATCTGTCTGACAGCTAAAGCTAAAGCTTGGCTTAAATTGGATCAAACAATAGGACAATGATCCCAAGCACACCAGCAAATCTACAATAGAATGGCTGAAAAAGAAAAGAATCAAGGTGTTGCAATGGCCCAGTCAAAGTCCAGACCTCAACCCAGTTAAAATGCTGTGGTGGGACCTTAAGAGAGCTGTGCATAAACAAATGCCAGCAAACCTCAATGAATTGAAGCAACATTGTACAGAAGAGCGGGCCAAAATTCCTCCACAACACGTGAGAGACTGATAAAGTCATACAGAATATGATTACTTCAAATTATTGCTGCTAAAAGTGATTCTACAAGCTATTGAATCATAAGGTGTAATTAGTTTTTCACACATGGCTTCTCCATGTTGAATTTATTTTTGTCAAATAAATCAAGAGACTGTGTAATATGTCAGTTTTACGACCTGCTAAGGAAAAGATGATGATTCAAAGAGTACATTATTTTTCTCATGACTGCATTTGTGTGTGTGTGTGTATATTTGTATGTGTGTGTGTGTATATATATATATATATATATATATATATATATCAAACGAAAAAAGGGTGCACTCCAAGGTCTTCAGTAACAAACTCTGTGTTTAGTCCAGTTTTTTTCAAATAAAATCAAATAATTATCTCTGCAACAACAAATCGACGTTTTGACCCAATAGGGTCTTTATCAAGATATATGTATATATACATAGACACACACACACATGTTTATTTAATGAGTGGATAGACCAGCAGGAAAACATGAATTTTCCAGAACCCTGTTAAGTGAGCTCTTGATGCAGATGTTTGGTATGTTTGTGTATTTGGGTAAAAAGGCAACATTCTGGGCCTTCTAAGCTACCCATTCAATTCAACACAGTTCAATTACAGATAAAGTGATAATGGTAGTAACAGTTTCCTCACCTCCCAGAGATTCTAGGTGTGTTTGTGTTTTGAGGTCAATAGGATTATGATAATGTTGACTGGTCACCAGACGTAATGTTTTTACACACAGTCTTCATTCTGTTATAGGAGGTGACCTCTTCAGCAAATCCCTAATATGTCCTGGTGGATGTCTCCAGCCAAATGTTTCACTAAATTCCAACAGTCTGTTGCTCTTTTCACACCAATCCTGTTTAGTTTCAAAATGCACAATAAAAATATTTTGTATGCACAATCCTGCTAAATGATACATTTATCTTGTGCCACTTTTTACCTACAAAGCAGTTTCCCAGATAATGAAATGCGAACTATAAAATCTAGAAAAAAGTATTGGTTTTTTTAAAATTGTATTTTTTTATTTTATTTTTTTTTGGAGAGGGAGAGGGGGGGATAAGAAAGGAAAGGAAAAATTGTGCTTGGATATTAGCCCATACCACATTTTCTCATTCTATCTAGAATGCTGTTGTGGGCAATTCTGTTCTATGAAGGGGGATGGTTAATGGATCAGTATCAAGAAAATGTTTATTAAAGTTATTAAGGCCGAGCGAGATGGACGCATGAATCTTTGCTCCGGCATATGGGCTCTACAAAAGTGAGGAATTGAGAAGCAAACTCTCCATTCATACCCCTCAAACAAACATGTCTTAAGGCAAACATAGGAAGAAGGCATCTGAAGCTGCCAAGCTTAATTTTTTCGGCTACCCAAACACATCAGGCCCAACAGAGTAACAATGTTACCTACCACAGCGACGACCATTCATGTGTGGGATAGGAACAGACATAAATGCTGCTCGGAAAGCCCATACTCGAGCTATGCCCATCTCAACCCTAAACTCCGTAATACCAGATTTCAACTACATAACTGGGAACACCACGACATACACTTTATTCACCAATTCTTTCAGGATGACCAAACACTACTCTTCCAAGGCATACAACACAAATATGGTCTCCATTCGGTGGCGCAATTCTCATATTTACAAATATATTCCTGGATAAAAAACAAAATGTACACGAGCACCGGCTGAAGAGCTTTGAGAGAATAATGCTTAAAATTAAGCCAGTAGTTAAGACGATCTCAATACTATATGCCAGCATACTGAAATAGGATTTCATTATCAGATACCCCCTTGTTATAGCATGGGAAAAAGACCTTGGTTTGACATTCAGGGAAAAAACATGGCGAGAGAGATTCATAATGATTCAAAATGATGTATAATGACTCAAGATGATCCACTATTGTATGGAGTGGTACACCGCAACTCTTGGAAAGTTTACACAGACAAACTGAGCAAAAGTACTAACTTATGTTCTCTCCCCCCATCACTACCCTGACCTCCCCAACCCTCCTCCTCTGTCCCTCTAAATCTATCCATTATAAAAAAAAAATCATATCGTTGCACAGATGTCTTTATGCATACCAACACTTCTACCAGTTACTACTCTTTATTATGAACAGAATATACAACTTGGATTACAAAGTGAGTGTTGTGACATGAAAATTGCATAATAAAAAAAAGGCAATAACTATTTGTGTGCCAGATTGCATTTTTTGGATTTACATAGATTCATATTAAGAAAACCTGGTCTTGGGTTGGCCATGGCCACTCAACCGCATCCGCTCTTCATCACTCTAAGCAATCTTCTCTGCTAGTCTTTTATTATGTCGGTGTATATATAATAGTTGGTGAAGTATTTAAACATATTCTAATTGTACTGTTGACCGTCCTTGTGTGTACCTCATAATCCCCTTATATCCACATGCCTGTCTCCCTTTTGTGGTCCCTTGCTACCTCAATTGTTTTCTACCGCTCTTTTCATGGTATTGGCCTTATTTTGTGTATTTTACCCCCCTTTTGCGACTCTTTTATCCTCTTTTGTATATCTTGCCTCATTTTGTGTTTTGTGTCCCTCCTGTGTCTCTTAACTCCTTTTGTATTTGAACAACTTGTGTCTCTACCCAACATTTGTGTCCCTTACCCATCATCATGTCTCTTACCCTGTTTTGCGTCTCTCACCGCATTGTGTCACTCTTCCTCTTCCACCCCAGAATTGACATTTCCTGGTTGCCAAAGTCACGTGTGCCATGGCTGTAACTCTCCCCCCAGCATACAATTGCAAATATCTCTGGATGTGCAGAGTTTTAAGCAGAAACACTACACATCCAGACACTTCTCACTTTGACCACTTCAAATCACTGAAGTGGTCATGGTGGTTGGACTAGCCCTTTAAGTAAGAGTCACTACCTATCATTGTATTACAATGTTGTTTAATTATTCCTTCCATGCTCGGTTATCTAGTTTATTATTTTGGCATTTCACTTTTGGGAGGACACACAAACGAGACCAGTAAAGTGTGGAAGTATATGCATATTATTTCTATGCTATACGTATGTATTGTCTCAGTTTTTTTTTGTTTTCTCAAGATTCATATTGGATTATCAGTATAGTCTAGATTTAATTTGTAAATACAGCATGTGATATGTTGTAATACCTATAGTAAAAAAACAATAAAGCTAAAACACAATATATGTAAAAGAGTATTTTGACACTGTCATTCTGAAAATTGTGTTTTTCAATAATACAGACCAGACTTCAGACTTTACAGAGACATTTCTGATAATTTTAACACCTTTATCACTGTTATTGGATCAGTAAAAAGGACCCATGTTGCTTAGGTTAACCACACAGATTTTGGCACTCCTAATCCATCCAAAAAAGGAGTTATTGACCCTGTAATGCAGCTACTGAAAATGTAAAGCAGCTTGGAAAAGACATGAAAACACTTTCTAACAAATATACAACATACCATAGCAATGTCAATAAAATAGGTTACACAAGTGCAACACCTGAAATATCCCTTTAGATTTAGATGTACTTTTAAAGCAACTACCATGCAGCCATGTCTCTTTGGAACATAATTACACACATGATGAAATCATGACTTAAAGGACCACTCTAGGCACCCAAACCACTTCAGCTTAACGAGGTGGTCTGGGTGCCTGGTCCAGCCAGGGTTAACCCATTTTTTTTAATAAACATAGCAGTTTCAGAGAAACTGCTATGTTTATGAATGGGTTAATCCAGCCTCTAAAGCCTCTAGTGGCTGTCTCATTGACAGCCGCTAGAGGCATTTGCGTGCTTCTCACTGTGAAAATCACAGTGAGAAGACGCAAGCATCCATAGGAAAGCATTATGAATGCTTTCCTATGAGACTGGCTGAATGCGCGCGCAGCTCCTGCCACGTATGCGCATTCAGCCGAAGAGGAGGAGGAGAGCTGCCCGCCCGGCGCTGGAGAAAGGTAAGATTTTAACCCCTTCCTCTCCCCAGAGCTCGGCGGGAGGGGGTCCCTGAGGGTGAGGGCACCCTCAGGGCACTATAGTGCCAGGAAAACGAGTATGTTTTCCTGGCACTATAGTGGTCCTTTAAGAAGTGGCCCTACCAGCAGTAAAATGCTTTGTGAAAATTACATTGTGATTGCTTTGATAACTGTGCTTGTGATACCAGCTGAAAGTCTGAAAACATTATTGAATGGCTATTGATGTCGGATTTTAATTTACCCCTGAGCGGATCCAAAATATAGAAACATAGAAAGGGACAGATAAAATGTATTACTGGTCCTTTCAGTCACAGGATTTAAAATACATTTTTATAAATTCTTTAAGGATTCAATACACTTATTTATTTAATAGGTCAAGAAATATTTTGTGGCCAAAATGTTGCTGCTTGTTTGCGAAGTAAGTCAGTACTTTAGAGTCTGCTGGAGTTTCAGGCATGTTTTGTGGATTTATGATAAAGTTTCCAACTGTACACTATCTTGTATAATAACATCTGTTGTGTTAAGGTCCAGACTGAGACTTTGCGGCTGTCAACTTCTTATTCTGTTATGTCAAAGTATTTTGACTCATTGACATTTTGTGAGTATATGAAATAATTACATCAGCATTGGAACATTGTCATAGGATCTTTCTTACTTTAGTTAGTCAATTTGTGTGTCTCTGTGATCTTGTCCAGCAATTTGGACTGCAAGCAGTAGCAGACCTCCCAGTCCAGGAGTCTGTGGAGCCAATAGTGGACAAACTGTGACAAACGCTCTGGGAGCAACCACTCCAAGGGTTTAGGTTGTCAGATAGTTCTCAGGTCGAACAGAGGTTCGCCGGCAAAATCCAGGAAAATCTCCTTGGTCTCACCTGGAGCAGCAGATTGAGAACCTCAGTGAACATGAGTCTTCACAATTTAGTCTTGGATGTATGTAGAAACCTCTAGGGGTCCCCCTGCCATCTTTCTTCTTCCTCTGAGGTGGAGTGACCAGCCTGCCTCTCATCCAGTACAATAATGGTGGAGGGGGTAGCAAATCTCTTTCCTCTTAAGAGAGTTGAACCTGAGTGTTGGACAACTCCGATTCCACTGCCCTCCTGGGACTCTTGGCCAGGACCTTGCCTTTTTCATTGAGAGATTCAGAGCCACTCGCTTTCCAGTAACATTTAGTAGCATTTGCCAGTTCTACAATTCAGGTGTCCAGATCTGCGGAGTGAGGTGTCTGGGATCATCCCATCCAAGACTAGGGCTCACCCAGAGCTATATCTACCCTCCTGGCTTATATAGCTGCAGGTGGCAAAGTGCACAGACAAAGCGGGCAAAAATATGTGGCTATACACAGTGATAGCTGAGAGACCTGCCAACCGATGCCAGGTGGTGGCTAGAATCAGTATGCTTTCACCCCAGGGTATGTGTGGCCTAAACTTTAGCGATAATGGTAATAGTAGAAAGAACCCAAAATTAATTAAACCCCAGTAAAGTATGTAGAGCAGTTAGCAGAACTGTAAACACCAGTATATAAATATGCATAAACCATAATGTAAGTACAGGAACGCAAGCAGTACCCAAACATGAGCAGTTATATAGAGATTATATGGGGGCCCACCCCAATATCACACAGTGCAGTATCTCACTGTATACATGCATACGCTCCAGTGCTCAAAATATTGTGTTGACTTCCTGCAGAAAAACACCGGCTCAGCAGGGGAAGCCGCACTTGTCAGAATCACTTGGTAGCACCATGATGGCCACATGAATCTTACAATAGTGAGCGAGATCCAAGGTGGCTGTCCACCAGCGGGCCGACAGAATGCAATCAAAGCCGGGAAAACCTGACAAAGTCCTCAGAGACCTAAAAGAAAGGTAGGGAAACCAGGGAAAAACTGCACCCTAGATAGGGAATAGAAGTATTGAATTCAAGAATAGCTAAGAATGGCAGCAGAAAAGTAGGAAGAAAGTTAAACTAAAGGAAGAGAAAATGATTGAAGAAGCTTGAAAAAGACCCTTTGGGGGGGAAACATGCTGCTCCAATAAACCTACATTTTTGGTTACACCTTGAAAGTCTGGATGATTTTATACTTTCTAAACTGCAGAGTAGGGTTTGGCCTACCTCGGGTCCAATTGCATCCTGGGAACCAAGGGAGTGCAGTGTCCTTTGCACTATAGACATATGATCAAGTTCTATGTAATGAAAGGATGTCAACGTGCAGTTGGAGGAGTAGAACATCTTTTTTTTTTCTCTCTCTCTCCATGTAGAGAACTATGTTCTATGTTCATTCTTTGGTTTTTAATTTTGTGCCTAATCTGTCTATAGTAATTATAGCTGTAGTCACAAAGAACACATGGACACAAGTTCTGATGGTCTATGTCAATGTGAACTTTTTGGGTTTGGTTACCTTTCCCTGATTTATAGGTTTGTAATTATCTGAAATTATTTTCACTCTATGCAGCAAGTGATACGTTTTGAGTGTTTTGACTGAGCATTAACAACATGGCTTTACTAATTAGCTTTGGAGCTTTGGCTAGACTCCTAACACAGTTTCTGATTAGACGAGCTCTTTAAAAGAGAATGGTTCCCCTTACAGACATATTTTTAAGTTTACTTGCTTCAAGCATTTTCTAATCATAGTGTTTGGGAATATTAGAAGATGCAACTGCTTTGTTGGTCTCTTTGTATTTCAGTCTAAACATTTCCTTATTTCTTTACATAGCTTTAGGGTTTTCTATAAGAATCTTCATTTCTTTGGAATGTCTTTATGATTCTAGCCCTCACTTCCCCTCCGGCTTGTCTTTTGATACTACTATTATCAATTTGGTCCCAAGGACATATCTCAGTAGATTGGTTTTGTCTCCAGATGCCTTCGTAGAGTTCTTAGAATATCATCAAGACTTTTTTCTTTTTTTGCTTTTTGTCCCTCACAGCTAATTATTTATCTTTCCATCTAAACTCTTGATTTCTATCTTTACCTTTCGTTCTCTTGGTTCTGAGCATTTGATTGACTATGGATTGTCTCCCTTCTCTTTCTTTGAGATTCTTTCTCCTCTCTAATGACCATTCATGTCTAGCCTTGCATGCCTAAAAAAAACAGTAATTTAACCCAAAGTTATTCTTAAATTGCTTTCTTATTATCCAAATTTTAATAATCATGCCAAATTCACAACTTCATAAACATATGGCAGTTCATGATACAACATGTATTTCAGACTGTGCTTGAAAACAATAAGGTAGTTATAGTGAACTGAAAGGGATACTACACTGCCTAAATTAAAATAAATAAGTGAAAACCACACTCTTGTATTTCTTCCTCCAATACATTCATGCATACACAATGCATTTTTAATTGTGCTCATATCTAAAGACAGCTTGCAAAAGCTGCAGTTATCTTGTCTGAAGCCCTTGTAAGCCCTCCCCTTCTATCCTAATCCAATTTTCTGTGGCTGTCTACTTACAGACTTCACAATAAAGCTCAATGAGGAATCTTTGCAAGGCCAGAGCTCTGAGCAATTCCCTGCCTCTTGAGTTTAGCTCCACTGAGCTAATGAAACCAAGAAGTAATAGGACCAGTTGTCCGACAGCCAGGGGGAGTGTAACCAGATTCATTTATAAAAGTGCCAATTTCTATTGAAATTTTGAACTTTTTTTACAATGAAACAATAGGACACACTCTTCACACATAATGCACGTCAGCAAGCTAAAGAGAATTGTAGGTCTGTAATGTCCCTTTGAATAATGTGCATTTCCTTCTAGTGCATTGTTTTGTTTGTAATTTGACTTTTTGCTGATAATAGTTTATTGTAAGATGAACATTATGTGTTTATAAACTTTGTTAGTATAAGAATTTAATAGGTGGAAAATGTACAATATTTCCATAATAAATTAATCAGTTGAAAGCATAAATTATGTCACTTAGTGAACACCTAATTCTTATTTATTTTTACTTTAAAATAATATGTCCCAAATCTTAAAAATGCATGCAATACAGAAATACATCTTTATATCCTATCCATCTTTGCTATGTTCTCCGCTTGTATGAATTAATTTAAATGGACACTATAGGCACCCAGGCCACTTCATCTCTTTGAAGTAATCTGGATGCAGTGTCCATGCCTCCCTTAGTCCTGCAAAATAAATCATTGCTGTCTTAGAGAAACTGCAATTATTACATTGTAAGTCTAAGACCACCTCTAATGGCTGTCAATCAGACAGAACCACCACTAGAGCCCTAAGCTGATCTATATAGCACATTCATTACGCCTAGCATGACCGATAGAGCATGCATTTATCCTCACTCATGTATCACACACTGTGGGTTTTCTAACCCAGCAAAGATAGCATGTACCCAGGCAACAACTGATTTACGCAGTGACATGTCTTGCCTAACTACGGAATACCAGCTTAGTTCCACTTGTCATGTTTGAGCCAAAAATTGTTAAAAAAATTATAAAATGAGACAGATGTCGCAGAACTTTATATATAATCTTAAATAATGTTACCTTTTATTCATACATCTCCATTATACTCTGTACCGCAAATGTCTCAATAAAAGAAAGAATTATACTTTGAGTACAGTACAATCTTAATTTCAACAGACCAGAAAATCATGTATCTCACAGTCTGGCAGTCTTTTTTTTTTTTCTTCAAACTCCACGCTGGCTTTCATGTGTTTTGCAGTGAAAATAGACTTTTGTGTGGCTAGTGTGCCACAAAGGCCAAATCAGTGGAGTGTTGTAGTGATGCTAGTCCTTCCCCAAGTTTTCCTATCTCCATACATGCTTTCTGGAGCTCACCCAGAGTGACCATTGGCCCAGAGTCATCTCTGTCCCCGGGTTGCTCAGTTTGGCCAGACTGTCCACTCTAGGAAGAGTCCTGGTTGTTCAAAATATCTTCCTTTGAAAAATGATGGAGGCCTAATTCTTGAGAACCTACCAGGCAGCCAAAATATTTTGTGTCCTTCCCCAGATCTGGGCCTCAACATAATCCTGTCTCTGAGCTCTGCGTGACCAATAGATTAAACAAAGGAGGGGATACAAATAAAATCCTATATATATTATAAATGTAAGAAATATGCAATATATAAATGTACAGTTTCTCCTGTTTTTCCCTCTATGATTACTTTCTCTCACTTGATCCAGTAGTCAAATGGTGGAAAACATGCTCCTGTCATTGCACTACCGTTTTGGTTCATGAGATTCAGTTTTTGAATCCATTTTTCAGTACTCAAATTCTGCCAAGCCAGACAGACTGTCGAAAAATGTTCTGTTTTCAGAGAAAATGGTTCAGTCGAGCTGAATTTTCTCACCATGCACAAGTCTGTTGGCTGCAGAGTTGTGATGGTCCTCAGAAATGTTATCAAAGCAGGTAGACTGGGAAGGAATCAAACTTGAACCATATCTGACCTCTATGATGATGTACCTATACAAAGAATTCATTACTTTGGTGTAAATTTACAAATGATAGTGCTGGCTTGATTTGTAAGGTTGTAAGTCAGTGACAATACCTATACCGCTGTAAAGCGAATCGCAGGCTTTTTTTTCATTTGCTAGCACCATATATAAAAGTCTTTAAACATGTTTCCATTATCATACAATTGCTGTATGTTAAGCATACATGAGCGCTAAACTAAAAACAAAACAAAACCATTTAAAAGTAATAATAATTTTAAAAAATACTATTGTTATATATATTTATAACGGTTAAATGATACAGAGTCATCATGTAAATGTGTTTGAAAAGTGCTGTATTGGCGAAGCACCACAAAGTGTGGTGCAGTAAAGCACGGTACTACTGTGTAAATGGTTTATTGCAGGTATGCAGCTTAGCGGCTTTTTATGGGCAGTGCAATATATCAGAATGTCATTTCTTGATTACTGCTTAGAATATAGAAAAGTGATAAAGGAATTCCAGGCATCTCCTGTATAGGGAAGTTGGGAGTTGAATTCTTTCCCTATTAATGGTTTGATCTGTCTCTTGCAGGTCAATGAACAATTTTCTGATGACCGGCCCCAAGGTAAGAGACATTCCTTTGATCTTCAACTTTTGACTGTTATAATATGCTTGCAAAATCAGATTTGTGTGCTTCAAATAGTATATCAGATTATATAATAAAACATGCATCTGAACTTAGAACATTAACACAAATGCTATATTAGAAATTGTTTGTTTAGAAAACAGGATTAAATGATTTAACATGTACAATTAAAACGTGAAGCGTATACAAAAATAAAATCCAGTTATATATTATTTTTCAGTACAAATATGCAAATATTTTCAAGGGATTTTAGCAAAATTGGTGATATTCACTTTAATAATGTTTATATTAAAATGTTTATTTTTAAAGAATTGATTAAGTTATATTTTATACACATATTTGATATGAAATGAAATCCCTACTTATGAACAAAATGATATATATAATATGTGTTGGGGCACTTAATATGAAAGATAGAAATCATGGTTGAACAATCATATAGCTCAAATTCTAGGTTTTGTTTTGGTTCAAACTTAGACAAGTGCCTACGTCCTTAACCCCTTCAGGACCGGACTGTTTATGCGATGTTTGTACGTTAAGGACCAGAGCTATTTTAACACTTTTGTGGTGTTTGTGTTGAGCTGTAATTTTTCGCTCTCTCATTTACTGTTCCGATACAAATAATACATTGGTTTTTTTCAGGACAAAAAGGGCTTTCTTTACATACTATTATTTTTATCATGTCATATAATTTAATTTTAAAAAAATAATAAAATATGGTGAAAAATTAAAAAAAAACACGTTTATTGACTTCTACTTAAAAAATCTTTTACTGATCTACAAAATCGAATTAAAAAACTGCTAAATAGATTCAAAATTTTGTCCTGAGTTTAAAAACACCCAATGTTTATGTGTATTTTTGCTTTTATTTGCAAGTTATAGGGCTATAAGTACAAGTAGGAAATTGCGGTTTCAAAATGTACATTTTTCAAATGTATCAAGTGACATTGTAACACTGTCATGTCATAAATCTCCAAAAAACACCCCACATGTATATATTTTTCTTAAACTAGATAACCCAGGGTATTCATCTAAGAATATTTTGATACTTTCTATGCAGCCATTTTACCACAAACCTTTGCCAAACTTTGCATAGGTAGTTTATTTTTTTTATTTTTTTCACATACATTGCAATTCAGGTATAAGTTCACAGATTCTGTTAGGTGTCACTGCCAAACACCCCAATTTGTGTTCAGCAACATCTCCTGAGTACAGTGATACCACCCATGTATAGGTGTGTCGGGTTGTTGGGGGGCTAAAAGGCCACATTTGGCAGGTGTGCATATCAGTTTCCCAGCTTGGAATTTTTACATGTAGTCAACCTACATGCATGTTCTATTTGGGACATTTTTGAAGCCGGACAATGTATTTTACTCCCATCAAACCATATATTTTTGAAAAGTAGACACCCTAGGGTATTTCACATGGTGGTATTTTAACACTTTCCATGCACTAATTCTACCACCAGGCTTTGTCAAACATTGAGGTAGTACATTTTTTACTGCCTTTTTCACACACATTGTACTTTAGGCATGAATTAACAGATCCTGTTATGTGTCACTGCCAAACAACACCCCAATATGTGTTCAGCAACATCTCTCAAGTACAGGGATACCCCCCATGTTATAGGTGTGTCGGGTAGTTTGGGGGCTAAAAGGCCACATTTGGCAGGTGCGCATATCAGTTCCCCAGCTTGGAATTTTGACATTTAGTCAATCTGCATGCATGTCCTATTTGGGACATTTTTGAAGCCGGCCAATGTATTTTACCCCCATCAAACCATATATTTTTGAAAAGTAGACACCCTAGGGTATTTCACATGGTGGTATTTTAACACTTTCCATGCACTAATTCTACCACCAGGCTTTGTCAAACATTGAGGTAGTACATTTTTTTCTGCCTTTTTCACACACATTGTACTTTAGGCATGAATTAACAGATCCTGTTATGTGTCACTGCCAAACAACACCCCAATATGTGTTCAGCAAGATCTCCTGAGTACAGTGATACCACCCATGCATAGGCCTGTCGGGTTCTTTGGGGGCTAAAAGGCCACGTTTGGCAGGTGCGCTTATCAGTTTCCCAACTTGGAATTTTGACATGTAATCAACCTGCGCCCATGTCCCATTTGAGCCAATGTATTTTACCCCCATCAAACCATATATTTTTGAAAAGTAGACACCCCAGGTATTTCACATGGTGGTATTTTAACACTTTCTATGCACTTATTCTACCACCAGGTTTGTCAAACATTGAGGTAGTATTTGATATGGACATTATTTTCCCTATTTGACATAGTGAACTAGACCTTTGATATTATTTTCCCTATTTGAGTTAGGGAATTAGTCACATACTGACAAATTAGCAGAAATTGACCATAGTCACACTACACTTTTGTTTTGATAATTGGCTGGGCATTGTGGATCATGTTTTGTTCCAAATATTTTCGGAACTATATTGCCAATATTTCACACTTTATTTTTTAATAATTCTCCTATTTTAAGTCTTTGAAAATGTATATTGTAATATCATGCTCATTTAATATTAGATCTGTGCATTTGTGTACTCTTCCTTAAATTAATTGATTAGTTTGACGACATATCAATTCGTCTGGCATAGAACCCATTTTAATTTGCTTTCAAGCTGACCGATTAGTTTAAAAATAAACAGAAAGGTTCTCTATGCCCGACGAATCGATCTGGAGAAGGAAGAGTGCAACAAATGCATCTGTCCATTTACTGTGCATTAGTCCCTCTTTATAAACTGTGTTGCCTTCTTCATGCTTAACTGTCTTTCAAAGAGCATACATTCTATTTTAGATTCGGTTTGTTGATCTCATTAGTAATGAAGGTTAAGCGAAATACAATAGATGATGGTAGCCACCAAGACAACTGCTACTGAAAGTTGAAATGATCAGATAGTGATTCATGTATCCTTATTCTACCAGATGCAATGAGGTTGAGACATGACCCTCTGAATATAATTGTGACTGCTATATGTTGTTATGCATCTTTATATAAATTTTATCTTGATGGTTGAAAGATAACTTTTACATGTATATCATGAGAATGATCTTTAAAGAAGATACGTTTCTGGTATTTTTTCTTTTGTTTTTCCGCTGCCTTATGAATTATGTCTGCTTGTTTGGTGTGAAGTATGAGAGATGTTAAGTATTTACTCAGCGATAGTTTTGGAAAATGTTGGTAAATGTGTTTGTGTACATGCTGACATTAGAGCTATATCGGTGACAATAGTTATTGGACCCTGCCTTCTTTATGAACAACCGCAATCTGGTTTGTAATATTGTGTCAATTTTAAAAAAATTTGGCCAGCATTATCATGCATTGTGTTTTGTATTTTTAAAAAGAGCTGTTAGGACTTGGACATTTGTTCCTATGGACAGTAAACTATAGTGTCACACTGTCTATAGTTTATAGATTTAGACATGCAAAGCATAAATGAAAAAAGCCACATTGGTTGGTGAGAATTTCATAATACATTATCAATTCCACTTGTTAAGAGTCTTCAGCCTAATATACAGTGATGTTAGAAAACATACTGCACTAAGTTTTGTCTTTTTTTGTTCGTTTGTTTAAACCTGTGTACTCTCAGAGGATGCAACATATAAGACCCATTATTTTAGCATTTTATCTTCTTGTTTGTATTGTTACACATATTGCTTATCACAAGATTTTTTTGTTATACAAAAAAATTCTTCACTGTTTACATTCTGTATTTTTATATAGTGTGCTGTATTGTAGAAGCTGGTTAATTCTACATCTAATAGGGCATCTTGATCAAACAATTGATCACACAAACTCAGTGAGATATTCTTAACTCAACTTGTTTGTTTTTAATTGCTGGAGACTGCATATATGGTGGTTGTCTACACTGATCAGCCACAACGTAAAAATGACTGATGGGAAATATTAGGAAGCAAAGGAACAGTCAGTTCTTGAATTTCATGTGTTGGAAGCAAGTAAAAAGTGTTCAAGGAAAAAGATCTGAGTGACTTTGACAAGGGCCAAATAGTGATGGCTAGACAACTGGGTCAGAGTATCTCCAAAGTCTTGTGTAGTGTTTCCAGTATGCAGTGGTTAGTACTTACCAAAGTGGTGCAAGAAAAGACAACTGGTAAAATGGCATCCGGGTCATGGGCACCCAAGGCTCATTGATGTGCATGGGAAATGAAAAGCTAGCATGTCTGGTCTGCTCACACTGAAGAGCTACTAGCTAAAAAATGCTGAAAAACTTAATGCTGCCCATGATAAAAAGATATCAGAAGACCTAGTACATTGCAGTTTGCTGCGTATGGGTCTGTACAGCCACGGACCGGTCAGAGTGACCACTGTCAAAAGCACCTTCAAGCATCAGAACTGGAGAATGACAAACTCGCCGTGTGCGAAGAGCAAAGAGAGATTCACTTAGGACTATGGATTTTGGCTCCAACAGGACTTTCTATTTCTACTATGTGGACCTGAAGAAGGACTTTTACAGATGCATTGCTCCCGGTGAGTACATCTGGAAGAAATGTGAACTTTTGCCTAGCTTCGTTCTATCTGCTGCAGGAAGCATGGTGTGGTACAGACTTAATAACAGATTGTATGGATTTGAAATTGAAATTTCCTTGGAAATTGTCTGTGCTCATCTCTGTAATCCGCATTAGAGACTATATATGGAGTGGTTTCTCTATACAGGAGTGCCTGGCAAATGTCATAAATGGAAGACTATCAACTGAATTCATGGACCACTAGTGTTTTTAAACAAGTTTCATTGAGACTAGATCTGATACACAGGAACAGGCCAACCCACCACCACAACCTCTTGTACCTAAACCAGTTCTTTAAAACGTTCAGAATTCTTCTGAATCAGAAAGCACCAGTGATGATGAGATTGGATTCATGTAGTAACTGTGAAGAAGCAAAAATCCTATGAGATCTGTGGCAAAGTCATCTGATGAATACGAGGAAAAGTAATCCGTGAGCGCCATTTTAGACCATGCGGCCTGCTGCGTGTTCCGCAGCATGTCTCCAATGTCTCTGCCGTGGGGGCCTTTGTCTGCCTTCACCTTCTTTGTCTTCCGGCCCATTGTCTGCTCGGTGTTGATAGTGTACTTTGTGGGGTCTTTTGGGTTCAGAGTCCCCCATACAAGGTACATTTAGGTTTATTTGAGTCAGAGCTCCAAGAGATGCGACTGCTCCGTTGCGCTGCTAGCTCCACCCCCCTAGTCCTGTTTATTACCATGCAAGCAGATACTCTGGACACTACAACGAAAATTTTCCATATTTCCATCCATCGGCAGAAGCACAACTATGCTGCCTATCATACTGAGCAAACGCCAGTGTCAGCCCTACATATAAGAAAAGCCTGGTGAGGTGAGCAGCTCCTCTGTTCAGTCCTGCAGCCCACCTGCACCCAGCTCTTTTCCTTCTTGAAGTTCGATAGTGAGGATATCAAGAATGAAATAATCACAACTATATGAAGAGCAGAAGGAGGGATAATATCATTTTGTAGCACTGATCAAAATGGTGCCAGGCCTGTATCACTCATCCAGAACCTAGGTAGTGGTTCTTGGCAAGGCTACTGAATACCTGAAAGGTCTGATCACTCAGGAACAAAGACTTGTGAATGAAAAAACAAAGCTCCGAGCTCAACTCAAAAAGGCTCATGTGTACACTGGGTAAACTGAAAGGACAATAAGAAGACATCGTACAGATTAAAGTACAGCGCACACATAAAAATAATGTTTTAAATTTTATAAGGGTATATCAAATCCCCTATCATGGCAAACAATTATGGGTATTCAGTACCACCATATGGCCATATTGTGATAAGCCCACCACTACTTCACAGTACCACACAGTATTGGAAAGTCCTACAGTAATTTCAGTGTGGGAGACAAGTTAAATAATGCTAATTACATAGCGAAAAAGCGACATGAGTCCATTAAGTTTGGCCTTTCTCACCTCTGTTTTTGCTGTTGACCCAACAGAAGGCCAAAAACTCAGTTTGAAGTGCATCCAAACTAGGAAAATAATTATTTCTTGACCCCAGAATGGCAGTCAGATTTCTACTTGACTGCTATGAGTGGGGCTATTACCCCACTAATTAAAAATATTATTCCTGAGTATGGTGTTTTTGCAAATATTGTTCTAACATCCGTATAGACTCTGATAAAACCATCTCTTTAGACGGCAGAGAATCCATTTTCATATTGTTCATACTGTAAAAATGCCTTTCCTTTGCCTTAGACTATATATCCTCTTTTCCAGTCTAAATGCGTTACCTTGTGTCCTATGTATAGTCCTGCTGTGTGTTTTTTTTTTTTAATTCTTTATTTTACGTGTGTATGATGAACATGGTTACTAACAATGTCACAACAGCACATGTCAGCTTAAGTAACAACAGTCACTAACAAGGTTGGCATCTGTGAAAAATACACATTTTGATATTTATGGTAAGATTAACAAATGTGGTGGTCTGCTCTTTTGCTCTGTGTGGGTAATGTTGTGTTCCTCGTGCGTGGTAACCACTTAGGATAGCCCCCTTTGCCGGTCGGCTATATATATGTGCATTGAGGCAGGTTCGTCTGTGGACTGGAGTGGAGGGGGGGGGGGAGCAGATTTCACGGAGGATGTATGTGTGAAAAGAAAAAGGTGTCAGCCTAACTGTGGTCCAGTGTTGTGTGGCTTCTAGCTTTGTGTCTGTAACACACGGCATTGGCATGTACGGTTGCTAAGGTAAGTGAGAAGGTAACCTTCTAGTTGTCTGCGGAGCCATATCGGAGAGAGGTTAGTGTCAGCTAGGGGAGTGGGTTACAATATATGTACAGCCAATATAATTTGCAGCGAAAAGTTAAAGTAGAACTGAAACGTTAAAATAGAAGATAGCAGTCTCAAAACTGTACTGTATAAGTTCATCGCAGGTGATGGAGCAGGTTGTCCCCTGGAGCTGGGAGACTGTTGGCATTTTAGGTGGTGCCTCTGGCAGGCGATGATCTTTGGGGTTCCCTCTGGGTGAACTCTTGTACGTTAGCGGGGTTTAACTGGGACAGTCCTGTTCTGTTCACCGGCGGCGCTCGCAGTATACCTGCTGTCATCAGGAGGGACTCCAACTCCTCATGGCTTTGGGCCTTGTGGGTGGTCCCTTTGTGGGAAAAGGAGACAGCTCGTGGTGTTCCCTAGCGCTATGGAAGTTCTGTAGAAGCGGCTGCAATGATTTCCACCAAGTAAGGGTGCTCTTAGTAAGATCTGGAAATATTTTCAGTTCTGAGCCTTCAAACAGCAAAGGAGTTTTTCCTTTTAATGCGGCCAGGAGGGAGGCCTTATCTGCTAGTGCCTGGAAACTCCGTATGAGGTCTGCAGTTGCGGTTGCAGGGGCTCGGGCTGGCTTCAGTAGTCGGAAGAGCCCGTCCAGTTTCACAGATTTAACTTGTTTTGGAGGTAGTAGGATTCCGAGGAGGCGTCGAACATAGTTAGGTAATTTAGTGAGGACGATTATGTCTGGTATCCCCCGGATTTTCACATCCTCTGGTCCTCTAGGACATCCAGCCGATCTGTGGTGGCGTTTTGCCATGCCTCCAGGTCTGACACCCGTTGTTCTATCTTGGTGAGTCTTGAGTTATGGGTGCTCGTACTAGCCTCTAATTGGGTAATTTTGGTTGTTGCACCTTCTATGGCCTCCTTATAGTAGACCATGTCTGCCACCAGGTCCTTGCATAGCTCCACTAGCATTTTTTTAATTTGATCCGCAGTGACCGGGTCCCCGGTGTTTTTGGGTTCAGTGTTGCGGTCAGGTGTGGGTCGGAAGGAGGCTCCTTCCATGAGATCTGTGGCAAAGTCATCTGATGAATACGAGGAAAGGTCATCCATGAGCGCCATCTTGGACCATGCGGCCTGCTGCGTGTTCCGCAGCATGTCTCCGATGTCTCTGCTGTGGGGGCCTTTGTCTGCCTTCACCTTCTTTGTCTTCCGGCCTATTGTCTGCTCGGTGTCGGTAGTGTACTTTGTGGGGTCTTTTGGGTTCAGAGTCCCCCATACAAGGTACGTTTAGGTTTATTTGAGTCGGAGCTCCAAGAGATGCGACTGCTCCGTTGCGCTGCTAGCTCCACCCCCCTAGTCCTGTTTATAAATAGATTTTCAAATGATGGTTTGTATTAATTCTGTATATATTTGTATAATGCGATCATATCTCCTCTGACGTGTCGTTTTTCAAAACTAAAGAGATTTAAATGTGTTAACCTTTCTTCATACCTAAAATGCTCCATTCCTTTTATCAATTTTGTTGCCTGCCTGTGGCGGAACCAACCTCGCCACGAAGCACTGGAGAAGCCTGGTTGCTCGCCTGCTTCCTCTGGACTATGGTCCCATGTTAAACGCTGTTCTTTTCCCCTGCAGAAAGGCTTGTTCGTGCCTTTCTGCCTGGGCGTTCGGTAGATTGGATCTACCGAACCAACGCACAAGTGGGGGGACCACCTGGGCAAGGAGTGTGCCAGTGATTTACCTCCCAGAAGCTGCTGTTAACCACAGCTTAATCGGTGAACGCTGGGTGGCCGCTGTTCGTATAACCGAACACGTGGCAGAGGCCATCTTAAACTCCTGAATGGCCAGCGGTGTTCAGCTCCAGAACTGTGGAACTCAAAACGGACATTTAAACTCACGAACACCGCTGAGCCGTCGACCTCCCTTCTCCTGCAATTCATACGGACGCCGTCCGTTCGGTACTTTCCCTATGTGAGCAGTGTTACCCCAGATAGCTATGCCATGGAGCCCATTCATGTAACAAAAGACTATGGCTCCATGGCGATTGAACTATATGTATGTGATCTGAGCGCCATTCGGTAATAATGTGCGCTCTGATCTAAGCTATCTGGGGATATGTTGAATGTATATGTTTTATATAATATTTGCAACATTGTGTAATTTTATGTCTTTTCGCTAACATGTGGCTAATGTCCTTGGAGATAATTGGATTACTTCCCAATTATCTCCAGGATAAAGAGGAGGAGTTGTGATGTAATTGTGGGAGTGTTTAACCACTTAAGGACCAAACTTCTGGAATAAAAGGGAATCATGACATGTCACACATGTCATGTGTCCTTAAGGGGTTAAAGGTGTCCCAGTCTTCCACCATGTTCCCTAGGGGAGTGTCCACCTGGTGGAAGACATGCATAAATACCGGGCAGGTAGCCCCAGTAAAACAGATTACTGCTTGACCCTCAATACGAAGTGTCGTCTCGTTCTTGGGGGGATTTGATTGTATGCTGTTACAGTTCGACTGCCAGGAGTGTAAACTGTTCGCATGGTTTTTCCTGTTCAGCTGTTTACAGCATTCGTATGGTTCCGGTTCAGGAGTTGGAGAATTTGTGTGTTTTCAGTTCGGGAGTTGGAGAATTCGTGTGTTTCCTGTTCGGGAGATTGGTGCTTGCAGTAGCTGCCTGTGTATCTGGAAGGGGAATATCGCCTAAACGGATTTTAACCCCTTGTGTGCTTAAAGGTCCGTTACACCGCCTCTGCACTTTGTCATAATTCCCTTCTTTAGAACAGGTGCCCAAAATTGCACAGCATATTCAAGGTGTGGTCTTACCAGTGATTTATAGAGAGTCAAATTATATTTTCATCCAGAGAATGAATGCCCCTATTTATACATGCACATTACCTTACCTTGGCCTTAACAACAGCATTGTTGTAAATAACAATTCCCAAATCCTTCTCATGTTGTTATCCCTAATTCACTACCATTTAGGGTGTAAGTTGATTGTGCCTTCTTTACCCCAAAATGCATAACTTTGCATGTATCTACATAAAACATTATCTGTCATTTGAGTGCCCAGTCCATCTAAATCACTCTGCAGCAAAGTAACATCTTGCTCACATTGTATTACTTTACAGAGTTTTGTGTCATCAGCAAACATGGCTTTCAATGCCTATTTCAATATCATTTATAAATATTTATATTGATGGATGCTCATTTAAGTTGGATAATATGAGGAACTTTTTCAATATGGGCCTTTTATGGATCAAATTTGGACATTCCGTGTTTTTAAAAAGACCAATTATTTGGGTTTGCACTAATTAAGGCATTCATGAACTTGCATAGCATATAAAACCGAGGAGGAAAAACTAGTAAAGTAAGCTTTGACAAAGCCTAATAGGAGGGGCAAAACACATCAGCAGTTACATTACAACATGCGCAGTAGCCGAAGCCCTGAAATGGAATCCAAAGCTCATGTATCTCAAGCAAATTAAAGGGAGCTGTGGGCAGGATGTAGCACATACAAGTTGGGAAAGCTGAAGAGCTTTGTATTTGGACAAACTAGTGGGTATATAACCAGAAATGGATATGTTCAGAGGTCTTGTGGAGTCAATGCCTCGACGAATCAAAGCTGTTTTGGTAGCGCAAGGTGGATACAAAATTAGGCAGGTGGTTTTCATGTTGTGGCTGATCAGTGTAGATGTTCAGTATTTTAAGAAATTAAATGTAAGGCCTTTTTTTTTCTCTCTGCTTTTTTTAATGTATGTGGAGTTGTTAGGCTGTCCTAAAAAAAGTCTTGACATTGTAATCCCTATTTGGGTTTAGTTTTCTTAGATTTTAGAGTAGCAGTTGGATTTTAGGTTTGTATTTAGCCATATGTGCTATGAATTTCACGTTGTAAATATATTCTAAACTTTCTATTGCCTCAAAGCAGACAAGGCTTGCAATTTTATTGTTGTAACTTTTATAACCCACTTTGTCTCCAAAAGCTATTTTTTTTTAATTTTACTTAAGCAAAAATTCTTGTATTTAAATATAAGTACTAAATAAGTGGTGTGGATGTGTCAAATCTTGTTGATTTGGGAATGTTCTGTGAAATCTACAATTTGGGTCAATCTAGAAGAGCAATGTATTTAAACAATAATGGAATGGTATACTATGCCAGTTTCAGGGACACTTTGGATACCATAACCACTTAATCTCAATTAGGTGGTTTTGGTGCCTGGAGTTCCCTGGTCTTGTCTTACCATCAAGTGTTAAACCGTAGTTGAACACAAAAGTAGGGTTTTCTAGGTGCCAGTCACATCCTCTCCTCTGATGATTGGGTAAGGTGGAAATCCATCGTGAGTTAAACGCTTTTTAACATGTATTGTCGAAGAGTGACCAGTTATTTCCTGCTGCCCATTCGGTGATCAAGCTAATGCTTCCCTGTCAACCTAGCACCAGAGAAGAGGCAGCGTGAAAGTTCCTGGGGATAATGGAAAACCGTTTAGCACCGCAGATATTAGATGGTTATGGTGCCTTTTAAATAGTTTCACATGGAGAATATGCAGCTCTCATGGTACATATGAACATATGTTGCCGTAATGCCCAAACCTTCAACTCTTCTAGTGGAAAGTTCATAGTCGGATAACCAAACTCTTTGGCAAACCTGGATCCTTGGTCATACTTTTTTTTTTTTTTTTAATCAAACTCTTCCAAATTATTGATATCATTGGAACATTAATTGTTTACTAAGATTGCCTTAGCAGCCATTGTGGAATACATTTTGCCCATGGAGTGAAAACCACCAGATGTTGTAGAAATATAACAACTATGATGCTTTGCCATCTTTAAAACTTATAAAGAAACATCAGAGTTGTAGTTTTGCAACCCTGCTTTATGCCTTTAGAAGATTGTGTGTCCCTTTAAGGTCCCTTTAAGGTTTCCGGCATTGTTGATAGTAAGTAATCCGTCTGCTCAGGAGGAGCTGTAGGATCATATAGAAACTCTACACATTCAGACACCTTTTGATCTTGATCCCTTTCGAATGGTTACATTGTTGTATTAAGGATTATGTATAATTAGCAGGACATTGTTAAACAAAAGCTGACAAGCAAATTGTTTTTTTTTTTTTACACAGCACTGGACACTGTATTTTCTATCCATACCCGCAGATTTGCAATTATATTTAGTGTATCACAAAAATCAGTGGAATATTATAAATTCTATGACTTTAATTCATATTTTACCAAATGATGTAAGTTTTGTTTTCTCCCCAATGTACATGCCGGAGATAACCTTTAAGTTGACTAAATTAACACCTTGATTATAAATGGATAATGGTTAGGATTAGGTATGATTTAATGGAGATCAATAAAACCCCCTTCCTCCCACCCCCCACCCCCACACACATATATCCAGGAAATAAGTGCAACTATCCTGGCTTTCTGTAAACCAAGCATGTCAAACTCAAAGGCTAAGACGGACAAATAAACAAGGTTTACGTGTATGTGTACCACAAAAAACAACAAGCTAGGTTTATTTAGAAAAGTGCAGTTTAAAAAAAGATGCCTAACTGACACTGGACGTCCTCGCGCTCGTAGGGCTTCAAAATAAACAAAAGAGCGAATTTATTTTAAGAAACTACCTTGACATATTAAGAAATGTTTGGTAATGGCACTGAAATGGTGAATGTATGCGGGTACACATGACCCATGGGGCCCCGGTGCAAAAATTGATCCTGCGCTGCGGTTGCTGGTCGGGTACAACAACACATGGTGGGCAAGCACCTGCGCAGACTCGCCGACCCATGCACACACACTTAAAGGACCACTACAGACACCCAGATCACATCAGCTCAATGAAGTGGTCTGGGTGCCAGGTCCCTCTAGTTTTAACCCTGCAGCTGAAAACATAGCAGTTTCAGAGAAACGGCTATGTTTCACTGAGGGTTAATCCAGCCTCTCGTGGCTGTCTCATTGACAGCTGCTAGAGGAGCTTCCGCGATTCTCACTGTGAAAATCACAGTGAGAAGACACTGAACGTCCATAGGAAAGCATTGAGTAATGCTTTCCTATGGGCGGTTTAAATGCGCGCGCGCCTCTTGCCGCGCATGTGCATTTTGGAGCTGAGTGGCGGACACTGGGGAGTCCGACACTGGAGAAAGGTAAATGCTGAAGGCACACACACACACTCTCACGAACAGACGCATACACACTAGCTAACAGACACACACATTTACTGACAGAGACATACTCAGCGACAGACATACATACACACTCACAAAACATACACTTTCACTGACAAACACACACTCACTAACAGACATCAAACACACTCAGTAACAGACACACACAGTAACACACTCACTAGCAGACACATTCACTGACACACACACTAACACACACACTAACACAAACAAACACTGACACACTAACACACACACACTCTAACACACACATACACTAACACACACACACACACACATACACTAACACACTCTAACACACATACACTAACACACACATTTTTTTTTAAAAAATTTAATCCCCCCAGCCTCCTTACCTTTTGGAGTGCTGGGGGGATTCCCTGGGGTCCAGTGGTGCTCCTGGGCGGCAGGTCACTGGGTGGGCGGGCTGGCCGGCAGGCAGGCGTGCGAGGGAGCACTCTCTGTGTGCTTCCTCTTCAGCTCCCTCGCGCGCCGCGTAGGGATGCCGGTGCGCGAGGGAGCTGAAGAGGAAGCACACAGAGAGTGCTCCCTCGCACGCCTGCCTGCCCGACCGGCCACCTGCCCGGTGACAGCATGGCCAGCCTCGGGGGGGCCTGAGGTGGCCACCTCCTGGGCCCCCCCAGGAGAAGAGGCTGCCCTGTGACTGCATACCGGGTCGCAGGGGCCGCTGGGCCCCCTGGTGGGCCGGGCCCGGTCGCAGCCGCGACCCCTGCGACCCTGGTATGTACGCCACTGGCTGAAGTTCTGAGTGTGCCCCTCTTCTCCTACCTTACAATTTGCTTTCCGTCCTCCAGTTCCAGCTCTAGCCCTGTTGAAGCAGACCAGATTCTCCTCTGGTCTGCTCTGTAGACACACAGCCACTCTGCCCTCTTGTGGCCGGGAGAGCAAGAATCAGGAAATATTTTTCCTGTCTTTCTCGTTGCAGCCACAGCTGAAAGCGGCCCCAGGGCAGGCGGGCCGCAAATATATTCACTGTGGGCTGCATGTTTGACATGCTTGCTGTAAACCATTGTCTGTATCTGGCTGTCAGCATAAAGAGAGGGGGAGTTTTGACTGTTTTAGGCCTAGACAGTTAGTGTTTTGCATCTGATAGTAAATAAGGGGCATGAGTTAGTCAGGCACTATGTGGCACTGGCCATAGGGTCAGGTATTACATTTGATTTGTTTTATTTATTTATTTTATCTTGATTTCGGAGCTGTTGGGTGGTGTAACCAGTGTTTAAGCTCATTTAATGGTTAGAATAAAATAATTGTTGGTAATTTTATCAGTGCATATTTGTTTACCCACTAATGGTATCATGCATTAAAGGGTGTTTTTCTCTGTTTTTCATATTGGACAGATTGCCATTTTAATAAGCAAGTAACTCCACCTATTATTTTGTAAGAAAAAAAAGTTATAAAATGTATAGCTTTGCAGATCCCATTAAAAAAAAGTTATCCTACACCTGGGTACAGACTGCAATTGCTCTTTACCACCTTAGTAGTCTACTTCACTAGAGTTGACTCACAAAATTGTTCCTCGCCATCTAATTGGATTGCCAGTTGAACTGTACATATATTTATTATGAATTTCAGTAAGAGGAAGAAAGCAATTGATTACAACAGGAGGGTGTGTATTGAGAGAAGACTCTATACATATCTACATGCAAAAAGAAACAACAAAAGTACTCGTGGTCTCCTCTCAATGGGAGAACCAAACCCTCCTCCACCAATAAAATATATTTGATCAATACTCACTCAGAATTTTGCAAAACATATCCTCTTTACTATGGTTGGTAGTTCATAATATTATTCAGTGATGTCTATAAAAACTACCGTGCTGTTTCTTGCTTGCATGTAAAAAAAAGTTGTACTTTAGAGATAAAAATAGTTTTATATTCTACCCATCATAAAATAATTTCCCTTTGTAGGCATATCTGATCTACTCAAGCAGTGTGGCGGCTGGAGCACAGAGTGGTATTGAAGAGTGCAAATACCAATTTGCCTGGGATCGGTGGAATTGCCCTGAAAGGACTCTCCAGCTCTCCAGCCACAGTGGGCTACGCAGTGGTAAGAGACGTTCCTTATAAAATATCTCTCAGTACTTGGATAATCTGCATCTTGGATACTTGTTTGCAGAACGTATTTCTTGTCTTACTTTTGTAATAATGGACTATGGGTGGTTCAACTTTCACTGAGTAATGTATTTAAAGTTTGAATTCGGTATCGCGTAGTATAATGTGCTGATTGGTCTTGACCACTTGCGATCATCACTATTGTGTAATGTAGTCATTCAAAAAACATATTATAGTTGTATTCATTCTTTTTACCCACATTGTGGTGTAAATCTTTTGTGAGAAAAAACTTCCTGGAATTTTGATACTACAACATGTCCTTTTTCAAATAAGTCCTACGGCATTTATCACAATTATCCACATCTAATAAGCAGATATTTCACATATGTTCCAGATAAATTCTGCCCCTTCTTGACTTGGGTAAAACCTCAATTTCCCAAGTATCCTCTCTTCCAGACTTAAACTACCAATCCACTGGACCTTCTACTGCAGGCAGCAGTCTCTTTGATACCGGGCCTACTTATCCAGTCTGGAGTATTAATTTCAACAGGATCCTCTTCTCCAGGCTGGAATCTCAAATCAACCGGACATTCCAATCTCGCAGCCAGATTCCATTGTCACCGAATTACCCTCTGCAGTCTGGAACCACCCTTTCAACAGGACTCATTTCTCCAGGTTAGATTTTTACTTTTTCACAGGCCCATATTTTCCGACTTCAATTGATAACCATGGTTTCACACCTCTCTCTTTACAACACTCTTTTAGATTTGTATGGGGTTATTACCACATTAAAAGTGGTGTGCACTTAAAGATTTATCCCCAGAACTATTTAGCAGGTTGACTAAAAAAACAAACAAAAAACACATTTGGCATTCATTTTTTGGGGGGCAAATTTCCATGTTTTCGGTTGAAAATGCATTTTTGTGCTCCTTATTTTTACATATTGTATCGAACAAAGAAAACAAGGAAGATTGGAAACCATCTTGTCTTACTCTTGATCAGCATTCGACATGCATTGTCTTATTCATTGCTCTTATAATCTTTTCATGTGTGGTTCAACAAATACTTCTTTTGCTTCTATTCCAAGTGTCCAAAGGAATACATTTTTAAAGGAGACACAAAATTTTTATGAATTCTCTGGTTCTGACATGGCATTGTGCAGGTTTATTAGCGATGGTAATATAACTAAAAAACAATAAATATTTTTTTCTTTTCCCCAAAGGAATATGTGCCCTAATCAGTAGAATTATCTGGTAGTATGCACTATTTAAAAAAAAATAATAATAATTTCTGTCTACCATTAATGACTCAGCATAGTATTTCTTTTCTTTTTTTTTTCTTGTTTTGCTGCTACATGCTATAGTAATTGGAACAATAAATGGAAGTTGATATGTTGAGCTATCACTTTTGGGGACTCCAATTTGAGGATCTTTTTTTTAAAAAAAAATGAAACATTATTAAACTATTAACAATTGTCGTAAGGGTATGGTAAGTTGGGACTTATATTCTGGTACCCAGAAATGGATTATGTATTCATTAACTGGTCAGTGGCTGGTGGAGCTGTGATCACATTAAGGTGGGTGAGTAGGATGCCAAACACTTAGAAGACTTGAACATGACCAGTATAAAAGTATTACTAGTTGGAGAGACAAAATTGGGGCAAAATAAATTTTCCGGGAGAGGGCTATAATCATGAGACCTACTCCATTGCTATAAGAATTTCGTTTTCTACTCCATATAAAGTAGTTTTTAATGTCTGAGTGCTTTAAACTGGTATTAATGCCTTTAAGTAGGTGGCACTTAATTGCTCAATACACAATTCATGTTGTTTGGATTTTTTTTATTTTCCCCTGACAAAGCCAGCTGTTTAAATGAACTGTTAGTGATAAACGGCAAAGCCTATTTGGCAACTAGCTAAGATGCCTGGTACAACTTAAACAGAAATGGTTAAAATCTTCCTCTTGGGTCTTCAAAAAGAATAAGTCTCAAATAAAAATGTCATTCTAGTGAGACTCTGCTAGACACCTTGTTCTTCCAAATTTACAATTTAAGATCAGTACATCTTTGATCTCGTTCCACAAACAATTTCAATATTTACAACTCTCAAAAATACCGTCCTTTACATCGAATACTTCAACATTAACGTGTATGTATCTCAGGGAAGCACCTTTCTCTTTCTATCGGGTAATTCTCATAGTCGGCTTGTGATGTGGGTAGCCCTGTTTAAATCTTTTTTTAGTTTGTCCTGTTTTTGTCTGATAGAGTTGTGTCTAAATCGCTAATCCTTGGCCTCCTACACAAAGTTAGCTTCAGGTGTCGTCTTTTTTTTTTTTTTTTTTTAAATGCTGATGGAATAGAGTAAATTACCTGTGTGTAAAACATGGATTGTTACTTAATAAACTGTTACCATGTAGTTGGAATCCATGATGTGTGCGTAGTTTTAATATGAAAAATAAGTTGTGTTTTTACTTTCAAAAATGAAAAATCAGCTTAGGTAATTTATTCTTATTTTTTTTAATATTTGTCAGGTTTGAATGTGTAGTGTTTTACGATCAACAGTTTAATCATACAGTAAGACTTTTTATGTATATTAACATGTATAATAAATACAAGATTGTTGTATCAAAAATTTAAAGCCACGTTCTGCGCACTCTGAGGGAGGCTGCACACCACTTCTTAAGTTGCTTTTATTGCAGCTCCTTTTTTTGCACTGCCCGTTCTTTAATAGAACATGGCATTAATCAACAGTAAGTAAAACAGTAAGTCATTGATTATGGGGATGTAGTATATGCATCTGTATCGCAATCCAACATTAATAAACTCAATACATTGTATAACCCGTTCTGCCGATTTGTGCTACAATGTAATTACAGGACCCACCATTGTGACATGCTAAAATAACTAAACTGGCTGTCGCTGGAATCCAGATGCACCCTTCATCTTTCCAGCCTTGTGTTTAAGAGCTTTTCTGGGAAACTCCCACCCTACCTTAGCAAAATGCTCTCCTCGGCTGTGCTCATCTCCTATAACCTCCGATCCAGTACCAACACTTTATTTAGTCTACCTCAATACAAAAAGAAAGCAGCCCAATCCTCCTTCTCCTACAGAGCACCGCAATTGTGTTACGACCTCCCGCACGATTTAAAATCTTCCCTAAGCCTAAAGTCCTTTAAGAGATCCCTCTCTACATACCTCAAAACAGATTGCACCTGTCATGGTTGATTATATATTTCCTACCTGTTCTATGTTAAATTTTGTATATATTGTTTTTGTATTTTATTGTACCCTATTGTAACAATGCAATGATTTGTGGACCCAGGACATACTTGAAAATGAGAGAAATCTCGATGTATCTTTCCTGGTAAATTATTTTATAAATAAATAAAGTACAAACGGACACAATGCATTGTAATGTTATGTTTACCCATGTAACACAACTGCTCTTTGTTAGGCATGTAGGCTGTATCTAAAGTAATGTATAACAATATACTAATCGGATTTGCATCATTTTAAGCATTTACTTATTTATTTAAATACCCCAATAAATTGATTAAAACTTACCTTAAGACTAGTGCAAGTCGATGTCCTTCTTGCTTTGTTGTCATGCCTTGGCATCTGTGGTCCATTCAAATGCTTCTCATAGAGAAGTATTTGATTGCAACGTTTCACCGTCTCAAAGCCCATGTGTGCTCTTTGATGGTGAGGGGGAGAGTTTTTTTTTTTTTAAGTGTAAATGTTGAAAACCGAGGGAGGGAGGGAAGCAGGTGTGAAACACTGCACACACAGACTCCTACCACCACAACCTTTTCTAAAAGCATAAGTGGTCATGGTGGCTGGAGTAGCCCTTTAATTTTGACAGCTCTTATTTTATAGAGAGTTTAAAAAGAGATCAATAAGTTAAGGGTCAGTTGAATGAATTTTTGTTGGGGGGGGGGGGAGGCATCAAAATGCATCTTCTCCTGTGTAGCCAAAATCTTTGCACCGGCCCTGAGGGATGCTATTTAATCCTATTTGCTGATCTAAATATTTGTTAGCCATTCAGGTAGATAGAAATCGTCAATGTAGATCAAAATAGAATATAACTGATACCACTGTTGGCAATATTACAAGTTAAAAAAAAAAAAAAAAGGTACAAATGTGTTCTAATATCCTCCTACCTAGACCCTTACCAGCCAATTACAGTACTGTGCACCACTTACTACTACTCCATTACCTTAACCCCTTAAGGACACAACTTCTGGAATCAAAGGGAATCATGACGGAATATTTCCGTCATGTGTCCTTAAGGGGTTAATGAGTCTGTCAGGTTGGATTGCACTGTATTAAACATCCTATCATAATTTAAGAATACAAATTTTGAACACAATTTTGAAATTTGCTTTATTATCGCCTCTTAAATATAGTCTGTCCAACTCTGTAATCAAACTTGTTTATAATTTGCTAGTACAAAGATAACAATACTCGATAAATGAGCTGAGATTTCGACTTTAATCAATCTTGCATTAATGTTTTTATTTTATTTGTACAGCAAATCGTGAAACCGCTTTTGTACATGCGATCAGCTCAGCGGGAGTTATGTATACACTGACAAGGAACTGCAGCCTTGGAGATTTTGATAATTGTGGATGTGATGATTCAAGAAATGGACAACTTGGTAAGTAATTTGATTCATAATTTTATTTAAACATTTTCTGCAGTAAAATGTCGTGTCTTATTTCAGATTGGTTATGTTAAACAGTAGATCAAAACACAAGGTGAAGGAGGGAGTATGTTACAAATTAGTGTTTATTTGCATACATAACAATAGTAAATTGTAATCAATTGATGGAGTTCCCCTGATAAATTACACAGGGCTGAAAGGCATATGCAGCAGGATTGAAATGTAACATGAGAATTGCTAGGGGGACATAAGCCCCGTATCTCTACAGGGGGCAGAAGGATGATGGTTTTTTTAATTGTACATCAGGCAGCTGCTTTCAAAACTTCCACCTTTCCAATGAAAGACCATTAGTAGAATGCTATGCCAGGCTACTTAGATTACTGTTGGGAGGGAGTGCCAGGGAACAGAACTTTATTAGGCTAGGTAGTGTGTCAGAACTACAGGGAATATCTGGCTGTGTAGCATGTGCTTGTTTCTAGTTATAATTTCTTTGAGATCCCAGAGAGCCTCAGCAGTACAAAGTTCATGGATGGATAATATTAGACAAAACATAGAACGATGGTGACAAGTCATGACATAAACCCATCTCTCTGATAGTATGTGGCTCATGGAATTTTAATTTTGGCTCAAGCCCCAGGTGTTTCTGGAACCTAGCAACAAAATGAATGTTGTTCTCGGTTTCCTCTTCCCCATCCACTGGAATACATTTTGCCTGTGTGTCTTGTGGGAGAATGGCTTTCTTTTCTTCAGCTGCTTTCAAGATGGCTTCATCTGATGCTTTCTCAAAGACCAGGTTACTTTGAAATGGAAATAGGTTTGTTTTAGAGGAATAATCAGCGCCCCATGTTCTGAGACGCAAGGCTCTCCAAGCTGCAGATTGACCCATAGCCTTAGCAATAAAATTAGTAATATCTACTGAAGCCTCTGTAAGAAATACCAATGCTAATTTGAGAGGCAATTTCAAGAAGGGTTTCTCTGCTAGTACCATTGGTTATATCTTCACTTAGGGTCGTAGTCGAGACCCTAGATAGGGAGACTAATGCGATGGATGCATGGCAGCTCCTAATTTTTGCATCCATACGTTTCTCCATAGGATCTCTTAAAGATGCTACACTTTCAATAGGCAAAACTGTCTGCTTTGCCACTTTAATAATATCAGCATCAACTTCCAGGTTTTTGTAAATCAGATGTTAAGTTTTCAAAAAATGATTGGCCACAAATTAATAAAATAACAAGCTTGTAATATTGTAAGTCTGAACAATAATAATCAAATAACCAAAAAAATGGAACTGTGAAAACATAAATTACAGCCCTCAGGCATTCACAAGGATCATGTGAGTTCTAGGTTAACCACATTATGAGCAAAGGCGTAGGTCATTAAAGACGTTCCTGGAAATTATGGATTCTGTAGAAAGAACTCAGTGGTTCCAGGTTGCTAGGAAAGATTGGTTCCAACCCGTAGCAGTCAGGTCTATATACATCTATACAACAGAGTTCCTCTATTTGCTGCAACCACAGGCTAACTTGTGGCATGGAGTCCTTTTTCCAGAACAAGGACATCAGGCTTTTAGCCATATTTAGAATTTGGATCATCAGGGATTTTTTTATAATGAGAAGATTTAGTTGTTGTGTGAAGAAGCAAAAATTAAGCCGTTTCAATGGGAGGTGGTTTATCAGAGATTTTCTTGATGATCCCATGTATTTTTTCCCAGTATGGATGGATTAGGGTGCAGCTTCCCGCATTTATAAATAAGGGGGTATCCTACTCTTTCCCACTTCTCCAGCAGCAGCTGTCAATTGAGGGGTCTATGGAGTGTAGAAGCAATGGAGTCCTGTACCATCAGGGGAGGAGTTTATATGTGGTCTTGGAATTTGAGATTGCTGTGTCAAGTCACAAATCTCTTGCCACTGTTGTGGTGTGAACTCCCATCCAAATGCCTCCACCCATCTCCCATGAATTTAGGTGGGGATGTCTTCATATTGTTTTAAAGTGTCATGTAGAGGACTGAGATACTGTGTTCTAGAATTTCAGGGTAATCCCAGAGGGACTCAAATGATGTAAGCTCCCTGTAGAGGAGAGGGCACTGTGAGATAGACGAGTAAAACACCAATAATTGCTGGTAACAGAATTGTGCCATGAAATTTGGTCCCCCTGTTACAACAATGCGGACACTGGTTGCAACGTACCTGCCTGAATCGAGTGTCTGGTTTAAGGGATCTGTACTGCGAATAGATTCTGGAAGGCCACACCCTCCATAACCAGTGGGAAGGCGAGGTTAAGAACTACTGGCAGTAGCGGGAAAACAAAGGAGGATAGTGCCATCTTGGGGGAAACCGCGTGCCAAGTATAGAGCTTGGCAAAGATCAAGGGATGGGGAGTTAATTTTAGCCACCTCCTTCCTAACTTGAGGACTCCGGACTTGGATCACGCAACGACTCTTTGAAGGGATGTGGCTTGATAGTGTAGTTTAAAGTCTGGGAGAGCCAAACTCCCCTCAGTCTTCTCCCTAGAGTCTCCCTGTGATTCAATTGAAGTAACTTACAGACAGATAAGTGGTTTAGTGTAGGAGAATAGCCTTCTTTGAAGGCTTCTCTTGAATATATAAAATATGTTCCATTTGGCTCTTAAATAACCTGAAGGCATGGGATCATTTGTTAGAGACGTATAAGCCCTTAGCGTTAGGGACAACACATTAATCACACTATGCAGGAAAGATGTCACTTTAGACATGTTTCCATGGGTCAGGTAGGGAGTACCCATACTTTTTACCTATTCTCACAGATTAGAAAAGAACAGTAAGTTCAAACATGTGCACTCTAATATGCATAGTTCACAGAAAATACCTGAACAAAATATTAAACCTAACATTGAACACAAGTATGTAGAACGTACAACCAAGGTCAGTCCACAAGTGCCCACCCTCACTCTGCTGTATGCCCAGTCTTTAATTTAGAGGGAAGATACACTCCCAGGCTGTCGCAATTATTGCAAGTTATAACAGACTACTTGACTGGGAGACCCACAGCGGGTGCAGAGCGCAGCAGGGTCCCGTGGCAGAGTAGTAAAACAAACTCTGGGGCACAAAATCCCCCACCAGGCTCACAAACCTTGTCTATGCCCCAATCATGACACCATAGACACAAGGATGCAAGTGTTATAGTGGTAAGAGAAATAATTATTCTTGACTGCACTATGGCTGTTGAATCATAAGGTGTACTTAGTTTTTCATACATGGTGTGGCAAACACTCCTTCACATGTACATTTGCCACGGACTCCAGGAGGAGTATAGAAGCTGGCCTCCTGCCCACTGACTATGGTCCAGGTCTGGGACACCATTTGGGAGTTGCTCTGCCCAACCGCCATTAACATCTTCCCTGGGTGCCCCTGGTTTGGCACTTTCCCTTCATGCGAATGGAACCGAACACTGGCTCTCTGGCAGTTGTCCACATGAATCAAACCCACAAATAGTCCCAGCGGTACTTAGCCGCGACCGCTATGGAACTAATTTCGGCATGAGGATTTCGTGGGTTCCCGGTCACTCCAGCTGGACTTAGCCGCGAATGTTATGAAACGGTTTTCGGCATGAGGTGACTGTGCGGTTTCCAGACACCTTGGTTCACGGTTTTGAATCACTTTGAAATACGCGAGGAGAGTGCTTTTTGGAGGGAAGGTGCCTGAGACCAAGGAGAACAAATGCTACCTAAGAGCTAGCTGGAGCATCCCGTATTGCGGCCGCAGGAGCTCCCAAAAGTTTACAGGCAAAAGCACCAAACGCCCTGGAACTATTTTTGGCATACGACCACGTGTGCGGTTGGTCAGAACCTTAACATGATGGAGTGTCCCCTACACTGCATGGATCTGAGCGCTATTTGAAGAACTTGGGCGCTCAAATCAGGGCTATTTAATGATTTATTATTTGTGGGGTTATTGTATATTTTTATGATGTTTTGGGGTATTTTTTTTTTGTTTGCCTCTGTGCTTCCTGGGAGATAATTAGCTTACGAATCTTTAATGCAATTATCTCCCAGCCCCAGAGATTCCTGGGAGGGGCTTGTGCTGAATACAATGGAGATCCCCTGCTGGGGTCTGTGCATAAAATCAGTTGTACTCCCAGAACTATGTGTCGTCTAGTTACTGGAAGGGGAAAGGGCTTAATCACTGTTACAGCTTGTTCCAACTCTTGGAGGATTCGGCAGGGAAAGTCCTTGTAAGGACTAGAGCTCCCAGGACTATGTGTCATCCAGTTCCTGGAAGTAAATAGAGCTAGTCCCCTATCCTGCTCCAGGATGGAGATGTTCCAGGAGGACCCCAGTCAAGCCACGGCGACTGGGGCAGAAGCGCTGATGTTTTCCCCTGTTTCAACTAGGAAGCAGTCCTTGGCGGAGGTACCCAGCCGGCGGTACAGGGAGCTTTGTTACACGTGGCTTCTCCATTTTGTTAAATCATGACTCTGTGTAATATTATTATTATTTTTTTATTTATATAGCGCTATCAGGTTCTGTAGCACTTTACAATGGGTAATATGTCGCATGTTATTCAGCTGAGGATGCATTTACCTAATTTTAAGACCTGCTAAGGAATAGATGATTGTTATGTTCTGATAGGTAAAACCATAGAGGGTGTACTTTCATTTTTTTCCCATGACTTTATTTATATGATTGACATATTTTAGGGTACCAAATTAGAGAGGTAGCTGTGTTTAGTAACTAGTTTCCTATTTTCATATTCATAAATATGGCAATGCCACTTATAAAATGTATGTGCTGCATGTATATATACCACATTATATACATGCAGCACCTACATTCCAAGTTACGGAGTATACCACATTAGGGATCTATCTACTAAGCAGATGAAAGAGCAAAAATAAGAAAATCCATTTTGTATCAATTCTAATATTTCAGGCAGCTTTGCAAAGTAGATAGCTCCCTAATGTGGTATTATTTTATGGGATTAATATTGTTAAGAACTGTGGAGCTGTCTGCTAAACCATGCATGGGATCAGACAGGTGATAGACCAAGAACAGGAACTAATCGAAAGACAAGCCATTTCCTTTTTTTCCCCTTTCTCAGTGTTCTGTAGCAATGAGTTAGCAAAAATACATAACTGTAAATGTTCTGTAAAACAGATATTACAGGTTGATATTTTCTAAACATGAAGTAACCTGACACTAGTTATAACAAATGAATAAAATATTGATTTTATATATTTTCTTTGTCATATTCCATACTCATAGGTGGCCAAGGATGGTTGTGGGGTGGATGCAGTGACAATGTGGGATTTGGAGAAGCCATTTCAAAACAGTTTGTGGATGCGCTTGAGACCGGACAAGATGCCCGAGCTGCCATGAATCTACATAACAATGAAGCAGGAAGGAAAGTATGTACTATGTATTATTTCTGTAGAGATATGCAGGAACTCGTGAAGCTACCATATGCAAATAATGCACAAAACAAGCAAAAATAATCAAATTTTTTATATATGCATTACAAATGCAAAAATAAAGTACAAAAGTAATACCCATTGTATTATTTGTAAAAATAAACCTATAATTTGTATATTTTGCATTCTACCGGGTGGGCCATAATTCAGAGTAAGGTTTGAGAAGTCAATAACTGTGTTATCAATGAACCAATTTCAATGATATAACATTCAATGAATAGTTAATGAATGGAGATTTGTTAGACTAGGTATGGACGATAACATTTTTAAAATTAGTTCAATTTGCTGCCTCGCATAGTCGGCTATTTTGAGTGCATCTTTCTCAACGTTAATGTCTGAAGAACGCAGGAAGTAATCGGTAACTGAAAGGTTGGGAAAATGTGGCAGCTAATTATTCTTGGAATTTCTTGACATTATCCACTCGCTAAACAGTTGCGTCGGGATGTCCATTGTGGCCCCGGCTCTGTGGTTTTTCCACTACAAAACATAAAAAAAATTTCAGTCATATGCCGATATCTCACACCAATAAAATTCCACTAATTTTACTTGATGTTCCTTTCTAAAATTACCCATTACATCTCCAAAGACTCAGTTATAATGTGTACCTGCGACAAAAAATATTGATAAACTAACAAATAAGTCATTTACCGGTCAAATCCTACTCTGAAGTTTGGTCCACCTTGTACTTTCCAAAAAATACTTGTGCAGTTTGACTTCATTTGTAAATTTAGTATAAATGTCATAGCTCTATTTTGCACAAAAATAAGTGTGCTTGATATTTTCTTTTAGGCAGTACAAAGTACAATGAAACAAACATGCAAATGCCACGGTGTCTCGGGAAGCTGCACCACACAGACGTGCTGGCTGCAACTGCCAGAGTTTAGGGAGGTTGGCTATTATTTAAAAGAGAAATATCACAAAGCCTTAAAAGTTGATCTTCTACAAGGAGTGGGAAACAGCGCAGCCAGCAGAGGAGCCATTGCTGAAATATTCAACTCTATTTCCAAAAAGGAATTGGTACACCTTGAAGATTCCCCCGATTACTGCCTGGAAAACAAGACTCTGGGTCTACTTGGTACCAAAGGCAGAGAATGTCTCAAGCGAGGAAAGATGCTCAACAAGTGGGAGAAGAGAAGCTGCAGGCGTCTCTGTGGGGACTGTGGGTTGGCAGTGGAGAAAAGAAGAGCAGATATGGTGTCCAGCTGCAACTGCAAGTTCCACTGGTGCTGTGCTGTGAAATGCGAGCAGTGCCGTAAAAGCGTGACCAAATACTTCTGTGTCAAAAAGGAAAAACGTGAGCGGAGCGGAGGTGGTATAACCCGCAAAAAGGAAGCAAAGCTAAAGAAAAAAATTTAAAAAACTGTTTTTATTGACCTGTGACTTTTTGTTTTGTAAAATA
>OW240922.1:55828350-55850522 GCA_933207985.1 Pelobates cultripes
TGAATAGTTGTCTATTTAAATCAATACTATAAACTTTTAGCACAACTAAATACCATACAACACACCAAAATGTGTTTTTTTTGTTTTATACAATTTGTGTTTGGTGTACACCGTTGTGATCTGTTGGTTTTCTAAAATATACCATAAATGGTAGTATGTCTAATAGTATTAGGTTGCAAATAATATCAAGGTGTTCTTTGAACCATTTACATTTGGAATAAAGAGAGCTTGATAATGTTGACCAATATGGACCTATAGGGGATAATTGTGTGTATATATTATATATATATATATATATATATATATATATATATATATGTAAAAAACAGATAAAATTCTTATCTTGTAATACCTTTTTTATTGGATTTGAAATGCTTCAGACTTGAGAAAGGGAGGTTCTCCCGAAAGCTTGTCATTAAAAAATTCTGTTAGTCCAATAAAAAAGGTATTACAAGATACAAATGTTATCTGTTTTTTACATCTACATCACTGGACTAATACGGCTACAATCTCTACTTGAACACTATATATATATATATATATATATATATATATAAATATAAATAAATGATCAAGTTGGTTATTTGGAAAATTACCTTGTTCCCATGGTATCTGAAATGCACACTGCATTCATCATTCCATTCAACTGAGCTCTCAAGATGTAAAAACAATAGAGTCAACAGAAGCCTACCTCGGTGAAATGTTAGGCTGTCTGATAATTTTCCATCTGCGTCCACAGAAGGCATCCCACATGTTGAGCTTTAGCAAAAGGTGACAATCCTTGAGATTTAGGGAAAGACAAGTATTGATAGGATTATATGCCATGGTGCTGATAAAAACTATTACTTGGTGAATATGTCCTCGACAACAAAAGTGTAACATAAGCATAATAATTGCTTCTCATAGTCTATAGTACTTAGCTAATTTATCCAGCCTCTAGTTATTTTTACACTGTGAGAGACTGCACGGAATTCGATTGGTTAAATAGGTCATTGACATATAGTTTGCCTGTCATTTAAATAGCCACATTAATCTATTAGGCAAAAAGGAGTTGCAGAATTTTCTTATTTACACTATTACTCAACATGCACCTTACTTCGACTGCCAAATTTCTATATTTTTGTTATTAAATAACTATGTTCAAAAATACATGTGGTGCAGTAATTAGTAAGCTAAGGGTGTGTCCCAACTGTCAATGTCTTAAAGGAGCAAGTTTGTTTTCCTGGCACTATAGGGTCATTAGGCCCCCCTCCCGCTGGGCTGAAGGGGTTAAAACCCCTTCAGCCACTTACCTTTCTCCAACGCCGGCTCCCTCTGCACTGGGGAACTCTCCTCCCTCTGCCGACGTTCGCTCCGAATGCGCGGCAAGAGCCGCGTGCATTCAAACCGCTGATAGAAAAACATTACTCAATGCTTTCCTATGGACGTCCAGCCTCTTCTCATTGTGATTTTCACAGTGAGAATCGCGGGAGCGCCTCTAGCGGCTGTCAGGGAGACAGCCACTAGAGGCTGGATTAACCCTGCAGTGTAAACATAGCATTTTCTCTGAAACCTCTATGTTAACAGCTGCAGGGTTAAACTAGAGGGACCTGGCACCCAGGCCACTTAATTGAGCTGAAGTTGGTGCCTATAGTGGTCTTTTAATGACACACATGGCAGACATATTGAATTTTACCATTATTATCTTAAATTCCTAAACAAATTCACCAAAATAATTCCCTTTCAATGGATGGTCTTTTTGGACCATATAGTGGACAATGTATAGTGGATTTATTCATTAAATAGAAGGTAGAGCGGATCTGAAAACTACAGACTTCTAAAAGTTAGGTAGAAATTGTAGACCTGTGGTTTTTAATACCTGCTATTTTAACATACCTTTCTCAACGTATCTTTTTACCACAACATTTTATAGTGTATCGCATTTTTAAACAACATTGGCATATTCTTGTGATTTTGGAACCAAGGAATAAGTGCAAAGATTTTTACTGAACACTCCCAAAATCGGAGGACTGAATATTAATAAGAGAACTTGGGGCTCCCTTTCAAATAGAGTACACCCAATATCTGATATTAAATAACATTTGGTATTTTATATTTCCTTCAGTAAAAGTTAATTGAAGTTTAACAATTGCTAGTGTTTTTTTTTTCTCCCTCCAGTTGCTAGCTATTTTTAATACAATTTCCTCTTTCCATTAGCTTCCCCGCTACCCCGTTGTACTTCCTCTTATGTTCCATTCTCTCACTCTTATTACTTACTATCCCATTCTCCTCTCGGTCATATTCCGCCACCATCTCATTCTTCTACCTCATTGCCCTTCTTTCTCTTTGTTCCTCCTGCTGTCTCACTGAATGGCCATCTTTGTACCTTTTCATCGCATTTGACTATTCTTCCTCAATCATTCCACCTGTAATTGTATTCTTTAGTATCTGTTTTGTAGTTATTTACCCCTCTTTGCCTGGTTAGAGGGTTGAAATATCTCTGAATCTTGGTGGAGTGAGCTGTCTGTATGTTTTAGTGACAGCTCTCCTGTTTACTTGCATTTCAGCCTCCAAATCATGGGTCCTCAAACTCCGGCCCCCCCAGATGTTGCTGAACTACAACTCCAATGATTCTTTGAATTACATAGATAGCCAGAGAATCATGGGAGTTGTAGTTCAGCAACATCTGGGGGGCCGGAGTTTGAGGACCCATGCTCTAAATTGATTAAAGATGTAATAAGTTCTGTTTCCACTCATCATACTGACTCAGTACAACACTCAGGAGTGAAAGGAAGCCGAAAGCTGCCTCTGCCTCTTGCACAGGGAAGAGACAACTTGCTAGTTTGCATTTGTTCCCTATGGGCCGGCCAATCAGGAGAGAGATTTGTATATCCAATCACTTGTGCGGCCTCACAGACCCCAGATGGGTAACAGACATCTAGTTACTAAATGGGAGTCTAAAGATAAGATTCCCAACCAGGGGAGCTATGATTAACAGTTCTTACAACATTACCAGACCTCCCCCACCCCAAAAAAAGCCACCACTGGGGTCCACCACCCTCATATCTCCTTTGCAAATTGATGTATATACATTCATCATATTGCAATCCTACATATTAGTTACAAAGATATAGAATAGGTGCTCGATATAATAGTAAAAGTGGGAGGCAGCAGTGAACCAAATCTTGCTTAAAATACAGAATGTGACCAAAAGAAATGTGGTAGATCTACTTCTGGTGTGGTCTACCACATTTCTTTTTGGCAAATCCTACATATCATATTATCCTGTTTTGCTTTTATTTTTAGATTTTGCGTACCGGACTAATCGCTTTTTATCTGTTCTTTAAAACTAAAGTGTAGTACCTGTCTTAGTGTGGAAAAACAATGTAACTATTTAATTTGTATATAGGTTAAGCACTTTTTGTTTAATTTATTGCACAGGTACAGCAATGTATAAATAACACAGCCTCTACTTTTCACGTGTACAGAACATAGCTTTGTAAGTTAACGCTCAACTGGCATTTGACATTTTTTTGTTCATATAAAAATTAACTTTGTGTTTCAATGTACATTACTCTGTTCTAGATTCCGTAGAATTTCTGTGATATAAATATCTGTTTAAGCTACTGCAAGTAATTAGTATTTTGCCATTAATGTTTTCATTTGCTTTTCTTATTTTCTTTGTATTTTCTAGTTATTGAAATAAAGTCAAGAGCTTGAAATAAAAGTATCCATGTTGTATTACTAATTTCACCTTGCTAATATGACAACACATAAAGCATTAATAAAAACCAACAAAATTATGCTTGATGATATTTACCTCTTCCGCAGTCTGTGAGAGTCCTTACATGGAGAAAGTAGGTCCATACCTTCTAAAGAAGAACAAGGTCACCAAATCTTTGTTTCTCCCCATCCATGTTCCTCCCCTATTATGCCCTAGTAATGAATCAAAACATATGAAACATAATTTCATGAACAGGCACTAGAATTAAAAAGTGCTGAGACTCCATGTACATTTACCATACAGGATACCGGAAAACAATAAGATATTATATATATATATATATATATATATATATATATATATTTATATATTAAACACACTGTATCTCAACGGTGAGTACACCCCTCAAATTTTTGTAAATATTTTAATATATCTTTTCATGTGACAACACTGAAGAAATGACACTGCTACAATGTAAAGTAGTAAGTGGAAAACCTGTATAACAGGGTAAATTTGCTGTCCGCTCAAAATAACTCAACACACAGCCATTAATATCTAAACCGTTGGCAACAAAAGTGAGTACACCCTTAAGTGGAAATGCCTAAATTGGGCCCAATTATCCATTTTCCCTCCCTGGTGTCATGTGACTTGTTAGTGTTACAAGGTCTCAGGTGTGAATGGGGAGCAGGTGTGTTTGATTTGGTGTTATCGCTCTCACAGTGTCTCATACTGGTCATTGAAAGTTCAACATGGCACCTCATGGCAAAGAACTCTCTAAGGATCTGAAAAAAAGAATTGTTGCTCTACAGAAAGATGGCCTAGACCAGGCTTCCTCAAACTCCGGCCCTCCAGATGTTGCTGAACTACAACTCTCATGATTCTCTCATGATTAGTTGTGTGAATGCAGGAGTATATTTGTATGAAGTGTCAGTATGCCTAGGAGTGAGTGTATTTGTGTGTAGTGTTTGTGTCTATGTATATGAAGGGATCTAAAATGTATTTGTGTGGAAGAAGCTGTGTGTGTAAATTAAGTGGATTGTTGGTGTGTGAATGTTTGTTTGTATTAATGTTCTTTATTTATTTGAGCAGTCAGTATCAGTGTGTGACTGTAATACTCTATTTGTGAGGAGTGTCAGTATGTGTGTGGATGCAAAACTATATGCCTGTAGATTATCAGTCTGTAAAAACAAATAAGCAGTGTGTCACCATGTGCATGACTTCAGTGGTGTGTTTGCATGCAATTTTTTTCTTTTGAATGTCATTTTATTTTCATTATGTCTCTGACTCTCTCTCTTCCCTAATGTGTGATCTGTCTCTCCTCTCTTTTTTTCTGTCACCTTACACTCATCCCAATTGTACACCCACAGACCCACTATTCTCTCTCCCCTCACCTTATTTACACCCACAAACTCATATTTATCTCTCCCACCTCACCCAAATTACACCCACAGACCCATATTTCTATCCCACCTCACCCTATTTAAACCCACATTTCTCTCCCCTCTCACCCAAGTTACAGCCACAGACCTACATTTCTCTCTCCCACCTCACCCTATTTAAACCCACATTTCTCTCTCCTCATACCCAAGTTACAGCCACAGACCGACATTTCTGTCTCCCACCTCACCCTATTTACACCCACAAACTCACATTTATCTTTCCCACCTCACCCTATTTACACCCAGAAACCCACATTTCTATGTCACTCCAACCCCCCTTTTGTGTCTCTATCGTCCTGGCTGCATTCAATCAGCTCTCCCTCACTCTCCCAGGTGCTGCTCCACTTGTAGCTGTGTTAAGGCCGCTCTGCATGTGTGGAATGAGAGCAGAAGATGTGATGTCACCAGGGACGTATTAGCCGCGAGGCAAACAAGGCATTGGCCTTGGGCGCCATTTTTCAGGGGGCGGCAAATGGTCGGGTGGCTGGCGAGGGAGCTGAGCAGACCGCTCAGAGGAAGTGCTCCCTCGCCAGCCGCCCGCCCAGTAGCCAACCTATCAGCCTGACCGGCAGCCACTGGACCACCAGGGAGAAAGAGGAACCCCCCCCAGCACTCCCAAAGGTAAGGAGGCTGGGGGGGGGGGTTAAATTAAAAAAAAGTGTAAATGTGAGTGATTGTGTGTGTGTGTGTGTTTGTGTGTGAGAGGGGGAACAGGCATGCTGCCAGGTCACACACTGCGGAGGGAAGAGTTGGATGGCATGGGCATCCGCAGTAATTTTTCCAGGGGGGGGCGGGGGCATAATTGTAATGACATCCATGCTTGGTCCCTTTTTGACAGTGCCATGAAGGGGAGGAGCATAGTCATTATCACATAAAGCCAGGGTGAATAGCATTTTCACAACTATGGTGTCAGGAATACATGTTTGTATTCCTGACACTATAGTGTTCCTTTAAGCAAATTAAAGGGACATTCTGGTCACCATAACAACTTCATCTAAATGAAAATGCTATGATGCCAGGAAGCCCCTGGGTGCTCTCTTTCCTTTAAGGGGTTAAACCGCTCTCAAATGGTTTAACCCCAAAGGCTTCCTCCATCTCCAGATTTACAGGTCGCTCAGTGGTATTCGGCTTCTGAAACAGCGTGTCAGGAAGTGCAGATTGACGTCAGGCATGGGTGCTGCAGATTGGCTAGAGTGGTCAATTGACGCTCTAAGCCAATTGCTAGTTCCCGGTTCATAAAAATGTTTTACTTTTTTATGAATGGGGAGCTACTGATTGGCTTAGAGTGCCAACTGGTCGCTCTAGACAATCAGTGACACCCCAGCCCAGCGGCACTCTGTGCTTCCTGACACTCAGTAAATAAAAGTGGACACATTTTTTTTTTTACCTGGGGAGATGAGAAGGTCCAAAGTTTCCCTGCCAGGCCCAGGTACCAAAGCCTTATGATGTGGTATCCAGAATAAAGTGGAGGGTTCACTTCACTTGTCCTTTCTGCTCCAATCTCATTTTCTTCTCCTTCATTTGACACAGTCTTCTTTTTCCTCTGACACTGTCTTCTCTCCTCCTGGGCTCATTCTGCTCCTTTACTAGACATGTGCAATTTGTTTCGGTCCGAATGTGTATTCGGACGAATTTCCGGCAATTCAGGAATTCGGGTACTTTCGAATGTCCGAAAAGATGAATTGCCAAAGTTGCGAAATTACTGAATTGTCAAAGTTCCGAAGCACAGTATTGCCTAAGAACTGATATACTTACACAGTGGAAGAATGAAGAATGTAACACTGTATACAATTTTAAATAAAAAGTATACAAACATAGCCAGGATTCAGCTGTAAGCATTTGCAACACTTTCAACAATCAAGTAACACACATTCATATAAAATGTAAGTTGCTTGGCCAGTCAATGTAATGGCAGGAATGAATAAGTAGATAACTCCCTAATTCCCACGGTATCAGGGAGCTACCTACTAAAAGGCTGAAAGACCTAAATTGGTCTTTCAGACAAATTTACTAATACTAAGTAAAGATTACTTAGTATTAGTAAATTATTCCCCTACTCACTATACCGCGAGTAGGGGCATGTCTATTAAACAGTGAGCAGCCTATGGCTCACTTAAAAAAAGAAAAGAAAAAAAGGTGTGTCCCCCTTCTGTGCCGCGTGAGTGGGGGCTTCTAACCTGAAGGGGGGACCTATTGGCCCCCACCCCTGAACGGTGGGTGGGGGCCCTACAGTAAAATAAGGGGGGAACTTAATGTCCTCCCTCCTGGCCCCCACCCCTGAGCGGCCGGTGGGGGACCTAATGTCCTCCCCCCTGGCCCCCACCCCTGAGCGGTGGGTGGGGGCCCTAAAATAAGGGGGGGACCTAATGTCCTGGCCCCCACCCCTGAGCGGTGGGTGGGGGCCCTAAATACTAATAAGGGGAGTGGAACCTAATGTCCTCCCCCTGGCACCCACCCCTGAACAGTGGGTGGGGGCTCTAAATAAAAATGTTACCCCCCCAGGTGACTAGGGGTCCCCAAACCCTTAGTCACCCCCCTCCCAAAAAAACCCCGAACCCCTACCACCCCCCTCACCATAAAAATAATGAGGGGCGGCCATTAACTAATTACCTGTAAAAAAAAAAAAAAACTTACCATTTGATGTTTTCTTTCTTCTTAAATCTTATTTTTTCAGCTCCAAAAAAGGCCAAATCAAAAATCCTTAATAACAGACGCACAAAAAAAAAAAAAAAGACAGTGGGGAGGATGGGGGTACAGTCACGGGCCCCAAGAGGTTTGGGACCGCGACTCTACTCCCTAAGCCTACTCCTCAACACTACCACCATTGTATATAGTTAACTGTGCTTGCCAGCATAACGGAAAATATCGGACGGGGACGTCCGCAGGGTATAAAGTATCGGTAAAGTGTTTAAAATAACCAATGCAACTTTCATTCTGTAAAAATGTACGACACTGCGCTGTCATTTGCATTTGTACACCTGCATATTTCTGTGTTGACCTCTTCGTCAGACCAAAAATAAAGAATAAAAAAAAAAAAAAAGCGCCAAAAAATGATCCTTCTTCACCCATGGAGGGCTCCGCGCAGACAAGCCTTGCCCCGCCCTGCAATTAGGCTCAGAGCACTCTGATTGGTGGGTTTAAGCCATCCAGAGTGCTCTGACAGGTAAATGAAGAGACTGACAGGTAAGTCTCTACATTTACCTGTCACAGAACTCTGAGTGGTTGGCTTGAAGTCCACCAATCAGAGTGCTCTGTGTTATTTTATACAGCGTAGGAAAGTTCTTTGGAATTTTCCCACGCTGTGTAATTTGACTCATAACACTCTGATTGGTTACTTAATCCAAAGAAAACATCCAATTCAAAGAAAACATCAAATGTTTTTTTTGTTTTTGTTTACAGGTACTTAGTTAAAGGTCCCCCCCTCATTATTTTAGGGTGAGGGGGGTAGGTAGGGGTTAATTTTTTGGGGGGCACCCCTAGTCACCTGGGGGGTAACATTTTTATTTAGGGCCCCCACCCACCGTTCAGGGGTGGGGGACAGTGGGGAGGGCAATAGGTCCCCCCACATTATTTTACTTTAGGGCCCCCACCCGCCGCACAGGGGTTGGGGACCCTTTAAAAAAAAAATGAACAGTGAGTATAGCGGTATAGCGAGTAGGGGCAAAATGTACTATTACTAAGTAATTTTTACTTAGTAATAGTAAATTTGGCTGAAAGACCAATTTAGGTCTTTCAGCCTTTTGGTAGATAACTCCCTAATACCGGCTGCAAGAGAAGTTTCGAAATCCTGAAATTCCGAATTGCGGAAGTCCCAAATTTCGGAATGCCGAACCGAACCAAAAATTTTCCCCATGCACATGCCTATCCTTTACCTTTCTGCTACTTTCTGCTTATTTTGCTCCCTCTTCTGCTCCTTTCTCTTTCTGATCCCTTTCTGCTCCTAGCAGACCCTTTCTGCTCCTTCTCCTACTTTACCTTTGTGCTCCTTCTGATTCTTTCTGCTCCTTTACCCTTGTGCTCCTTCTGTCCCTTTCTGCTCTTTGCAGACCCTTCCTTCTCCTTGCAGACCATTCCTGCTTCTTGCTGCCCCTTGCAGACCCTTCCTGCTCATTTCTGTTCCCTCTCCTACTTTACCCTTGTGCTCCTTCTGTCCCTTCCTGCTCCTTGCTGCCCTTTTCAACTCCTTGCTGACCCTTTCTGCTCCTTCTCCTACTTTACCTTTTGTGCTCCTTGCTGTCCTTTCCAGCTCCTTGCTGCCCCTTTCTGCTTATTTCTGTTCCTTCTCCTTTCTGCTCCTTCTCTTACTTTACCTTCCTGCTCGTTGCTGACCCTTCCTGTAGGCTGTCTTCCCCCCACCCCTCACTTACCTGATCTATAGGCTGTCTTCCCCCCCATCCCTCACTTACCTGATCTATAGGCTGTCTTCCCCCCCATCCCTCACTTACCTGATCTATAGGCTGTCTTCCTCCCCACCCCTCACTTACCTGATCTATAGGCTGTCTTCCTCTCCCATCCCTCACTTACCTGATCTATAGGCTGTCTTCCCCCCCACCCCTCACTTACCTGATCTATAGGCTGTCTTCCTCTCCCATCCCTCACTTACCTGATCTATAGGCTGTCTTCCCCACCATCCCTCACTTACCTGATCTATAGGCTGTCTTCCCCCCATCCCTCACTTACCTGATCTATAGGCAGATAGCTTAGCACTCTCCTTACCAGAATTCCCAATAAACCTGCCTGGGTGAGAATCTTGTAATCTTGAAAAAGACTCTACAGGGGTCGAAACATCGATCAGAAAATTTTGTTTGCACATGTAATTTGCATCACTAAATAAAATAATCTTCTCATCAACAATTGTGAGTGCACCTTATACCTAATCTTTGTTTATATATATATATATATATATATATATACATATATATACACACACACACACACATTGGCAAGTCAATGTAATGACAGGAATGAATAAGTAGATAACTCCCTAATTCCCACGGTATCAGGGAGCTACCTACTAAAAGGCTGAAAGACCTAAATTGGTCTTTCAGACAAATTTACTAATACTAAGTAAAGATTACTTAGTATTAGTAAATTATTCCCCTAGTCGCTATACCGCGAGTAGGGGCATGTCTATTAAATATATATATATATATATAGGCCTGTAGTTGTGGGGGGTGGGGGGGCTTGGTTTCCCTACTTAAGGGACGCCAGACCTCTCTCCATTACCTGGCGATTGGTCTAACGATTTGCCCCTCCCATCAAAACACACACACTATACCCATCACGCACACTGTATCCCTCTCACACACACACTGCACCCTTCAATTACACAGACACACTGCACCCTTCAATTACACAGACACACTGCACCCCTCACACAAACACACACACCCCCTTGCCACTATCCTCTACTAAAGCCCCTATCCTGGCAGAGCACAGGTAAGTTGTCAAATTGTTCTTAAACAGCATGCTGTAGTGCTTATTGTGCCTGGATTGTTACAGGGGCCCAGTATATAACGCAGCGTTGTACATGTATACAACCTAGAAAATTTTATTACTTGGGGCACCTTGGAAAAATATTGAAATGTTAAGGGTGCCTTAAACCTAAAAAGTTTTGGAACCACTGTGTTAGTGTAAAAAAAAAAAATAAACACATTTTGTTCATGCAGTAGTTTCAGGAAAAAAATTATAAATACTAACCAAAAGGATACGAAAAATAGACCAATCAATGTATTGCATAATATATACAATGTAAATATTATGTATATAATTTGTAGTACATAATCTCACCATTTGGTTCACTGATCCAGTGAGAAGCAATCAAGAGAGGAAAAAAAGGAGTAAGGTTATACATTTATATATATTTTAATATGCACTCCCCGATGCACACACAAGCCTCTATTCCTCCAACACAAACAGTCCCTATCACTCCCAAAACACATAAAATACAGACCCCAACATCCCAAATCATACAAATACCCCAATTTCGTCCCTTAAGACACACTACAGCATCTACCCCCAAACATACCCTACAACCCCTATCACCCCAAACACAACATACAGCCCTCATCCCCCACCAAACATATCCTGCAGCCTTCATCCCCATAAGCACACACTAAAGCTTGTACCCACATACACAGAAGTGCCTTCCTCCATATGAATAGCCCTATGCACACTCAACCCCTAAAGCAGTGCCACCAGGAACATGCAACAACAGAAGTAGCCTACCCTCGCACAATCAACACCACAAGTAGCCATACTCAATACCACAAATAGAGTTCCCTCAAATATGCAACACCACAAGCATTCTACCTACAGACTGAACCCCACAAGCAGCCTACACACACACACACACACACACACACAGTACCTTCTCCCAGCACTGTCCCACTTATCATCCAATTCTCTACTTCACGTTCACCATCTAATCATACTCCAAACTAGTCGCATTCATCTACACCAGGGGTAGTCAACCTTTTCATACCTACCGCCCACTAATGCATCTTTCTCAATGGAAAAAATTCCTTACCGCCCACCAGTTTTCAAAAAATTTTTAGCGCAAGTGTGGAAAATGTTTTGGAGAAAGGAAGGTGTTTTAAAAAAAAAAATTGTCCTTAAATTATCTTCTTATTTCTACTTTATGCATGTTTATAATGTGTTTAACTTTATAAAGTTTAATGAGAAAACAAAGTAAATTGTGATTAATGAGATCCTTGAGGTTGATGCTGCGAGACTAAATATTTGATATCTGGTTCGATTTTCAGAAGGAATAAACTAAGGTCTCCTCTTTCGATGATATTCAGACGGTTTCTCTGTTTGATCATAGTATGATTAACAGCACTAAAGCCTGATTCTACAAGATATGTGGTAGGGAAAGGTATCAATAAATTGAATATCATTTTTCACATAGTTTTTGGTATCCACCACTGCCGAAATTACATTTACACTCTCCGTCATATTTAAGTTCTAATAGTTCTTGGCAGGTTATATCAACCTCAACAATATTTGCTGTAAAAGGATTTATCATCCAATCATGCACCTTCAAGTTCAAAATATCTTGAAATCATTTTTCCATATCCAATTTAACTTTGTTGAGGTGGCTACTGAACCTTTCAATCTCCTCTGGAGTTACATCATCTTTTATAGATGACAATTCAGGAAACTGATGAAATTCTCTCTTCAAAATATTATGACGGAGAAGAGCAAGCTTTTTGATAAATAATGACACAATATTTTTGCAACTTCTAAGTTATATTGACTCCTTGAAGCTGCAAAACAATTTAAGTAAATCTCTTGGAAATGTCTGCCAAATAAAAGGCATAATTCTTTACTGTGTTTAAGTGTCCATAGAGACCAGCCTCATTATTACTTTCAAAAAACTGTATGACACGATCATATTACGCAACAAAACGAGACAAGCATGTACCCTTTGAGAGCCATCAAACTTCTGTGTGTAAAAGTAACATAATAAACTGCTCGTTATTGTTCTGGCACAGATGTCGAAACATTCTATAATCTTTGCCATTAGATTTGATCTTCTTTACAGCTTCAATTATTATACTTTTTTTTTTTTTTTTTAGGTGTCTTAAGTTTTTTATTGATATGTTTTTCGTTTGCTTCATAATCAACAGTTAGAGAAGATAACATAAAAGGGGGGGGGGGTACAGAAAATAAAAGGGAAGGGAGAGCGGGTATTATATAGATCTTTACAAGATTCTTGACATTGCAGGTCAAAGATTGCATTACAGATTCAAAATACAGAAACAAGGTACAGAATTCAAGGTACAAATTGCACATACAGGGAGTGCAGAATTATTAGGCAAGTTGTATTTTTGAGGATTAATTTTATTATTGAACAACAACCATGTTCTCAATGAACCCAAAAAACTCGTTAATATCAAAGCTGAATATTTTTGGAAGTAGTTTTTAGTTTGTTTTTAGTTATAGCTATGTTAGGGGGATATCTGTGTGTGCAGGTGACTATTAGTGTGCATAATTATTAGGCAACTTAACAAAAAACAAATATATACCCATTTCAATTATTTATTATTACCAGTGAAACCAATATAACAGCTCAACATTCACAAATATACATTTCTGACATTCAAAAACAAAACAAAAACAAATCGGTGACCAATATAGCCACCTTTCTTTGCAAGGACACTCAAAAGCCTGCCATCCATGGATTCTGTCAGTGTTTTGATCTGTTCACCATCAACATTGCGTGCAGCAGCAACCACAGCCTCCCAGACACTGTTCAGAGAGGTGTACTATTTTCCCTCCTTGTAAATCTCACATTTGATGATGGACCACAGGTTCTCAATGAGGTTCAGATCAGGTGAACAAGGAGGCCATGTCATTAGATTTTCTTCTTTTATACCCTTTCTTGCCAGCCACGCTGTGGAGTACTTGGACGCGTGTGATGGAGCATTGTCATGCATGAAAATCATGTTTTTCTTGAAGGATGCAGACTTCTTCCTGTACCAATGCTTGAAGAAGGTGTCTTCCAGGAACTGGCAGTAGGACTGGGAGTTGAGCTTGACTCCATCCTCAACCCGAAAAGGCCCCACAAGCTCATCTTTGATGATACCAGCCCAAACCAGTACTCACCTCCACCTTGCTGGCGTCTGAGTCGGACTGGAGCTCTCTGCCCTTTACCAATCCAGCCACGGGCCCATCCATCTGGCCCATCAAGACTCACTCTCATTTCATCAGTCCATAAAACCTTAGAAAAATCAGTCTTGAGATATTTCTTGGCCCAGTCTTGACGTTTCAGCTTGTGTGTCTTGTTCAGTGGTGGTGGTCTTTCAGCCTTTCTTACCTTGGCCATGTCTCTGAGTATTGCACACCTTGTGCTTTTGGGCACTCCAGTGATGTTGCAGCTTTGAAATATGGCCAAACTGGTGGCAAGTGGCATCGTGGCAGCTGCACGCTTGACTTTTCTCAGTTCATGGGCAGTTATTTTTCGCCTTGGTTTTTCCACACGCTTCTTGCGACCCTGTTGACTATTTTGAATGAAACGCTTGATTGTTCGATGATCACGCTTCAGAAGCTTTGCAATTTTAAGAGTGCTGCATCCCTCTGCAAGATGTCTCACTATTTTTGACTTTTCTGAGCCTGTCAAGTCCTTCTTTTGACCCATTTTGCCAAAGGAAAGGAAGTTGCCTAATAATTATGCACACCTGATATGGGGTGTTGATGTCATTAGACCACACCCCTTCTCATTACAGAGATGCACATCACCTAATATGCTTAATTGGTAGTAGGCTTTCGAGCCTATACAGCTTGGAGTAAGACAACATGCATAAAGAGGATGATGTGGTCAAAATACTCATTTGCCTAATAATTCTGCACTCCCTGTATGGGATACAAGATACGAATAGTGCATGTATAGTAGCGTATATTTGCGTAGGAGATGGGCAGTGTATGATAGGTATTGTAACCTTCGATGGGGTCTGGGTTATGGTGGATTGTTATCTGGTTAGTTTTATTCCATATCAACAAGTGCCACCAGTGTCAAACCATTAGGTGGGAGCGTATCTGCCGTATCGAGGATCCATAGTCAGGTAAACCAAAACGTGGTATTCGAGACTTAACTAGTACGGCCCATCAGCACGGCAAGACACACTTCCAGATCAAATGCTACCATGTGGTATTTGAATTATTCACCGTTCATGTGCTCAGGATGCCAACTGCCCCTTCATCTGGCCTGTTTTTTAGATTAGACTCCTGCCCTCATGAATAGACAGTTGAGTGAGGTTGTGTAGGTGAGCATGGGGATCTACGATATGGTGCGGGTCTACCGAGGTCTTAAAGGGGTATTAGAGTTAGTCTTAGCTCTCTGGTTGATCTCTAAACTGGGTCCAGCGTTGCCAGTGCCTGGTAAAGATATGTTCTTTACTTCGAAGGCGGCTGGCCATTCGTTCAAAGTTGCATGTTGTGTCGAGGCGTGTTAGGATTTCTGTTAATTTCGGGCTTTGCTGTTGTTTCCATCTGAATGCTATTGCTATTTTGGCTGCAAGTAGGCAATGAGTGAGTATGTGTACTTCATCTTCCCTGGGTGAGTGTGGAAAAATGTGAAGCAGGTAGCATTCTGGGGATTTCGGCATTGTTATTTTCATCTCTTCTAAGAGGAACTGTTCTATTGCATTCCAGAATGCACTTATTTTTGGGCATGTCCAAAATATATGGAGAAGTGTGCCTTTATTGTTAAGACATCTCCAGCACATGGGGGACGCAGTGGGGTAGATATGCCCTAGGCGCGAAGGTACCATATACCATCTCATTAGTATTTTACAAAACGCCTCCCTGTGAGCCAGGCTATATGTGGATTTCTTCAGCCTGCCCAGAGCTTTCCGCCACATGTCTTGGCTAATTTGTGTATTGAGATCCTTCTCCCATGCGCTCATATAGGAGGGGATTTCCTTATCTACTATGATCATGAGTGATGTGTAACATAAGGATAATGCTTTTATGTTCTTCAGTTTTCCTTGGCACTTTAGGAGAAATCGTGGTGGTGGGAACTGTCTGCCTCTATGTAGTTTGTGTTCGTGTAGGATGTTTTTAATGCGTAGGTATGTGAATAGTTCCCTAGGCGGGAGGCTGAACGTTTGTTGTAGTGTTGGGAAGGATGTCACTCCCGTGTCATCGATCAGGGAGCTCACATGGAGAATACCCTGACGAACCCAAGTATCGAGGCAAAGATCATGTGTGTGGAGTGTTAGTGATTGTATAGGCGCGGTGAGTAGGAGGTCTCTACCTATTCCCATTTTTAGGATCGACTGTCTCCATATACGGAGCAGTTGTTTCGTCGGAGGTAGGATATTAGTGTCCTGTACCTGCCGGTCCGCGCATGCCCAGAGGGCATCCACTACCTTTCCTTTTGCCATACAGGCATTTTCTAGTGCCAGCCATATGGGTGATGCCCTACCTTCCATGACCGTGAGGCCCTGTGCCAATATTGATGCTTTGTAATAAAGCTGGACATTGGGTACGCTAAGGCCTCCTTCCGAAAGGGGCCTCCAGATCAGTTTATTTGAGATTCTGGGAGGTTTTCTTTTCCAGATATATGTGTTTATGATCGTTTGGAATCTTTTCACTATCGCGTTTGGGACCTCTATCGGCAGTGTGCGGAAGAGGTATAAGATGTGTGGCAAGATCATCATCTTAACCGTATTGATGCGCCCCAGCCACGAGAGTCCTTTATCGTCCCATTGTGTGAGTTGGAGGTCTAGTTTTTGCAAAAGCGGGATGTGATTCACTTTAGTTACTAATGTGGATGTGGCCGGTAATTGGATACCGAGGTACGAGATCGAGGTTTTACGCCAATCGAATGGATAATCAGACTTGAGAGTTTGTAATGTGTGGTGTGGCAAATGGATTGCTAATGCTTGTGATTTTTTCGCATTGTTTTTGTAGTATGACACCTTGCCATAGCTATCCAGGAGCGCCATTAAGTTTGGGAGGGAGTTGGGGGGATCAGTGATGAAGAGCAGGATTTCATCCGCAAATAAAGCAATTTTCATTGTTCCTATCGGTGTGTGTAAACCCTAAACCGTGTCTAGTGATTTGATATGTTTAATCAGTGGTTCCAGGCAGAGGATAAATATCAGCGGAGAGAGAGGGCAGCCTTGCCTGGTTCCATTGGTTATTGGGAATGGCTTGGAGAGAAAGCCGGTGTTATATACCTTAGCCGAGGGGTTAGAATATAGGGCCAAGATGCTTTTTTGAAACGGGTGGGGAAATCCCATTTTGGTCATTACTGCTGACATATAGGACCAATTTAGGCGATCAAAGGCCTTTTCAGCATCGAGTGCTAGTAGTATGCCCTGTTGTTGGGTTTTTTGTGCCCATTGGATTAGGTTTAGGAAATGGCGTGTGTTGTCTCCTGGTTGTCTTGTAGGGACAAACCCAGCTTGTTCCTGTGAGATCATGTCTAGAAGTAGCGGCTTTATGCGGGTGGCCAGTAGTTTTGCGTACAATTTGGTGTCAGCATTTAATAAAGAGATTGGTCTCAGGTTAGCGCATTCTGTTGGGGGCTTCCCCGGTTTTGGGAGGGTTATTACATGTGCAAGGATATTCCCCGTATTTTTGATATGGTTAAACATCTTGGTAAGATGCGGTGTTAATTGTGTGATTAGTGACTTGTAAAGGGAGTTTGGGAAACCATCTGGGCCGGGTGCTTTATGTTTGGGCAATAAACTAATGGTCCTGTGTACTTCCTCCTCTGTGAATGGCGTTTGAAGGTATGTTCTTTGAGCATCTGTTAGGTGGGGTAGATCTACACTGCTGAGAAAGTCTAGAATTTCATCCTTGGAAGGCTGATGTGTATTGTTTGCTCTATATAGATTATAAAGTGTGTCGTAGTAGGAGGCTAGTTCCTCCACGATATCTTGAGGGTTGTATAGCTTATGATTGGTTGCTGAGGTCATGTATGGTAGTTTAGACTGCAGGTGACGTGTTTTTAGGCGACGAGCCAGTTGTTTGCCCGCTTTATTACCCTGCATGTAATGGGATAAGTTGAGTTTGCGCATTTGCCTTTCCATATCGTGTAGGGCCAGTGCGTGTAGTTCCGTGTTTATTTTGTTTATTCTTTTAATTAGTTTATTGGATGGGTTAAGTTTGTTTTTAGCCTCCGTCAGTGCAAGATCCTCTAACAGGCGTTGTTTGCTCTGATTGCCCTTTCTTTTACGGTTTGCTCCTGCTTGTATAAAAAGGCCTCTAAGTACCGCTTTAAGGGCTAGCCATTGTGTAGGGATAGAAGTCTCGTCATTTGCATGGTCTTGGTAGAACAGTGTGATCGTATTAGCTAGTTTTGTAAGTAAGTCTGCCTCATTTAGTAGGGAGTCGCTAAGTCTCCATAGGCTCCTGCCTCTCGCCGGGTATAGAGTTTTGAAGGTGGTGATGACCGGGGAATGGTCTGACCATGTCCTGTTCCCAATCTCTACCTCCGCTACATTTTGTAGTGTCATAGCATCTACCAAGCATAGATCAATGCGTGAGTACGTGTGATGCACTTGCGAGAAATAAGTATAGTCCCTCCCGCTGGGGTAGAGGCTACGCCATGTATCGTAGAGGTTGTGTGTGTGGAGAAGTGTGGCAAATCTACGGCTCAGTGATGTGGCCTGAAGTAGGGGTTTTTTACCTTGAGTCCTTTGTATGTCTATGTTGTGATCCAGTGTGCAATTGAAGTTCCCACATATGACAGTGTGCCCTTGTCTAATAGTTGCCACCTTGGCAAGTGCTGATTGTAAGAAGGAGGCCTGGGCTTCGTTTGGGGCATATAACGAGACCACTGTGATTGAGATGCCATTTAGCGTGCCCACCAGTATCAATAACCTTCCCAGTTTGTCCTGATTTATCCCTGTCTGTTGGAAAACCCAGTCTTGGTGAAACAGTATGGAAACGCCTTTGGATTTGTGTGGTGAGAGCGCATGGAAAATTTGGGGGTAGGAAGATGGTTTGAAGGACGGAGGACGGTGTGTGCATAGGTGGGTTTCTTGTAAGCAGACTATTGCTGCTTTAGACTTGTATATCTCCCTACTAGCCGAATGTCTCTTAAAAGGGCTGTTCAGGCCATTAACGTTTAGTGAGAGACACTTAAATTGGTGTGACATACTTCCGGGTGTAGGAGCTCTGAGTGTGCCCGCGTATTCGTAAAGTGGGAGCTGCTATTACATCTGCTCTAATAATGTGCCCCACGTGGGTTGGATCAGTGTAGCGATCTCTATCATCGTGTACCCGTAATCTATTCGGTAGTAAAGTGTCTTGATTCTGAGATGGGCAAGAACTTGGAGGGGTGGAGGGAGAGGAAAAACATAAGGCATAAACATAAACAATGCAAATAAAGTATATACAAAGTACTCTCAAATGAGAGCAAACTCGTGGATGTACCGGACGGCTAACCAGCGCACACCCAGAAGACATCCTAGTAGGGGGGTCGTGTGGAGCTGGCTCGCCCCCGAGCCTTAGTAATGGAAAACCAGTAGTGTTACCGCACATACAAGCGTGGGGGTACAATTGAGAGGGGGGTTGCAGGTTTTTTTTTTTTTTTTTTCGTGGTTACAGTCAACGTCTTCATATAACAGTGAAGAGGTGGGGAAATGGGTAGGCCTTAACTTGGGAGTTGTGGTCTTTATTCCCACTCTACATGTCAGCAAGGAGTGTTGCAAAGAGTACTTAGTGTAGCCTACTTGACATGAGGGGGATTAGTAATGGTCCCGTTTATTCAGGCATATTACGGCATTCCCAATTTAGTACCCTCAGGGCTCTATTCCCCCATCTTGTTCCTCATGCAGTTTTGGGGCATCAAGCTACTGCAAGAGGGTGGTAAGTTTTCGGACTAGCTTGCGAAGGGCGTGTGTGTTATTGCCCGCTCGCTTGTTATCATGTGGGGGGAAAGGGTACCCACATTGCAATTCCCCCAGCGAGGTGGGCAGCGGGAGAGGGCCGGGGTTTGGCCATCAAGTGACCGTGCCTTCTTCAACACAGTAATGCATCGGAACAGGGCGGTACGCCCGGGCAGAGGGGGGGAGCGGGAATCTAACGTGCCTAAAACATGTACAATACATTTGTTGGTTAAACGATACCAGTCCTGCAGAACGACAGTCAACCGTATTCTTGTAAAGTCATTTTCGGGATTCAACATAGTGGCCTGAGTCTCTGGACGGTAGTCTTTATGAACTGGTGCCTTGTGTTGGCCTGGCGTTCTGGTGTCCCACCATTTTCCATTCTGGTCGGAGACGTTGAGGGGAGGTCTCTGGAGGTCTGGCTGTGCCTTGGGGGTCCCATAGGCCCCAGTCCTTCAGGATGGTGAGGCCAGAATCCGGGTCAGCTATTACGCTCAATTTACCATTGCGCCACACCAATATCTTCGTAGGGAATCCCCACCTGTAATTCAACTTGTGATTGCGCAGTGTTTTCGTAATTGTAGAGAAGTCTCTGCGTCGGGCCATCGTTAAGGCCGATAGGTCAGCGAACAGTGTTATTCCATCATAAGGTGCCGGTAAGCCGTTCGTTGCCCTCGCCACCTGGAGGAGAGTATCTTTAGATTTAAAGTGATGAAAGCGGGCAATAACATCGCGCGGGACGTCTTGAGCGAGGCGTGGTGGTTTCGGAAGTCGGTGTACTCGATCGATCTCCCATGCGTTAGTACTCACCGCAGGGGCCAGCGCTGTGCACATGGTAGTGATGTAGCTGTAGAGTTTGTCAGGCAGGATAGATTTCGCTATACCTCGGAACCTCACATTGTTCCTTCTCGACCTATCCTCGCATTATCAGCTTCTAGTGCTTGGAGCTTGTCAGCCGCCGCGTTGTGAGCTGAGCACAGTTCCTCCGTTTTTTGCTCTAAGTGGTCGGTGCGGTCACCCAGCTCCGCTATTTCCTGGTGTACGCCAGAAATTATTGTGGTAAAGTCTTCTCTGATTATTGCTCGTAAGTCTTGGAGCATGGTTTTGATGTATCCTTTTGTGATACTGCCCTCTAGATCAGGGTCTGATACCTGGTCGGCTTCTGTCATTCCCTCCGAGGCCTGGGTTGGAAACTCCGCTCCAGCGCCATCTTGGAGCAATTTGTGCCGGTCCCTTTTCGGTTGTCTAGACGGGTCAGTTAGTTTTGTTTGCTTCGACGGAGACATCACACTGGTAAGTATAGTCCCCTGTGATTGCTGGCTAGGTCGAACTTCGGTTTTTATTTATACTTTGTGTGGTTTAGGATGCTTTGTGGCTCGATATGGAGCAGAGCTCTCACTCCATGCGTCCGTTCAGGCCGGAAGTCGGACACGCCCCCCTTCAATTATAATACTTAATGATAATATGTTGTCTGTGCACAACACAATGAATACATAAAAGGTTTGGCACTTCTTCCTTCAAATAAGCAACAAATTCACAATAGCGACCTACCATTGATGGTGCGCCATCAGAAGCACATACAACAATATTGTTCAAGGGTAAATTATGTTTTGCAAAGTACGATTTTTCAGCATTAAATATTGATAACCATTTTGTATCTCATTTCTTCTTGCAATGTATTGTTTTCATTAAGGTACCGTACATTTGTCATCAGTAGAGCATTATTATCTGCAATGACAGACTTGTCCAACTGTATAGAAAATGAAGAATTTTGGAGAATATTTATAAGGTTGTTTTTAACATTATGATGTACCGAACGGTTCGCCGGCGAACATAGCATGTTTGCGTTCGCCACGGCGGGCGAACATATGCACGGTTCGATCCGCCCCCTATTCGTCATCATTGAGTAAACTTTGACCCTGTACCTCACAGTCAGCAGACACATTCCAGCCAATTAGCAGCACACCCTCCCTAGCAGACCCTCCCACCTCCTGGAAGGCATCCATTTTAGATTCATTCTCAAGCTGCATGCTTAGTGAGAGGAGGGAAAGTGTAGCTGCTGTTGATTAGATAGGGAAATGTAATTGCAGTTAGTTGTCTGCCACTGCTGCCAGCTTCTGTGTCAGGCTCACAGTGGATACTGTGCCCATTTTCCCAGTCAGTGCCACCACTTATATCTGGTGTCACAATAGCTTGCATTTAAAACAAAAAACTTTTTTCACTGTTATAGATTGAATAGCAGTCAGTGTCCTTAAAGCGGGTGTGTTACGCTAACAGTGGATACGGTGCCCAGCAGTGCCACCACTTACATCTGGTGTCACAATAGCTTGGATTTAAAAACAAAAAACTTTTTCACTGTTATAGATTGAATAGCAGTCCGGTGTCCTTAAGCGGGGTGTGTTACTAACAGTGGATCTGATTGCCCAGTGCCACCATATATCTGAAATCTGGCAAGCTGGATTTAAAAAAAAAATAATCTTTTTTCACTGTTATAGATTGAATAGCAGTCAGTGTCCTTAAAGCGGGTGTGTTACGCTAACAGTGGATACGCTGCCCAGTGCCACCACTTATATATCTGGTGTCACAATAGCTTGGATTTAAAACAAAAAACTTTTTTCACTGTTATAGATTGAATAGCAGTCAGTGTCCTTAAAGCGGGTGTGTTACGCTAACAGTGGATAC
>OW240922.1:55859371-55886871 GCA_933207985.1 Pelobates cultripes
CCATGATTAACCACTACAGAGGGCTCTAATGGTTATAGGGTTGGCTGGTCCTAGGTTCAGGGGGTTGTCTTGTGGTCTTTGTGGTTGCCACCCAACCTGGTGCTGGATGCAGGTGCAGGTGCTGGATGTCTGAATTCTTGGGGCACTGGCTCCTGGTCTTGGTAGGTGCCAACTTGCTTGGCGGGTGCTTAATGGCTGGCCTGGGTGTGTACTGAACAAACAGGACTCTGGAGTGTCCCATTAAATATGACATCTAATTTGAATTTCTGACAATTCTCATTTTTGTAAATAACCATGTGAATCTGCAATTTCATAATTACACCAACACAATTTACAAGAACTGGCATCTAGAACAGACATTAAAGTGGCTACTACAACATACAAATACAAACTTCCACCTAGACACCAGTGCAAGGTGAGAAAAACATAAAACATTTACTTAACCAATAGATATACAGCTTCCCAATTTTACCTCCCAGTTGGCAACCAGCCAAATAGATACACAAGCCAAGATTCTTGCTCCAGGTAATATGTCTAAAATAAATAAAAATATAAAACAAAATAAAATCCAAAATAAAAGTATAAACAGGTCCTGCGCGTTTCGTTCAACAGAGAACTTCTCAGGGACCAATATTAAAATAAAACAAAGTAAATAAAGCAAGTTCCAAAAGCACAAGAAGTACGTAGTATGCCTCACTACATACTTCAAATTAAAGGAATATTTGAAACAATAAGGATCTGCCCTTACAAATAAAATATTTACTAACAGAAAGATGTACCAGGACACACCTACCTGGGTCAAAACAATAAATTATCTAAATACATGATTTTAGTATAAAATGTTTTTGCAAAATTGTATTATTTTAGACAATTTTATTATGGTTATCTAAGGGGTTCTCACCACAACCACTGCAGCTAGTTGTAATTGTTAAGGTGTATTAGTCTGTGTGGTCAGTCCCATTTTTAAAAAGAATTATTTTAGAGTTCTTCAATAAAACTAACTCCCAGAACCTGCATTTTCTGAGCTGCCATGACACCCATCTAAAACCATTTCACCTTGGATGGCAAAGATAGAATTAGACAAAGTGCTCAGCTCAACCACCCATATCGCTCTGAGCCTGTTTCTGCCATCCAAAATTACATCTAAAAACACACAATTTGGAAAAATAAATAAATACATCGAAAAACTAAAATCATACAATAAAAAGAGAACAAAGTGCTTTTTCTGTAATTAATTGAGTGGCATGTACACAAAGGGTTAACACTTTGCCCTCAATGACACTTTTTTCCCCTGCAAGGAAAGAGTCCTATATCTCAAGGCATGTGTCAATATATCTGCCATTCCGAATTCCCCTCATTAAGAACTACATTCATCTTTTCAATTACATCTCATGCAAGCAGAGCAGGAATTTGGATAACACACAACACAAAGAACAGAGAGGTGGAAACAACACAGATATCAATGCTCATAAAATTCTTTCTTTTCAGGTTCTCAGTCTTTCAGTGTTTGTGTTTCCCTGTCTTGGCCAGCAGGCAGCCGTCATTGGGTTTCATACAAAGCCTAATGCCACCTCTTTCTCCAGCTTGTTTTCTTGTGACATGAATCCTTGGTGTGGGTTCTTATTCACTACAGTGACACCTGCTGGTAACAACAACACACCATCAACCCTCCTGTGGTCCTACCAAACACTACCACTCTGTAGGCGTTGTGAACATTTTTTATTTCCCTTTGTCCACAAGAAACAAATAGCAGCCCGACTGCCCAATAATGAGCAGGCTGAGATGGAAGTTTAAGGTACACAGGTCAAACCTGCCAAAATTACTACTCCATAGAACCGTTCTAAGAAACACTTTCTGTCTAAGATTGCTACGATCGCTAGAATAATTCGGTAGACATACTCTATAAGGGCAAAACAGACTAAGACAAGTTGGCCATAATTATTTTCATGTAATGCATCGCCTCTGCTGGTATTGGCCTTTTGTCTGTATACAGCTGCTATTATTGGTTTAAATACAATTAATTATTAACAGAACATCAAATTCCATTAGGTGGAATATTATTTATTGTAATTTAGAGAAAGTACCTGTAGCTGAAGATCATCTTGCCAGGAGATGTTCACGGGCATGGTGACTCACTTGCATTTTGGATTGCGAACTGTCCTGCCTGTTGGACCAAACCTAACAACATTATTTTGTTTTCCACTCCTAACATACTTGATAACTTGTATACCTTACCTGTGTCTCCTTCCTGAAAGTTTTACAATTCTTGTTGTCTTCTTTCATCACTTGTTTCGTTTGCCCATATTCTTATACTTACTACAGTCTCATTTTAGGACTTCTTTGCTAGTCGTGTAAAGAAAGAGTTTGCATGTTTAAACACATGGGATCCAGACATTCCAATAACAGGGATGCAGAGTAGGTTTAGAAAGATGGTATTGGGTAGTTCCAGTCTTTTTATTTTGTTGTGCACAGGATAAACAAACAGCCTTGGTATGCGCAACAGCAGTAGCAAGTTATGGAGAAGTTCAGTGTACAATATTGGTTGTGACATTTATTAGTCAGGCACATTTTTGTTGTAGAAAAAGCAGATTTTCATCAGTTGATTCCTCTCTTAGTGTAAGCTAGCTAGCTTAGCCTATGTGTCATGAAGAAGTGGACAGAGGAGTGACGAAAAGAAGATGAAAACATGGCATGAACATTTGTGTTTATAATAGATAGTGAGACGTATGTGAGTTCTATGGCTATGCAACATACTAGGCTAGGTGATGTGTAGGTAGGTATGCTGTCTGCCTATATACAAGTGCTGCTGGCTATTTAATCACACTGCTTGCTACGTTAACACTTTTATGACTTGCTATGGAACTGCACAAGTTAATGAAGTTTAGACTAAACAAGCGTAAGTGAAACAGGCCTAAGCTAAGCATGTGTGGTATACTGGATAGTTCAAGCGTATGGCAGTATACGTATCAAGGTAGATCATCAGAGAGGTTGCTAGGTTATGCCGTCCGCTCTGCAGCTGTCGGCAGGAAGGTTTGGTAAAAGAGTCCTGCGTAGGTGGGGCTGTCATGGGCTGTGGGGAATCAAGCTAGCCCCTCTTGCTGATAATCTGAACAATTATCCGATGCCTCTACGGGGGTCGCTCTTTTTAGGACTCTGTTCGTGTTGGGGGTGGTGTGGCGCCCCTCCAGCCCCGTGGTTGTGAGAGTGCCGGTACTTTTGTACCACGAATCTGGAGTTTTGTGGGGTCCAGGGTCTTCCCGTTAGGGATAGTGCGGTGGGCATTGCTGGTTGGCAGCGTGGGGCCCGTGTCGTCTTCTAGCCCTCCGCTAGTGTGGCCGGTACCTTCTGGTCAAAACCATCTTTGCTCTCAGCCCAGGTGGGTCAACGTGTCCTGGCAGTGGTAGCTGGGGACAAGTTTGTGCCCTTGAGAGGTTTCCCATTCCTCCAGGTGCCGCCATCTTGTGCTCCTGTATGCGTCTGCTGCAGGGCTTTAACTTGTCGTTCGCAGTTAAGCAGCTTCGCCCAGAATCGTTCGAAGATTATATCGAGAGTGTCTGGTGCTGTGGTCGGGGTACGTCGTGTGTGTGTGAAGGCCTCGTGCGTCCGCCATCTTGCATCTTGGTTCCCTCCGCTCCTGTTTAGGAGTAGTACAGGGTTCTCTGAGACAGCTTAGACTGCGGCAGTTCAGGATTACTAGGACCGGGATGACACACACCGGTCCATGGAGGGGGGGGGGGAGAGTAGGAGACTTCTGCTTCTGCTCAGATAGGTCGTGTGATTGCAGGAGGAAAGTGGCCGTCTTTCCCCCATGCTCTCTGGCAGGCCACACCTTGTTGCCTCGGTTCCCGGGCGTGTGGATCGTTAATTCTGGTATCAAATGTTACGGGTACGTTTTCTCATCTTGTAGGGCTCCGTGGGTGCCTTTTCCTGGCACTTGGGCCCGAGAAATCGTCAAGTTTGTCACGCTGGACCAGGAGCTCATGTAAGGCACGTCTGACTAGCTTGATGGTCAGGCTCCGCCTCCCTAGTTCCAGTCTTTTGCATCTAGTCAATATCATGTTTTTAAAATATAATTTTTTTTTATAATTGAGTGTATATGTGTGTGTCTGGGGAGAGGGGGGTAGATTCTTAAGCTGACTCTAAGAACAAAAGGTTCAGGGGGCAGGGAAAGTGCTTGATAAAGACTCTGCTGAATCGAAATGTTGCCCTTTTGTCTCCAAAAAAAGTCTACATTGGAAGTAAGCCTGTGGGCCCAAGAGGAGTAGCTTATGGATGGCCCAGATGGATCGCTTTCTGATAGATGAAGGACTGTACCAGCCCTCATCAAATGGTGAGACTACTTTGGCCACGTAGGCAGATATCAAAGCTATTTATGGTACATTGGAGCCCTTCTTCACACTGATCTGGAAGTGGTCAGGGAGAACTTAACCCCTTAAGGACATGACATGTGTGACATGTCACGATTCCCTTTTATTCCAGAAGTTTGGTCCTTAAGGGGTTAAAGTACATTTAGGGACAGAGTTTCTGCTGTGGTGGTAGACTTACACAGCCTACAGTCTGGGCATATTGAAATAGCAGTGACAGTAAAAGCTTTACAGCAAGCTCATATTACAATTATGACTCATCTGAGTTCTTTGGTGGACCTACACAGGAGTTGGAACTTCCAGGTCAGGTGTCCTTGATACTTTGGGCCTTGAAGAATTTCCATATTTTCTGTATAGACGGCTAGCTTCAATGTTCTCCAAGTCAAGGCAATGCATATTGACACTGCTTTACGAATTGCAGCTTCAGGTAGGGTGCCATAAGATATTTTTTTAAGTTCCAAAGAGAACCGGTCTTTCTTCAATGACCTCACTCAATCAACGGTGCAGTGGAGGTATATATATATATATATACCCCCTTATAGTAGTGAAAGAGACGAAAGCACAGAATCTGCCAGACATCTCTGAAGCTCCCAACTTTCTCAAGGTACTGGGCCACTCAAAGGCTACTGCTGATGCCTCTGAACACCTTCCCTACTACTTATTCCACTATTGGGACGTATACTGCATTCCAATATTTGTGCCAAGATATGTTATCCCGCTGACCAAAATACAGTCTTGAGGCACAAAAAAAATAGAAGATATGAGACTGAACCTTGTCCTGTAAGAGCAGTTTTGAAAGCTTGGCTCTAATAACGTTGCTTCTTTCTCATGGTTAACTTTTATTTCCCCTCATTTTATTTTCATTCAGGGGCACTTATATTCTGCTTGGTTAATACCCCACCAAGCTCTACATCAATTATGTATTTCTTTCTGGTTTACTTTTTTGACACTTGTGGCTGTTCATGGTACTTCTTTTTCTCAGAGTCCATCAGGAACATTGGTATCCAAAGACTAAAATAAATAAAAACATTAGAATAACTAAAAAGGACAAAGCTTCAAAAGAGACACTAGGATTTTAGTTGACCTTATAAGCTGCTATTGACTGGAATAATGTATGTTTTTGTGAGTAGGAGGATGTAGAAAGAATATCTGACTTTCTAATATGAGCATAGCCATCCCCAAGTTGCGGACTTTAATTGCCATTAAATCTATTCCAGCCATTGTCTGCTATTATTGGAACGGTATCTTAAAGTATGGGGGGGGCCCTTGTAGCACTGTTACTGAAAAGTTATTGAAAACCGAAAGCCTTAGTACAAAGCACATCAACAGCTTAATTAAAGGCTCTTCAAGAAGACATTTTAACAAACAATAAGCCCAATATGTCCTTCCATCTAGTTCACCTTTTTTCAACTGTAAGCATTATAAAAAAACATTCATTCAACATACATTCAATGTAATATTTATTCCTGAAGTAATTTTAATTAAATGAAAAAAAGGTTTAAAATACCCATTTATTGTTGTTTCAGTAAAAAAAAACAAAAAACATTTAACATACTAGCAAAGTATGCTTACACATTTGATGCATTTGTTCGATCAGGTAGCAGATATCCATGCAAAGCAAGTATATATTTATAACTGAAATCTGAAAAGGAATTCAGGGGAAAAATGTTCTGGTGTCAAAATATGACAAATGCTTACAACACCTAATGTTAACCGATCAGAACTTTGACATGTTCATCCTTCTAATAATCTTGTCTTTTTTTAATGCCATTCCACCTACTCCAAAACTTTAAAGGGAGTGTTTTGGCAGAGAACACAGAGCTTCCCGCAGATTGTTTCTTCTTAAGTTAAGTTCGTGGCCCCTGTGTGTGTCTACGTCCAACAGAGATGGGGTTCTTTTTTTTATTTCCTTCTTCTTCCTCTAAAGGAAAGAAAAAGACTTAGGAGTTTATCAACCTCCCACCGAAATTCACAGCTGCTGAATACACTAATCCCTTCTCTCTTCTTTCATGATTTTCTATGGGTTCCTGGCTTCAAAAGCACTTTGGGAAAGGACTTTGCGGGGTTTTGCAGAACTCCCTGAATAGAAGTTAGTGCAAGTATTATACACTGAGCAAGTGGCTTTACAAACAAATACTGGTTAACAATCTTCCCTTCCATCCAACACACACACGAACACAAAAACTTTTTAACTCCCCAGACATGATGTTATCTAAAACAGGATTAGAGGCCTGATTTTTCAATGCGGTGGATCTGCCAACTAACACCCTCTCACCTCTCCATAACTTTTGTGAAAGCAAAGCCCCTTCCTCCATGTGCGAAATGCCAACACTGCTCTTCTGCACAATAATGTTTAGGGACAGTGTCACAGTAGTGACAAACAGGGAGAGAGAGCTGCTGTGGGATTAGTGACAGTTTTGGTAGTGCACATTGATTTTTTCCAAAATCACAAATAAAATTAGGAGAAATACAATTGTCTGTGTTGACACTATATACTTAAAATTAAAATACTAAGTTGGCAATTCTTATATTTTTAGCTGTAATAATAAAAAATGCAGCCACTGGGACACCAGTGTATGGAAAAAGCTTTCTAATACTTTAACTCAATCAACACAATTTGTAAAAATGTTGTCAGGAAAAAATGGTTATAAATGTAATAATGAGGGGGGCGGAGCCTAGCAGCCAAGCCGAACGGCTGCACATCAGACAAGCTAACTAAAATCGACTGAATCTAGCTAGAAAACTAAACTGAGCACTAAATTTGCCTGCCTTCCGACCTCCGAGACGAGAGCTTACCACGGACACAAGGTAGAAACGAGCACGCGGCCAAAAAAGGTGAAGGCATCCCAGGGATTGATCGGAGGCCTACAAGCGGCTTACTCAGACGGCATGGGGAAGCGACTGATCCCTCTGCTACCTGCAGCCAACCAAGTTGGAGGTCTCCCAGATGCACACTCTCTCCCACCCCCCTTGCCGGGCACATGGCTCACAACTCAGGGACACGACCCTAACCCAAGCGTACCAGCACTGAAGGTCCGCCACATCATGGCGGACACCACGTGCCAGCCAGAACGCAGTCCCCCAACTGCCACCACTCTCGGAACGGCTGGACCACCTCTTAGCCGAATTGTGAGCCAAGCTTTCAGCCCACACGAGCTCTCCAGCAGGAGCACCATTGGCACCGACCCCACGGGTCACCACGCTACAGCCCGCGGCCTAACTACAGCATGGAAGGCTGGGAGGAGAAGGCGGGAGATCCAACGCAAGCCTCAGCGGGTCAGCATCAAACCACCAGCTGTGAGTCCACCGACGCTACGCACCCGGACCCCCACCGGCTACCACACCGGTCACCGGGGAAGAATGGAAGATTTTAGTTATAAAATAAATAAATGGCTAGATAAACTGCAATTGTGTTTAAAAACAAAAACAAACAAACAAAACAAACCACATGTTGCTGAGATATATCAGGGAATGTGATAGCGGATTGTAGTGGCCCTGAATATTTTTGTGTAGTGCTATTCACACAAATATACAAAAGACAATACAAAAATCATCTATTGAGACCCGAATAAAGTAGGTAAGGTAATACAGTGTGAGGAGGATATTACTTTGAGATAAATAATGGAACTGGGCAGTTAAATGGCTACTTAGATTTAGATAAAACAAAGTTATGCATTTAGTAATGCATACCCTAAATAGTACTGAGTTAGAGAAGGACCGGAGAATAATTATAAACAGACTGAGCATGAATGTCAGTCAGCAGTTGCCAAGGCCACACATGAATTGCCATACATAAAAATGGAATATTAATGGAAAGAAAATATAATATTCCCTCTTTATAAACAAACTAAGAATCTTGAATATGGAGTACAATTATGAGAATCTATTTTAAAGAGTATTGTGGAAGTAGAAAAACAGTGCAGAGATGGAATGGAAAATTTAACTTCTAAAGATTCTAAAACAAGTTTGAAATTGCTTCAGAAAAAAAGAGGTCTCACAAGGGACATGACAACACTATACGAACATACACTGATCAATTATAACATTAATATCACCTGCCTAATATCATGTAGGTTATCCTTGTGCTGTGAAAGCAGCTCTGATGTTTCGAGGCAAGGACCCCACAAGACATCTGAACATGTCCTGTGGTATCTGGCACCAAGACATTAGCAGCAGATCCTGCAAGTTGCAAGGTAGGGCCTCCACGGTTGGGATTTGCTGTTCCAGCACATCCCATAGATGCTCAATTGGAGTCATGTTCCTCAAACCATTCCTGAACAACTTTTGCAGTGTGCATTATCCTGCTGAAAGAAACCACTACCATCAAGGAACACCATTACCATGAGGGGGTGCACAGCAACAATCTCCAGGTAGGTGCTACATGTCAAAGTAACATCCACATGAATGCCAGAAACAAAAGTTTCCCAGCAGAACACTGCCCAGAGCATAACACTGCATCCCCTGGCCTGCCTTCTTCCCATAGTGCATTCTGCTGCCATCTCTTCCCCAAGTGAATGATGCGCACAAACCTGCCATCCACCTGATCTAAAAGAAGGCGTGATCATCAGACTAGGCAACAAGGTTGGAGGAGATTTTAAACTAGTGGTGGTGGGGAGGGTCACCGAAATCTACAAAATAGAGATAGGACAGAAAGGAAATGGGCTTTAGCTCAACACAAGGGGTGGAGATGGGGATAGGGGCAAGACCAGAACAGAGGAGATAATTAATAGTAATAAAATTTCACATAAGAGTTTTGATATGAAATATAGGTTTACGAATGCAAGGAGCCTAAATAACAAAATGTGGGAATTAGAGGCAATAGCTTACACTCAGCAATATGACATAATAAACATAACGGAAACATGGTAGGATGAGACATGTGACTAGGCAGTTAAAGGCATACATAAGAGCCAAGAATACAAAACTGTATTCCTGGCACAATAGCCTCTCTGCCTCCCCCATCCCTTGCGCTTCCCCCTCCCCAGTGAATAAAGAGTTAAACCCTTTATTAACCCTCCTTATCCCAGCGTGATGTCTTTCTGCCTCCTTCTCCGTCCCACAATGAGTGGGCACTACTGCAAACGTGCAGCAAATCCACAGGAAAGCATTCCACAGGAATTAAAAGGTTAAGTAGCACCAAATGTCCCTGATTAATGGATCATCAGCAAGTGTGACCACCTTTATAAAAGCCGAAGTTTTAGCAGTTTGCTAGTCTGGAGTATTCAGGTGTGTGTTAACACAATGCCAAGGAGGAAAGACAACAGCAATGATCTTAGAGAAGCAAGTATTGCTGCCCATCAATCTTGGAAGGGTTATAATGCCATATCCATACAATTTAAAGTCCATCATTCTACAGTGAGAAATACAAGTTAACAGTGAAAACATTCAAGACATTCCCAGGAGTGGATGGCCCTGCAAATTCAACCAAAGGTCAGAACCCAAGAGTTACATCTCAGACTCTACAGGCCTCAGTTAACATGTTAAATGTTAAAGTTTATGACAATACAATTAGAAAAAGACGGAACAAGTATGGTTTTGTTTGGAATGGTTGCCAAGAGAAAGCCTCTTTTCTCCAAAAAGAAAATGTCAGTATGGCTTAGGTTTGCAAAGTTGCCTCTGAACAAACCACAAGACTTCTGGAACAATGCCCTTTGGACAGACGTGACCAAAGTGGAGATGTGTGGCCATACTATAATGAACAGCACCATGTTGGGAAAAAAACAAACACAGCATATCAGCACAAATATCTCATACCAACTGTCAAGCACGGTAGAGGAGGGGTGATGATCTAGGCTTGTTTTGCAGCCACAGGACTTGGGAACCTTGTAATCATTGAGTCAATAATAAACTCCTCTGTATACCAAAGTATTCTAGAGTCCAATGTGAGGCCATCTAACCGTTAAAGTTTGCCGCAATTGGGTCATGCAACAGGGTAATGATCCCAAGCACAACAGCAAATCTGGAACAGAATGTCTGAAAAAGAAAAGAATCAAGATGTTGCAACGGCTCAGTCAAATTCCAGACCTCAACCCGACTGAAATGCTGTGGTGGAACCTTAAGAGAGCTGTTCATAAACAAATGCCAGCAATCCTCAATAAACTGAAGCAACGTTGTAAAGAAGAGTGGGCCAAAATTCATCCACAACGATGTGAGAGACTGATTAAGTCATACAGAAAATTATTACCTCAAGTTATTGTTGCAAAAGGTGATTCTACAAGCTATTGAATCATAAGGTGTACTTCTCCGTTTTGGATTTATATGTGTTAAATAAATCATTATATGGTGTAATATGTGTTGTTGTTCATCTGAGATTGTATTTACCTAATTTTAAAGACCTGCTAAGGAATAGATGATTATGTCCCGATATGTAAAACCACAGAATTCAAAGAGGGTGTACGATCTTTTTCCTATGACTAATATTCAAGGATATAATTTTTAATTTGTGGAGTGTTTCTTGATCCAAGGAGAGATCTGACTGCCTTTCTGGGGTCAAGAAGGAATTTTTTCGTAGTTTGTTGCATAATTGGAAAGAGCTTCAAACTGAGCTTTTTGCGTTCTTTTGGATCAACAGCAAAAAACAGATGTGAGAAAGGCTAAACTTCATGGACACAGTCTATTTTTAACCTATGTAACCAAGTACCCTTCTTCCATTGTCCAGATCTGACTCATGGCCCCATTGAAGGCTCTTTCAGCAGTAGACAAAGGTCATCCGGGCTATGCAGCCTCATCCACAGCAAACTGCACATGTGTCCTGACACCTTTCTTTTATGGCCAGCATTATGTTTCTCAGCAATTTGAGCTACAGTAGCTCTTGTGTGCGACAATGAGTCTTGCGCACCCATGATCTTGACGTCGGGTTCACCAGTTGTCCTTCCTTGCACCACTTTGGGTAGGTACTAACCAATGCATACTGGGAATGCCCCACAAGACCTGCCATTTTGGAGATGCTCTTACCCAGTTATCTAGCCATCACTATTTTGCCTTTGTCAAAGTCACCAAGATCTTTTTAATTGCCCATTTTTCCTGCTTCCAATACATGAAATTAAAGAACTGACGGTTCACTTGCTTCCTAAATATCCCACTTATTAACAGGTGCTATTGTAACAATATAATCAATGTTATTCACTTCAGTTTGTGGCAAAAGTAACCTCTCCTAGTGTTCTTGGAGGGGCTTGTTTGCCAGCCTCCTGCCTCAGGACTATGGGCCATGCACAAAGGCTCATAAAAGACCTTGTTCGTGCCTTCTTGGCTATTCTGTGCGGTAGTTTGCATTCCCCTCCTATTTTAAAATTGTCCAGTTCGACTACCGAACAACCACACGAACCAGTGAGCGTTTCTCACCGAAGTGTTCTAATTGTTCGTCTGGGTGGCCGCAATTTCTATGGACACCCACGAGGTGGCGGCCATCTTGTTCGCATGAATGCAGGCAGCAGTGTTTGGGCATGAATCTATCTCATCGGACATAGAAACACCGCTGGACTTCCATCATCTCCTGCGTTCAGTTCTCCACAATTTAGAGGGGCACTGTTCGGTGGAATTGTTCGTCTGGATAAGGGGAACAAGCTCCAGGGTAAGAACATTGACTATGTTCGGGAATATATTCGTTTTTAAACTACCGAACTAGACCGACCGCAAGCCCTGATTCTTTGGAACGACTTTGGGCATGGGACCATGCCTGCGGTCGGTCAAATAAATGACTTCCAGGAAATTCCTGAACCCCTGAACTGATCTGGGTGATTTTTAGATATGTTGGTCACCCAGATCAGGGCTATCGGGGAATGTAACCTTTTGTGGGGTTTTATGTGTTTTGGGGTGTTTGGGAAAAAGTGTTGTTTTCTGTACTTGGAGATACAGTTCCTGATCCAATTATCTCCCAGGCACAGAGGAGAGATTGTACAAGAGATAGTGGATTCAGCGCTTCGTGTGTCAATGGAATGTTGTAAAATATTTAGGCTGCAACCTAAAATGGAGACGTTCCCTCACAATGCGTCAAAGGTAAGAGAAAGTATGAGAAATAAGAGTAATTTAGGTCGCGCCACAGAATAAAATAAATAAAAGTACAACAAGTATAACAAGCATAAAATGAAACAAAATCTCTTGATAAAAGACAGAATAGAAGCAATACAATGAGTACTTACATATATAACAAAGCAGTATATATAAACGAATCCTAAAATGAACAGGCAGTTTTCATGTCCACTTAAAAAGTGATAAAAAAAAGAGGAATAGTCCAAACAGAGAAGTGGTCGTCAAATTCTTGTTCCGAGTGGCGATATGTGAATAGAACAGAGGAGAATTCCAATAGTGTATACTGTGGTTGGAGTTTCTTTATGGAGATATAAAACAAAAGAATATCTCACTCACCTATTGTGGAGCTCGAACTAGCTCGGGTATACTTCGCAGTCAACGGTATTGGTCCCCCGCTGTTGGGATATAGGTGTATGCACGTGAAGAAAATCCTCGAGAGAAAAAAATGTGGGATGATACCACCTATGCCATCAAAGTGAGCAGTCATTTCTGCTCACTTAAATGTGAGTATTTTACACATATATACGTTTATCTCACGTTATATATAGTATACAGTGAGCACTATTGTGTACCACATTTTTTTCTCTTGAGGATTTTCTTCACGTGCATACACCTATATCCCAACAGCGGGGGACCAATACCGTTGACTGCAAAGTATACCCGAGCTAGTTCGAGCTCCACAATAGGTGAGTGAGATATTCTTTTGTTTTATATCTCCATAAAGAAACTCCAACCACAGTATACACTATTGGAATTCTCCTCTGTTCTATTCACATATCGCCACTCGGAACAAGAATTTGACAACCACTTCTCTGTTTGGACTATTCCTCTTTTTTAGCACTTTTTAAGTGGACATGAAAACTGCCTGTTCATTTTAGGATTCGTTTATATATAGTGCTTTGTTATATATGTAAGTACTCATTGTATTGCTTCTATTCTGTCTTTTATCAAGAGATTTTGTTTTATTTTATGCTTGTTATACTTGTTCTACTTTTATTTATTTTATTCTGTGGCGCGACCTAAATTACTCTTATTTCTCATACAGAGGAGAGATTATCTGTTTGTGTATGGGAGTGTCATGTATTGTAACACCGTTGTCATTGGTCTATGACTTTATACTGTAGTTCCCCACAAGGTCCATGTGTGACTACCCCTTGCATGGGGAATTGCATAAAAGGCCAGTGTGGCTACCAATAAATCAGTTCCTGCCTACCCTCAACATAGAGTCTCATCTCATGCGTGTGTGTGTGGGGGGGGGGGGCAGCTGTATCTACCCTGGGGATTGCTAGATCACTATACTCCCCTGGGATTATAATCACTAGTTTTTATAAGAGCTGTTCCTGCTATACTCTCTGGAGTAGGAGAGGTTCACCCACTGAAAGCTGGATCCTGGTCTTGGGTCCAGGGTGGGTGGAGGATGGCGAGACCACAGCCAAGCTGCGGTTAAGGGGCTACAGTGCTTATGGTGTCTGGTGGACTACTTGGAGTCCTCGGTGTGAGCACTAGGAGCATCGATTGACTGAGGCATCTGGTCGGGGAGACAGGCGGTCTGTCACACAGCTGTCAATGGTTTTAATGTTGTGGCTGATCAGTGTATATGTGCCCAGTATGAACAGCTCTCTGAAACCTGTTCATTAATAGCACTGTACAAAGGAAAAAGGTCACTCATTTACACTGGAAGAAAGTAGATTTTTCTGTCAGAGGAAAAGGTTAATTACAGCAAGAACAGTAAAGATGTGCAGTTATAGGGATAAATGGGTTGCTTTATCAGATTCTTAAAAACAATGTGCCAATGAGTTTTTTTTTTAAAACGAACATGATATTTAAGGATACAGTTGGTAATATAAGGGACATCTTTAAGATCAACAGCAGAAAGATGTGTGAAAGGCAGGGCTTAAGTTTTATTCCAGTCTAATATTACTCTGCACTACGTAACCATGTAAAGTTATTGTGGTTAAAGTGACCCATTCATAGAACCAGCCATCTGTGCAACTCACTTTAAAGCTCTACCTAGAACAAAGAATGTTTTTTTTTCCCTGTAGTTGAAATGACAAATTAAAAGATACCAAGTTGTTAAGCAAAGCAACTTTATTTTATTGAATGAAAATACAACATGTTTATTAAGAACAAGTACACATTTCCCAAAACATTTTGATGCATTAGGAAGGGGACACAAATGAGGCACTTAGCTGATGGAGAGTTACACCTCAGGGAGACATGGAGAGCAGATACAAACCCCAAGAACTTTCCCTACCGAGTCTCAGGATGGAATAAGCTACAGTCCACAGGCTGACTGAATTTAACGCCCAATAACATGGGACAAGTGTGATGAAAGATGAAGTCTAAAATAGCCACAGAGTGACTGCAAACTGTCTGATCCTGTTACAGCTCATTTTATCACAGCAAAAAAACAAAACACATGTGCAGCAGACTGAAAATGTTACATTTGGGCAGCGTTGTGTTAATTTATTCCTAACATCCCCTTTGGGGAACAGATTCTTTAGTAATACATATATACACTTTATCCTCATCAGTAGTAAAACTATAATTTTATAACTGTAATAAAACAAAGTAATGGGACACATAAGTTGTTTGCTAAAAATCTAAAAAAATGCAGTAAATTAAGACCAGAATGACAACAAATAAACCTAAATAACTGACTACTGCTGGGCTGGAGAAGGTTTCCAAAGTCAGCGAATTTAGCGTATATTTTTGCCGTTCAGATTTTAATTTTATACCATTCTGAGTCTGATGAATAACCTTGATTGTCATGGAGTTATAAACATTTTATAGCTCAATGATATTTGTTAGGGTAACAAAACCGTTTAAACCACCATCCAAATATTCGGGTCCAAATTATGCTTATCATACAATTAATAAATGAAACCTTAAAAGCTGCATAGATATCTCATAAGTCGAAAACTTTATATTTTGAGAGTGGCCTAACTTTTCTTCTTTACATATTTTTTAAACGTAAGAAGATCATGACAGGTCAAGGCTGGATGTAGACCACAAGTAACCATATTATGATTTATCTCTCTTTAATGACGGATTGAAAACTAGTATTTAGTCTATAAAAAATGATTTCTCAATGTTTAGAATCTTTCAGATTCTGCTGTTCCAATGTCATGACTAGTGTGACAGTGCCTTTTGCAATGTTTAATCATGCAGGTATTTTAGGCACCAATAAACTAAGATTGTCTAGCTGATAATGCCAATCAGCACAAGTAATGGCTACAAGATACCTGCTTTATTGCACTTGCCCAAAGCAGTCTGGATTGAACGTCATTTTTCTGAGGTTTATTAACAGAAACAATTACCATAACAAATATATTACCCTAAACTGACAGCCAAACACATATCATCATTGGTTTCAAGAAGTGCCATCCCAGGAGAGAATGGCACACTAACCCGTGTAAATAAATTATGTAAATCAACACATTTGCACACCATTGGTAAATAAGGTATAAATGTATTGGAGGGCATACAGGCGGACTGTCATGGGTGCTTTCATTCATTTTGCAGTTAAATGTTCAATCCAGAGACTATCAACTTGTACTGGTAGCAGTAATACCGCTGGATGGAAAGACAAATACAATATCCTAGAATTATTCATGAATGAACAATTCTGTGTTTAAGTCAACAAAATGTGCATTTTATAAAGATAGAATCCTCATAAAATGTTCATGTTGACCGAGTTGGAATTTCATTGCAATTCCAACCCAGTCAAGAGACATACAGGGACAAGGCGGAGACTGTCAATCCCTGCAACTGTCATGGTCAGTGATTTTTGTACTAAGCAGTGAGGTCAGCGCCAAGGAGGACCACACTGGACCAAGATGACAGCACCCGCAAGGGAAAGGATCAAGTAAGTAAACTCAACTTTTCATGCCCCTCTTGGCCACTGAACTACCAGCGGCAATGTCACCGCCAAGGGACTATGCAAATTCATCAAAGTCCCTAAACGGTGACAGGGCCACTTTACGTTTTACAACTTTATCTATATATGGTATAGGCAAGATAGCTAGGTATTTAATCTTGATAGGCACGGTGCACACACATTTTCTACTTTGTGTTAGGCTGCTAGGCACTGTGGATGCACTTGCTCTAAGGGCACTCACTGCAACATCAATATTTGTATTTTAGGTTTTCAATGTTGCTGACACAGACATACATGCCTAGACCAAAACGTAAAATAAAATGCAACCGATATGACTAGTACAAATTAAAATGTATAGGCTATTAAAAAGAAAAACTGTCAAATTTTCACAACTCATTTTTTAAAGGATTACTACATTTAATGAAATGTAATTATATATATTTTTTAAATTATGTTTTTTATTTGAGAAAATTTCCCTTCTTTATAAATTGGCTGAACGGCCATGTTGATTAGGTTAAACACTTATCTGACCAACTGCTGCAATTGCTCTGTGTGAAACTTCAGGAAACTGCATCAGAAGGCAAATCAGTTGAGCAGCAGTTAATGATAGAACAGCAGAGGTCGACCCAACTAGGTTCTTTAGCCAGAAAAAATGATATGTTTTTAAATGCATTATTAATTTCCGCACCCCCCACTAAGTTTCATTAAATGTATTGACAGATGTCCTTTAAGTGTCACTATATAATATTTAAATGGCAAAGCATTAGAATATACTGAAAAATACCAAACTTTGCAAAGTTATTTTGTTCCACTGCAAAGATTAACAAATCACAATAGTTTCTTTATTTGAGTATCATAGGCGTTATCAATGAATGGTGGTGCAATCCACTGCTCTCCCTATGGCACTGAAATAATCATGATACTAGTGCAAGCTGTGCTTTCATTATAAGCCAACTATGAACTTAAACACTATAGTGTTTCTCTGAAACCACAATGTTTGACATTGTAGGGATATAGTAAGCCTAAGGATATAATGTTGTCAAATTAAGTCCTCTCTCTAGTCAATGGACGTAAGCAGATTCCTTCATTCCGCACAGATATTTGGTTGCAAAATGGCCAACAAAAGCATTTCTCTTATTCAGAATGATAAATAAAAATGCAGTAAATTTAACCAAGCTGTGTTAACAGGAATATGAATAAGTAATAAGCAGCTTACATCAGTGTACATGTTGTACAACAATACTAATAAGTGAGAAGTACACTCATGTCACCTTTGTTGAGAGTATTTTTAACATATAGCCTTATTAGCTGTGCAATTTCCTCAATATAGTTGTGCTTTTGGAAACAAACTAATTGATGTTTTCACTTATAAATACAATGCTGCAAAATATACCTGAGTGTTTTTTTCTCAATTACTATTTTCTTTTTTTTCTCTATTAAAAAAAGGCTGATGTTTAGGAATAAGTCTCCACTGTGTGTATTGTAATTTTTAATTGCAATGTTATAGATTTGAAAGGGCAAATCTCCACGGGAATAATTTCTTTCATCACGTTCCTGTTTGATTAACGTTACTTCTTCCTTCTGTTAATTACCGGTTGGCCAGATACATATTTCAGCTAACTTTTTACATACATATAAAAAAATAAGATCTGCTGTATAAATTGTAGAATGTTGTGAAAAGTTTTAAGACAATGACAGATGTGTTCTTGTCAAAACAAAAAGCGAACAAAGCCTCTTAAATTCAAATAAGCAAATGGAAAACTGTTCAACTCCTTGATCCTTACTTGCCATAGTTGGCATGTACTAACTAACATTCAATACAAAATAGATCATGCAGTTAATATATATCTGGCAAATAAAAAAAAAAAAAATCCAATACCCTAGTGCTTCCAGATTACATTTAGATCTTGTGGAGCAAACAGTTGACTAATTAAGTTAACTTATTGTAAACTGTCAGTAAACTGACAAAGCTGATGTGTGTTGATGGTTTATATTTAACAAACAAAAGATAAATACCCAAGAAGAAATGGATAATTAAAACTCAGGCTTGTTGTTGAGAGACTTAATACATAATGTTCTAGAACACAATAGGGTTCTGTTGTTCTGGTGGTGTTGTGCTTTCCAATAATAAATAATGAATTCTTGCATAGTACTATTGGTGTGTGATCTTCCATTGTGAATCTCTCCAAACAAGTCACATTATTGTTGGACTATGTATTATGTATGTGAATCAACAGAAAATCCGCCCTTCAGCACATGGACGACACATCGATCTTGGATTTTAGACAAAGATTGCCTTTTTAGATTTTTCTCCTGAAGACTGGTCTGAAAAAACATCTCCCTTTTCTCGTGTATGCTTTTCCTGCTAAAACAAAACTCACGTCCTCCTGCTGCAATTTGAAGTTGAAGATTGTTTAATTTTGTTTTATAAATTAGTGCCAAACATTGGAGCAACAGACTCCATTCTAATAAGGATATAACAACTTAAGAAGAAGAAAAAAAAAAAGACAAATAAATAAAATATAGCTTCACCCTGGTTCTTGACTGTATATACCATTTTAAAGGAATCCACAATATATTGCACAGCATACCTACGTGTATATATAGATATATATTCATATATGCCACTCACATACTGGGAAGCTACACCTGCAAGGCAGAAATTGATACCCTTCTTCCAGGACAAAATGGTTATTGATGCACAGATCAAGTGTACATCTCCAAAGTTCTCGGTGCGTATTCCTGCTACACGTTCAGTTTGTTGGCAATAGTCATAAGGACTTTCAGTATAGGCATAAAACCAGACACCTCACTGAAGCTGCTGCTGCTGACAACCTGCGTGTGCACAATAAGACCGTGCTGATAATTGTGGGTGTCTACGCAGTGGGCAATTTCATGCAGCCCCATCAGGATGTGGGGGGAAAGCTGTGGGGAGATCAAAATGGCAACATGAAGTATAGATGTTATTCAGTGAAGAAAAAGAAAAAAAGACAATTGTTAATTATATTAAAATATCAAATTGCTATATTTTCTGGAGAACTTTTCAATTTTACAGCAGAGTATGGTCACGAAGAAGAGATGATCAAATAATTGTTTACAGGAACAGAAGCTGAACAGTGCCCTGCCCAGCTTAGCATACATGTACTGCACCTGTGGATGGAACCGATTTTATAGGCAAATAAGACAAGGTTACTCTGCAAGGTCACAAGTGAATCAGAATATTAATAATTTATCTTTTCTCCATTTTCGGTGCACAGACTGCACACATTACCATTTAATACAGAATCAGGGTTATTAAAATTACTGGTTAGGAATTTGTGCCTAAAGAGATCTTTCAGAAGGCACCAAGGTGGGCTTAAAAGGGGGCAGTTTGCTAATTTTACATATTCTTTGCATACTTACAGCATTCTCTCTTAATTTATCATACAAAAATTCCAACTTCTGTGATGCATCCTCCAACTTTCGTTTAGTTTTCTGGAGACAGAGAATAAAGAATAATGTTACATTTCCAAAAAGATTAAAATCAGAGAGCCAGGTATATTATAGGCACTCTCTTTAAAAGGGCTCACATAGCTTAAGGGCAGTCATAACATGAAAAACTCAAGAAAATACATTTTAGGGGGAATTTATACTTGAAAGCAGATCCACATCTGTGGACACCACATTTGTCTGTAGTCTGTTCAGTATATGGAGGAATAAGAATTAAAGGGACATTGATTATAGTGCCTGGAGTCTCCTTCTGTGGTCCTTTTAATAAATGTTACACCATTTTCAAGCAGCATACTCAATAGGGTCCTTGCATACTCACAGTCCGGCTCCCCTCAGGTAGTAAGGCTAAAGCTTCGATTACACTTACTACCAATCACAGCGGCACATTGCTGGTAAGGCTTATGCTCCCTCATTAGCAGCACAGAGGGGACAGGCTGCTGGGGATGCTTGTTAAGCATTAAAACCTTAAAAACCCCTTAAGGCTGAATGGAAGGATGACGTCACTAAAGGGATGCGGAAGGCACTGAAGATTATAAAGAAAAGTAAATGCAATATAACATACGCAGTTATATATTTGGGAGAAGTTCTAAATACCAAGAGCGATTCTGATATAAAATTGCACATTTTTAGTTTAGGCCAAACATTCAGTTCTAAATGTGAGGCAATTGTAAACAAATGCAGCATTCGGCTCCAATTATGGAAAGGAGGCTTAAAACTGCTGAACCTATAACATCATCAAATAGGAAAATCAGAGTTACTAGGCAACAAAAAGGGGGGCTAAGCAATGTTGAATTTAAAAAGTAGTATACAGCGTAAGGACTGGCTCAATAGGGACTGATAGAAGTAAAGTTAAAATCACCCAGATACATCAAGACTACACAAACAATAGTATTACTTTATATCAGATCCCCATTTATATCAAAAGGCACCCTTCATAGAGGCTGGCAGGTAGAGGGGTGGCCAGATGAGGAGAACCTACCATTTTTTATCATCCTTGTATTAAAGCGACACCATTTCCTGTGGTCAAGGCAATTTTCCAACAATTCTCATCTTTCCTCCGTGATCTCGCAATGCTTCCTGTCAGTATTCCCGAACGTCCTGTCACTCTCTCTAGCATGTAAGCTCATTGAGCAGGGCCCTCAACCCCTCTGTTCCTGTGTGTACAACTTGTCTGGATACAACTACATGTTTGTTCGTCCACCCACTGTAAAGCGCTGCAGAATTTGTTGGTGCTATATAAATAATAACATAATAAATAATAATTTAGACAGAACGCGGACAAAACCACCAAATTTCGCACTAACAGAATGTGAACAGTTTCTCCATTCGTGTTAGGATGCAATTTGGGACTTTGTTCGAATCGGAATTTCATTAGAATTAATGTCCGATCCGATCGCAGCTGCTTAGTAGATAGCTCCCTAATTCCCACAGTATCAGGGAGCTATCTACCAAAAGGCTGAAAGACCTAAATTGGTCTTTCAGCCAAATTTACTAAAACCAAGTAAAAATTACTTGGGATTAGTAAATTCTGCACCTACTAGCTATACCGTAAGTAGTAGGGGCATGTCTACTGCTCACTGTATAAAAAACGAAACAAAAAAGACCCCATATTATCCCCCCTCCCAATCCCCCACCCATGCCGCGCAAGTGGGGCTACTAAACTGAACAATAGACCCCTCTCCCCAACCTATGAGCGGCGGATTAGGGCCCTAAAACGAAAATGGGGGGTGAGAGGGGTCTATTGTCCTCCCTCCCGCCGCCAAACCATGGGCGACGGGTGGGGGCTAAGTGTAAAAACCCCTATCCTCCCCCAGGTGACGTATAAAGCCTTCCTACGCCCTGCAATTTGGCTTTGAATTCAACCCATCAGAGTGCTCTAAGCCTACCAATCAGAGTGCTCTGACAGGTAAATGAAGAGACTGACAGGTAAGTCTCTACATTTACCTGTCACAGCACTCTGATTGGTTGGATTTTGTGCTCTGTCTCATTTTACACAGTGTGGGAAAGTTATTTGGAATTTTCCCATGCTGTGTAATTTGACTCATAGCAACACTCTGATTGGTTGCTTTCAATCAACCAATCACAGTGTTATGAGTCAAATTACACATCATGGGAAAATTCCAAAGAACTTTCCCATGCTGTGTAAAATGAAAGAGCACTCTGATTAGTTGGATTTCAAGCCAACCAATAAGTGCTGTGACAGGTAAATGTAGAGAGTTACCGATCAGTCTTTTCATTTACCTATCAGAGCACTCTGATTGGTTGGCTTGAAATCAACCAATCAGAGTTCTCTAATCCTTATTGCAGGGTGTGGGAAGGCTTTATAAGCCCTGCAGAGCTTGGTCTGCATGCAGACACTGAACTTTCCTCATAGAGATTAATTGATTCAATTCATCTCTATGAGGAGATGCTGATTGGCCAGGGCTGTGTTTGAATCATGCTGGCTCTGCCCCTGATTTGCCTCCTTGTCAGTCTTAGCCAATCCCATGGGGAAGCATTGTGATTGGATCAAGCCACCACTTCTGATGATGTCCGAAGTGCTCCTTTAATCAAGTGCTCCTTTAATAAAGAAGGCAACAAAGGAATGTTGGGAGTCTGTACATTTAAGGATGGTGACACAGACCTCTTATTCCCCCTCCAGTCAAAGGCTTCTCCTGCCATCAGGCCTCAGAAAGACCACCGTTGGAATTGAGTATGCACTTTTTTTTTCTTAGTATATTTAACCCCTTAAGGACACTGCTTCAGAAATAAGAGGCCAGCATGGCCTACTTAACCTTAAGGGGTTAAGCAGGCAAAGGGAATATTGAAATAGAGAATATGACCTTAGACTACACAGCTATGGAGGACACATAGATAGAGAGTAAATGATGGAGAAACAAGGCAATGAATACAGTGAATATGGCTACAGGGAAGGAGTGATAACGCTATGGAATGCACATGAGCACATGGCATGACAAAATCAAGTATGGCATATGTCCATGGTGTGACGGACAAAGACAGGGGAATATAGCTATGAGTGTTCGATTACAATAATAAGCATGTGTACATGTGAGAAGTACTGTCTTAAACTTTTATATTGGCTCTTATAAACACACTTGTGATGGTACGGTGATAGTGCATAATAATTTATTGCTTTTAACGGTTTAATATACACAAAGGTTGTTCCGCTTACATAATTAAAGTACACACATTGTCGTCGACAATCATTCCTCAAAATAGCAGGAGTTTATTTCTTTCATATGTACGGTCTATTCACTAAAATCTGAATTTTCAGCTATTTAAATCTGAATAGTAAAACGAAGGATTAAAAAGCTGAACAACGACTAGAGTAAAATGGAGCAATTTTTCAAGATCAGCTATTTTAGTCTCAATTTGCCGTAGCATTTAATGAAGTAAAATGCAGATTTTTATGAAAATCCATTATGCCCATAAGGTCCTAGAACGTAGGACTTAATGACAAGTTGTTTAGGACAGCAACTGGGACACACTTTAATCAGCTATTTAAAAGTGGTTAAAAATGTGTCACGAATATAGATATGGTTTGCAATAATACACAATTATAAGGGTATAGCTATGAAAATAAGGTGACATAGAAGTTGTATTGGGTAAATTAAGATAAGATTTACCAAGTGATGGACAAGAGAGACTTTGGTACAGGCAGCACAGGAGACTTTCTTACATTTCCATATAGCACTTAAATGTTATAGTCAAGAGTTGCCACTTATCACATATTAGCACCCGCTGTCTAGAACACTCTGTACACTGATAGGTCTGTGTTGCTTGGTGGACAGCTCTTTCTCTGTCCGCACAGCTACTCCGGTACACAGTCACAATTTGCGTGGTTTTCCTTTATTGCACCAGTTATAACTTTATAAAAACAAAAACTAAATCTTGTTTTATGGTTAGCTGACTGCTACCGAGTCAGTCCCTTCTCTGTGCCACCAGGAAGCTTCTTCAGTGATATCTCACATATCTCACAACCATCAGTCAAGCACTGGATGGAGTGATAAATGGCTCATCCAACCTCACACGCACATACTACAAGTCTTAGAGAACAGACAACACAACGTGCTCATTGAACAGGCAGGGTATTTATACAGTAAAAGGTAGAATAAATGAAACCTGTGCTGGGACCAGATGAGGGGCTACAGGGACATAGTGGGAAACAGAATACTAGGCAAATACCCATCCCTATTGCCAGGATGTTTGTGCTATGCCGAGCAAATAACTGAGGTGAATTGGAATCACTTCCGCTTTATATACTGATGGCAGATGATTAATGGGGAGCTTTCTGTAATAAAGTGGTGCTCCATAATCTGAAGGTATATTTGGATAGCTATCCTTCTCATCTAGCAATCTATCAAAACACACACAATGGGGCACTGATACATAGAGAAACATTAGCAGATCCTCGTAACTTTGCTGCCTGGCAGTGCTGTTTGAGTTCCATAGTATAGCTCTGAGAACTGTACTATTGTGTGCAAGTGTTGCCTGCAGGGAAAGATGCACTCCGGGTTCGCCACACAAGCCAAGATTTCCTAGTCAGAGTACAAGGAGATAGGGGACTGAATTTTTTAAACAGTAAAGCAAGCAAAGAATTTACTCAATTCAGTCCCACTATCCCACATACAATACCCCATAGAAGAATGTACTCTTCACACACGATGTTAACCCTATGTATCCACAATAATCTCTGTTCTCAGAAATAAACCCTTTAGATTCCAAGTTTAACCCTCAAAAGGCTCAACCTCCAGTTCCGGTTTTAGAGTGTTCATAGGGTTAACCCATTATTTTAAGAGAAAATACTCCTGCCGATGTTTTGAGGAGATAACAAATAGAGGAAAAGGGAGACAAATAGTGTTGGAGGTATGGATTTTCAAAGAAAGGAGGATTCTAGTCCCTGGGTAAAAGGCTAGCAGTGAGCCAGTCTTATTTATTTTTCAACAGAGTAAATAAAGGTAAGATCTAAAATAAATAATTTGTAAACTACAAGTACATGAAATCTGAAATGTATCTTCATTGAAAATCTGCTTTACTACGATTTAAGTTGGTCTAAGTGATAAATCAGGAATCCAAAACATTTCAGGTCACCATCCCTTTAAATTTAAGAGTGCCAGAAGGATGGGTACTGGTTAGAAAATCACAAGGCTAGATTGGAAAGATACCAATTTCACAAAATGCATCTTGGCAGTGAGAGGCACTTCAAGTGCAGGTTTATTCAGATAACAGAGAACCACTTTGCTTTAGCTCATCATTGAATGCAATCTCATTAGTTTGCCGTCATACATGCCAGAACAGCATTATCTGTAAGATTTCCCACCCTCCAGTGTGTCGCAGATGTTTCTCATGAATGGAGGAACATGTACAAGTGAAATGAGGTGTGGCCAACATTTAATGATTTTGTGATGTTAAAAGTGGGGCTAATAAGACAAACCATTGAATATATACATTCATCACTGTGGTTGTTCCGCTGTGGATCTATTTAACATTGCTTTTTTTTAATGGCAGAATTCATTGATGAGAACTTGTTTAGGAACCCTGCTGACTCCCCCACCATACTGCCGCTCTACCTATGCTGGCTTTCCTCAGGCATCTCTATGGCTCATCTAGAGCAATGATGATCTTCTTACAGATAACGGAGAATGTAGATTTAGTGGCGGTTACTGCGACATAGTCATTGCATTAGGGTGTGTACCCTAAAGCACAAACACACGTCGCATGTATATGAGTGTGTGTGTGTATGTATATATATCCTCACACACACACACATACACTGCTGTGTGTGCTGTTAGTGTGCTGTGTGAGGGTGCTGTGTGTGCTGTTAGTGTGATGTGTGTGTGAGGATCATGTATTTGTGAGGGTGCTGTTTGTGTGTGTGTGTGTGTGTGTGTTTGTGAGGGTGCTGTTCGTGTGCGGTGTGTGAGGGTGTTGTGTTTTTTTAAAGGTGCTGTGTGTGTGTGTGAGCGTGCTGTGTGTGAGCTGTATGTGTGTGTGAGTGGTGTATGTGCATGTGTGCTGTATGTTTAGAGGGATTGTGGAGGTGGGGTAGATTAGTAAATATCCCCCCTCCCTTCTGACCTTATGTAGGGAGGGGGGATCCTTGCTGCTATGTGCCATCCCTGGTGGTCCAGTGGAGAGTGAACTCCTCGCGAGAGGAACCTGGCGGAGCTGCTGTCTAGAGCTCCCTGGGTCCTCTCCTGCCTCCCTCCATGCTGCTCTGGGCCGGTGTGGTAGATCTTTGGTCTCCCCGCCGGCCCATTGAGGCTTAGAGCAGAGCCGGCACTCAGATAGTGCCGGCTCTGCGTGAGCCGACAGGGGAGATATATGCGTACACACACTGACACACACAGACACACATACATACAAATTATTTTTTAACAAAACAAATGCCCACCCAGCCTCCCTACCTGGAGTGCTGGAGTGGACTTGTGCCTGGGGTCCAGTGGGGCAGGCGCCTCTCTCCATCTCAGCCGTGGCGAGAGAGCTGTGTGCTCTCTGCTTCCTCTCGCCGCGCGGGCTGTCTACAGTAGCTGGGAGCCGGCATATGACATCATATTCCGGCTCCTGGCATCAGCAAATGGTGTGCGGCGAGAGGAAGCATAGAGAACACAGCTTCCTCTCCGTGGCTGAGGTGGAGAGGGGGGGGATCCATCACCTCTTGCACCCCACCCATGACAGGGGCAACACGGAGGGAGGGGGGCATTTGAGGGCGCTGAGTGCCTGCAGGAACAGCGTTCCTGCTCAAAAAAAAGTGCAAGAACACTGTTCCTGCAGGACTCAATCCATAGGCATGCCGCGGGGATTAGGGTGTGCCCAGGCATACCCCGTGCGCACGCCTATGGACATAGTATAATGAGAAAAATGACTGGGATATAGTACTCTTTATATAGAAAAGACAGAGAAGGCAATAAAGGGGAGGGGTGGCCCTGTATGTGAAGCATAGCATAAAATCTAACCTAATAAAATCGAGTGAGTCGAACATAGAGTCCGTTTGGGTTATTACCCCCATAATGGCATACCATTTGCAATAGTAGACAACCCAAGGTATTGCAAATGGGGTATGTCCAGTCTTTTTTAGTAGCCACTTGGTCACAAACACTGGCCAAAGTTAGTGGTAATATTCTATTGTGTGTGAAAAATTCCAAAAACTAATTTGAATGCCAATTTTATCCAGTGCTTGTGACTAAGTGGCAACTAAAAAAGACTGGACATACCCCATTTGCAATACCTTGGGTTGTCTACTATTGCACATGGTATGCCATCATGGCAGAATTCTCATCCCTGGGCTACCATATGGTCTCAAAGGCAACATAACTAAATCGGCGACTTTCAATGTGAAAAAACTGAAACGCAAGTCTTATATTTAACTCTGTAACTTTTGAAAACACCATAAAACCTGTACACGAGGGGTACTGTTATACTCGGGAGACTTCGCTCAACACAAATATTAGTATTTCAAAACAGTAAAACGTATCACAACAATATCGCCTGTGTAAGTGCCATTTGTGTGTGAAAAATGCAAAAACTTCCACTTTAACATTTTTTAAATAATTAAATTTTATGTGCTATGAAAGTATCCCAAGTTACCACCATATATATATAAATGGGATCTGTGTCAAATAAAATGTCTTAAAAACCACGCATGTAACCATTTGCTTACCGGGTCAGATGGCACTGCTGAACAGCGCTGCACTAAGCCATCAAAGGTTTTTTGTAAAGGCTGATGTGCCAGGGGCAAT
>OW240922.1:55889371-56172226 GCA_933207985.1 Pelobates cultripes
CCAATCAATAACACTAGTAGGAGTTTTCCTTCTTCTAACAAAATATAGCTCTTACCCTTAACATAATACATTTTTAAAAAAGAAAGCTGATAAAAAAAAATATGCAAAATAAAACTATGACATATTAATAGTATTTTGAAAATAAGAAAATAAAACTGTATTAAAAGATCTTCAATGACTCAAAAAAACTAAACAAAAAAAAAAAAACATTACTGGGGCTTCTAGATAATATAAACCTGAAGTCTCATCCACCATGTTTTGTGGAGACTGTATTTGGGATCGACCGATATTGATTTTTTTTTTAGAGCCGATACTGATATCCATAAGCTGTGAACTTTCAGGCAGATAGCTGATAACTTACCGATACAGATATTCTGTACATTTACCATTATGAAAAAATAAACAATTTCTACACAAATCTACGGTTAACTGAACATGTTTATTATTATTTATGTTTGCAAATCTTTTATCAAGTAGTAAATGCACAAAATATTCATGCCAGTCAGATTTATTTTAATGTTTTCAAGAATATTTAGTGTTACTCTCCCTTCCCAGTCCCTTAGTGTACCTCTCCCTTGCCTGTCCCTGATTTTTTAACAAAGGCAAATTGTAAAAGTTCTATGAATTTTGATAAATGTAAGTTAGCAAGAAGAATATTATATGTCCATGCATTTCAGATTTGCCTCCCAACTATGAATGAGAGATCTTCTAAATCATTTCAATTGCGATATACATTGTCAATCTATCACAAATCCAATCTAGTCTCCTATTAGAGTTGGGCAGAGGAGGTTTACTCCCAGTTTTTCTGAAGCTTAAAGGACCACTATAGTGCTAGGAAAACTCATTTTCCTGGCACTATAGTATTAATAGGTCCCCCCCCACCCTCGGGGTCCCCCTCCCGCCGGGCTCTAGAATGAGGAAAGGGTTAAACACTTACCTTTCTCCAGCGCCGGGCTCCCTCGGCGCTGGGGACTCTCCTCCCTCTTCTGCCGAATGCGCATGCGCGGCAAGAGCCGCGCAGTCGGTACATAGGAAAGCATTCTCAATGCTTTCCTATGGACGCAAGCGTCTTCTCAGTGTGAAAATCACAGTGAGAAGCACAGAAGCACCTCTAGCGGCTGTCAATGAGACAGCCACTAGAGGCTGGATTAACCCATATGTAAACATAGCAGTTTCTCTGAAACTGTTATGTTTACAGCAGGCAGGGTTAACCCTAGATGGACCTGGCACCTAGACCACTTCATTAAGCTGAAGTGGTCTGGGTGCCTATAGTGGTCCTTTAATCCATTTCTCACAAAGTGCTAAGGTTATAAGAACATTACCACTTTTGTACAAATAAGCCCAGTGACTGTATGATTATGCCTGAAGAGGTCTCAATATCATGAGGACTGGTTTGTTACATATTCAGTAAACAAAGAATAGATTATATAATATATGGTTTGTACCCTACAACTGAATCAAATGCTGTTTATTGAAGGGGACACTAGTAAGTATCATCTGACAAATTTAGGTCCAGAATTCCTAGATATTACAAAAAAGCAATGGAAAATAGTTTACTAGATGTCAACCACAAAGTGTCAATGCGTAATATAGTCCATTATACCAAATTATGTTCATCTTTGCTTCAGCAATGGTTTTTGCAATGCAGAAAAATGAATTTACCAATCAAGTCTCCATTTTGTTTGTCTGCATATCTGCAGAGAGATTGCAAATTGTGGCCTTCCTTATCCCACAATCTAAAGCAACCATTGAACTTCAAGGCAATGCAAAAATAAAAAGTTAGCAACGGCACACAAGTTGGAAGGCAAGGGGTTAAATGAGAAGTTTTCAATAGAAGATACTACAATGAATAAACAATTAACGAGCTAAAGGCAAATGATGGGGAAAAAAATAGAGCTACAGAACGCACAATGTGAACTGCGCTGTCAATTTGATCCGCACCTGAATACAGGCATCTAGTTATCATTGACACTATACAAAACTTGAACAATTTTATCATGTAAAACCGAGAGCCAAAAAACAAAATTGGTAATTATTAAAAACAGTTCATGTTCAGTTGAATTGTACTTTGGAATGGATTATATATAAGGCTAGCTAGGTATGGAATGTCTATTTAATTCAAACACATTTTTTTTTACATTTTAGCTGACACCTAGATTTCTTTTTTTCCCCCTTGCAATTTTCTGCCCGACTGATGACATTTAACAAAAGTATAACTCTAGCAGACAGCTTTGTAAAAATAATTAATTCATTCATTCTTTAATGGGTAATGGAAGTTTGCCCACTTCCTGTGCCGTCCATGAATAGCTTTCAATACTTTTTGTTTTGCCTCTGTAGGTGAATATGTCCCATTGCCATCAGGGTGGGAAAACACTGGCCTGGCCTCCTCTGTTACACAGCAGCAGGAGTCGTGAATGTAACGATTAAGAAGCAGTAAACGGTCTGATAAAGCAGGCTTTATGTAAAAAGCAAGAAAGGAAAAAAAAATACAGCATGTGTGAGTTTGGGATGTTAGTGCATTATTCCTCCTTCTCGGCTAAGCCACGTAGTAAGAACAAATTCTCTCCAACAAGTCCACATCAAAAGGAGATGGTTTTAACGAGGAACTAATCCTGTTGTAGTGAGCACAGCCTGCAGCCTATTCCCAGCCAGGCCCCTGAGAAAGCCAAAGGATTTAACTAAACACTGGAGGGGGGCATGAACACCACTAAGAAGGGTTAGATTGAGAACCTACCTGATATTTCCGGGGCAAAATATTTAATCTGCACATCCCATAAATGACAGACGCAGCTGAATAAACTACAAATTCAGGATTGTAGAAGGAGAGAGGGAAATATAAAAGGCAGATCTCACAAGTAAAATTCGTTGCACAACAAATGGAGCCTTTATAGGAACAGTCAAAACGCAGACTATAAATATCAGTGTTTTGACTTAACCGATAAAAACAGGACCACTGAAAAAATAAACTTCATAAAATAAATTAGTCACTGACTTTTGCACAAACTAAAAAAAAATAATAAAAATTTATTGTTCACTGAATAGGGGTTTATTTGCTTTCCCAGTGTACTCATGGGAGAGGATACCTAAATATGGTGTTTAGGACAAAATATCAAGAGACTGTTCTACTAATCTCCTAATAATTCCTAACATCCAAGAAAAGAGAGGAGGGACTGCACTTAATTCCTAGAGACCACAGGGTGCTTACTGAAGTAGGACCAGTAGTATATGGTATATACAAGAAGATGCTTCAGGCACTCAGAGAGTGCAAAGATAAAGCAGGTTTATTAGATCAAAAAATGCATTTTTAAATCCAATGAATCTGCTTTATCTTTGAACCCTTTGAGTGCCTGAAGTCTCTTCTTGGATATAACATCCAAGAAAAGACAGATACTAGAATGCAGAAATGGGCTGAGGGATTTTGATTGTAAATAGACACTGCCTCTAATAAAGTGGTACATTTAAGAGCTACTTTAATCAAACAAACACTACTGACTAATTATTGCATACAACACATCAATATATGCATATATGTACACACACACACACACACATGTACCCACAGTGCAGCACACATTTTCTAAGTGTTTGACAGTTACATAACTATGTAGACTGGCATACACAAATATACACAGAACCGTACAGATATTTACAGTTACTAAGGAAACTTGGAAGAGTCCTATTTCTCACCTTTTTTCTTTGCACAGTAGCATGGAAAGAGCGAGACTCCGTCCACCCTTCCTGTTCAATTGCTGAAAATAAAGAATAAATAAAAATAAACTCCATGCAATGGTCATAAGGATACCCTTCTACTGAAACATGTCTAAAGACATGCTGTTTATTTGAAACAGACAACTTGGTTTATTTAGCAATGTATGTACTGAAAGAAGAAAGTGTGCAATGCCTGGAGATGGTGTGCTGTCTGTTAAAGAGCTGTGGCCTATGGAAATGCCTATTCTAAACCCAGCACTGTGGCCCTATGGAAATGTCTATTCTAAACCCAGCACTGTGGCCCTATGGAAATGTCTATTCTAAACCTAGCACTGTGGCCCTATGGAAATGCCTATTCTAAACCCAGCACTGTGGCCCTATGGAAATGTCTATTCTAAACCCAGCACTGTGGCCCTATGGAAATGTCTATTCTAAACCTAGCACTGTGGCCCTATGGAAATGTCTATTCTAAACCCAGCACTGTGGCCCTATGGAAATGCCTATTCTAAACCCAGCACTGTGGCCCTATGGAAATGCCTATTCTAAACCCAGCACTGTGGCCCTATGGAAATGTCTATTCTAAACCCAGCACTGTGGCCCTATGGAAATGCCTATTCTAAACCCAGCACTGTGGCCCTATGGAAATGTCTATTCTAAACCCAGCACTGTGGCCCTATGGAAAGGTCTATTCTAAACCTAGCTCTGTGACCCAATGGAAAGGTTTATTCTAAACCTAGCACTGTGGCCCTATGGAAAGGTCTATTCTAAACCTAGCTCTGTGGCCATATGGAAAGGTTTATTCTAAACCCAGCACTGTGGCCATTTGGAAAGGTCTATTCTAAACCTAGCACTGTGGCCCTATGGAAATGTCTATTCTAAACCTAGCACTGTGGCCATATGGAAATTTCTATTCTAAACCTAGCACTGTGGCCATATGGAAATGTCTATTCTAAACCCAGCACTATGGCCCTATGGAAATGTCTATTCTAAACCTAGCACTGTGGCCATATGGAAATTTCTATTCTAAACCCAGCACTGTGGCCATATGGAAATGTCTATTCTAAACCTAGCACTGTGGCCCTATGGAAATGTCTATTCTAAACCTAGCACTGTGGCCATATGGAAATGTCTATTATAAACCTAGCACTGTGGCCATATGGAAAGGTCTATTCTAAACCTAGCACTGTGGCCATATGGAAATTGTCTATTCTAAACCTAGCACTGTGGCCATATGGAAATGTCTATTCTAAACCTAGCACTGTGGCCCTATGGAAAGGTCTATTCTAAACCTAGCACTGTGGCCCTATGGAAAGGTCTATTCTAAACCAGCACTGTGGCCATATGGAAAGGTCTATTCTAAACCTAGCACTGTGGCCATATGGAAATTTCTATTCTAAACCTAGCACTGTGGCCATATGGAAATTTCTATTCTAAACCTAGAACTGTGGCCATATGGAAATGTCTATTCTAAACCTAGAACTGTGGCCATATGGAAATGTCTATTCTAAACCTAGAACTGTGGCCATATGGAAATTTCTATTCTAAACCTAGCACTGTGGCCATATGGAAATGTCTATTCTAAACCCAGCACTGTGGCCCTATGGAAATGTCTATTCTAAACCTAGCACTGTGGCCATATGGAAATTTCTATTCTAAACCCAGCACTGTGGCCATATGGAAATGTCTATTCTAAACCTAGCACTGTGGCCCTATGGAAATGTCTATTCTAAACCTAGCACTGTGGCCATATGGAAATGTCTATTATAAACCTAGCACTGTGGCCATATGGAAAGGTCTATTCTAAACCTAGCACTGTGGCCATATGGAAATTTCTATTCTAAACCTAGCACTGTGGCCATATGGAAATGTCTATTCTAAACCTAGCACTGTGGCCCTATGGAAAGGTCTATTCTAAACCTAGCACTGTGGCCCTATGGAAAGGTCTATTCTAAACCCAGCACTGTGGCCATATGGAAAGGTCTATTCTAAACCTAGCACTGTGGCCATATGGAAATTTCTATTCTAAACCTAGCACTGTGGCCTATGCACTGTGGCCATATGGAAATGTCTATTCTAAACCTAGAACTGTGGCCATATGGAAATGTCTATTCTAAACCTAGAACTGTGGCCATATGGAAATGTCTATTCTAAACCTAGAACTGTGGCCATATGGAAATGTCTATTCTAAACCTAGAACTGTGGCCACATGGAAATGTCTATTCTAAACCTAGAACTGTGGCCATATGGAAATGTCTATTCTAAACCTAGCACTGTGGCCATATGGAAATTTCTATTCTAAACCTAGCACTGTGGCCATATGGAAATGTCTATTCTAAACCTAGAACTGTGGCCATATGGAAATGTCTATTCTAAACCTAGAACTGTGGCCATATGGAAATGTCTATTCTAAACCTAGAACTGTGGCCATATGGAAATGTCTATTCTAAACCTAGAACTGTGGCCATATGGAAATGTCTATTCTAAACCTAGCACTGTGGCCCTATGGAAACCTCACTCCAAAACTTGGCAGGGCTGTGAGAATGTGTGTTACCAGAGGTCAATGACATACATTTAGGGTTGTGCATGTAAACACTATAAATAAATATGTGCAGAAACACTACATAGTCCTCATTCTGCAGCTAAAGTTCACTAGATTTAATATTCTTCAAATTGCTAATATGTCCAAGGCAGTCAGTGATGGGTAATAGCTCAAAACACCCAAATTTGACTGCTATTAGCCCCATAAACACTAAAAAGGCAGGTTGTAGAACAAAGCAAGATAGTAAATTGAATCCTGCTAATGTTATTTACCACTTTGGCTATTTCAAATGCTGGCAGATATGCTGTTCATATAGAATGCAAGTTTGTACAGCTTTCACTCCAGGAATAGATCTCCTTTTTAATTGTATGTCATGGTTTGTATAAATATGTCTGTATGATTGAGCAGTAAGATAATGGAACCGAGAACAATTCAATGAAATGGGATATATACTGACAGCTATATATACACACACACAAGACAATGTTTAATTAAATCTAATAGCTGTGCTAGCATTTATTCTAAGCTTGCAGTACACTCCACAAAAGCAGATTATTATGTGTGATTCGTGTGATTTCAGGAAAGAATATCCACATTTGTGAAACACATCAGAACCACTCCAAGACATGGCATACAACCCCTAGAATGCCTTCATATATTTCACACTTTCAAAACCACAACTTAGTTGACAAAGGTAAGTACATCAAACACGAAAGATAGAGATAGATTATTTTGAATTGGAGATGGAAACTGCCAGCAAGCCACAGCAAATAAAGACATTTTATATATATACACAGACACACACACACACACCTCCACTACATATACACTTATTTTCAACCCAAGATTTTAAACAGCTTGGTTTAAATGCTATCTTCACTCCTGGGTATGTTGTAAAATAATAATGGCAAATGGCAGAACTTTTATGTGGAGTGAAGTTTCAAGGAAAGGTTTTCACACCCCTGCAATTAGAAAGTCACAACACCTGATGTAAGATATAATAAAATAACTTACTCAGCAGGTCCAAATGTGCCTAAGATATCAATGACCCAGGCAAAGATTATGTAAAGAAAAGTCCATCTTTAGTGAATGCTCATAAGGTAGATTTATATAACGCAGAGGTTCCTTTAAAATCCAAAATTATTTCTCAAACATTACTGAAAGGTGACAGGTGGCTAAAGAAATATGGGATAACAGCTTGCTGATTGAAGGAGATCTCTGGTTGCCAGTTTTGAAGTCAAGAAGAAAATTTTAAAAAGTTTTAGTACAACTGGAATTTGATTAAAATTTTTCATGTTCTAACCTTCTTGTGGATCAAAAGCAGAAATGAAGATGTGTCAAAAATACACTTCATCTAATCTGATTCTGTATAGCTCCCAAGGCTGTGCAAAAGTGTCTGAATTTCTCTTTATTATGAACGCGTTCTAATTTTCTTAATACACAGAAGGAAAAGTAGGGACTACGTTTCCTTATGTAGAGCAGTCAAGCTGACAATGAGCAGAGCGTCAAGCAATGTTCTGTTTCCATTTCCAATAAAATTCACCCAAAAATCCATCAGTAAAATCAATCTCACAGAAGTCAAACATCAGACATCATGGACAGTGGAGAATGAAATCACTGCACATAAATATTGATATCCAGCACAAGAAAGAAAAGATAAATATAAAGAATGGCAATTAGCAAGCGGGTGTATAATCATTAAGATACAGGAGGCATAAGGAAAGAAATACTAAAAAAAATTAATTTATTAAGACAGGGCCACTTTAATGTTCTTGAGTCTCTTTCCAGTCTACATTACTGTATAACTGAATAGTTTAGGATGCTTGATTAAATGGAGAATTATATGCCCTATGTTTAAAGGATAATTGTATCTGATGAAAAATGAGTAAGGTTATTTACTAAACAAGAAATTTTCAAAACTGAAAGGAGGAATTACAAATTTTAAGCCGGAGGGGCCAAGCAGACATTGTAGATGTGCAGCTCTCTTGTCACTTCTCCCCAATTCCCAGTTTAGTGAGTAACCCCAAAATATGTTAATGTTTCTTTAAATAGCAGCATGCCAAACATTTAATAAGCAGCCACAAACTGAAAACTAATTGTGCCACTGTGATACAAAGCTGCCTGTTACTCAACAATGTCTACCTTCTGAGGCTGGACAATTCTCAAGCCAGTGAAAACATCCTGAAAGATAAAGAGGAATTTGGAGCATTCAGCCAAACTTCAGGTCTGGTAGTTAATTAAAGGAACACTAAAGGCAGGGCTTAAGCTGATCCCATTCAGAAGACATTTGCTTCAGGATTTGCATGTTCAAATGTATGGTTATTCTCTTGAAATTTAAAAACTGTAAGTTTTCGACCAACATCCTGTTATATGCTCTTGTGGGTCTTGTTGACAATCAAGTTAAAGAGATGTATCCCGACTAGGTTTGTATAAAGCGGTAACTAATCTACCACTACAGTGGTATGATGCCTCTTCTGATTCTGCAGTCCTCGGAACTGGAGTTATTCAGAGTTTGCAATCCAGTAAATTGGAGAATTTGTCAAGGAATTTAAGGAAATTATAGGACAAAATAGCGAAAGGTAAAGGGACACGTCAGGCACCCAGACCTCTTCTGCCCATTGGAGAGGTCTGGGTGCAAACTCCCATCACCCTTAACCCTGCAAGTGTAATTATTGCAGTTTTTATAAACTGTAATAACTACCTTGCAGGGTTAAGTCCTCCTCTAGTGGCTGTCTATCTAGAGGAGGACTTAACCCTGCAAGGTAATTATCTATCTATCAGACAGCCACTAGAGGGACTAGAGGGAACGTGTTTTAAATGACGCTGGACGTCCTCACGCTATGCATGAGTAACTCCTGTGTCGCTGGAATCCCCATAGGAAAGCACTGACTAATGCTTTCCTATGGGGAGGTCTAATGCGCGTGCGCGGCCATTGCCATGCATGCGCATTAGGTCTCCCCCACCGGCTGACATCGGCAGGGGAGGAGCGTGGGTGGAGCCTGACCCAGCGCCGAGGGACATCAGTGCTGGATTCAGGCAAATCACGTAAGGGGTTTTAACCCCTTCAGCAACATGGGATGGGGGGTGGGAGGGAGAGTAGCACTGCAGAAGTCTGCAGTGCCAGGAAAACGGATTTGTTTTCCTGGCACTGGAGAGTCCCTTTAAAGGGACACTATAGTCAACAACAACAAAATTAGCTGAATGAAGCAGTTTTGATGTATAGATCATGCCTCTGAAGTTTTACTGCTCAATTCTCTGCCATTTAGGAGGTAAATCACTCTTGTTTTTGTTGATGCAGCCCTAGCCACACCTCCCCTGACTGTTACTGTCAGAGCCTGCATGAAAACAAATGGTTTCATTTTCAATCAGGTGTAACTTACTTTTTTTATCTCCTGGTCTGTAAATTGAACTTTAATTACATACATGCAGCTCCTGCAGGATCTAGCAAGCTATTAAAAGAGCAGGAGATAAGAAATTCTAAATAAAATAGAACTTAGATGACTCATTACAGTAAGGGTTTATGAAGACTTTGTAAGTAGCATGCAGTGAGGTGTGCCTAGGGCTGCATAAACAAAAAGTTATTTAAAGGAGCACTACAGGGTCAGGAACACAAACATGTATTCCTGACCCTATAGCGTTAAAACCACCATCTAGTCCCCCTAGGCCCCTCATGCATCCATATATATAGCAAAATCTTACTGTATTCAAGCCTGAAGCTGTGGCTCTGCATGCTGTTTGACTCAGAAAAACAAGCAGTCTGCTGACATCATCAGAAGTGGTGGCCTGATCCAATCACAGTGCTACCCCATAGGATTGGCTGAGGCTGACAAGGAGGCAGATCAGGGGCAGAGCCAGCACAATTCAAACACAGCCCTGGCCAATCAGCATCTTCTCAAAGAGATGAATTAAATCAATGAATCTCTAGAAAGGAAAGTTCAGTGTCTGCATGCAGAGGGAAGAGACACTGAGTGTTTGGATGCATTTTGGGCAGCCATGACCTAGGAAGGATCTCTAGCAGCCATCTGAGGAGTGGCCAGTGAAGTTCTCACTAGGCTGTAATGTAAACACTGCTTTTTCTCTGAAAAGATAGTGTTTACAGCAAAAAGCCTGAAGGTAATGATTCTACTCACCAGAACAAATTCAATAAGCTGTAGTTGTTCTGGTGACTATAGTGTCCCTTTAAAACTATAACAAACTTGGAGAGATTTCTTAAATTTGACTGTTTTGGCTTATAATTAGAAAATCACACATAATTCCTAGCTAGCCATATGTTCGTGAATAACCTAGCAACAGTCACCTCTACTAAATAAGCAAAGGGTCATAATTCTATATATCCCAGAGAAGAAACTTAAAGCAAGCTCTGATCATTCACATGAAAATGTAATATAATTAGTACACCATACAACAATGGTATAAAATATAAAAAATGTATAGCACTTTCAATGACACAGCCATACTTGAAACTAAGGTGGACAACGTTAAGTGTAAAAAGAAGAAGAAGAAAAAAAAGCAATGCTAATAAAAGATTTAAAATGGCTTCAGTTTTGCTGTAATGTCTAAAAAACGGAGTAAAACAAAATTAATTTTTAATAACAACTAATCAGGGGAGTTATACACACAAATTTTAAATGGCAAGGAATCACATATTAATGATTAATCATAGATATGCTAGTATGTAGCTAATAAAAAGCATCTTTCAGGTAATGTTGACCCTGATAATGCAGTGCTTTATATGTCAGCACACCATGCTTAAAGGGACAATATGGGCACCAAAACAACTTTAGAAGCAGTTTTAATGTATAGTTTATGCCCCTGCAGCCTGCTCAATTCTCTGCCATTTAGTAGTTAAATCACCTTTGTTTCGGTTCATGTTGCCCCAACCACACCTCCCCTCATTGTGAATCATACACAGCCTGCATCAAAAAAATGGTTCCACTTTCAATCATATGTTAAAGAGACGATATAGTAACCAGAATCACTGTAACTTAATGTAGTAGTTCTGGTGTTTATAGCATGTCCCTGCAGTCCTAAGGAAAAATGCAGTGTTTACATTGGTGCCTAGTAACTCTCAGACAGTCACTAGAGGTGCCTCCTAGTCCAGTGCTGCACAATGTGCAGCACTGGCATTCAGAGTTTCCACGCTCTGCATTGATGCGCTTAATGTTCCACATAGAGACGCACTGACTTAATGGTGATTGGCACAGTTTGGCGTTTTGCTGTGCATGCGCAATAGTCTACTAATGCTTTTCTACCAGCATCAAATTGGCGAAGGTCATCAAGGCTTTCAATCTCAGACACAGAGGCAGAACTAGAGGGGCTAGACGCTGTGTGGGAGAAAAGGTAAGTTTTAACCCTTTCATCTCCATGAAGAGGGGAGCTTGGTACCTAAACATCAATTCCTGCACTATACTGTCAGGAATAAATGTTTGTATTCCTGACACCAAAGCGTTCCTTTAACTTGCTTTAGAAGTTTTTATCTCCTGCTCTGTAAATGTAACTTTAACCCCTTAAGGACCAAACATCTGGAATAAAAGGGATTCATGACATGTCACGTGTCCTTAAGGGGTTAATGAAACACAAGAGGCTCCTTGCAGGCTATTAACAGAGCAGATGATATGACATTCTAAATTAAATAGAAAGTACAATAATGGAAGTTTAGATAATTTGATATATAAAGTGTTTAGGAAGGCTGTGCAGGTTGAATATAGGGAGGTGTGTGTATAGCTTCATAAAGAAAGTGATCTAACTCCTACATGGCAGAGAAATGAGCAGTGAGAGTGCAAGGGCATGATCTATTCACCAAAACGGCTTCATTAAACTAAGGTTGTTTTAGTATTGCTAGTGTCCCTTTACAGCACATTGTGTTTGAAAATGTTTATTTAATATATTATGCTTATGATTGCAAGACCCAACCAACTTCTAGCAGGCGTGGCAATTGACTGAGCCATCAGTTTGCTTATAAAGAATCTAGACCAGGCAAAATGTTATCTGGATGGAGATCAGGAATAACCAATATATAAGTCAGGACATAGAATACATATATAAATTTGTGAAATCAAGCCTTTCAGGGTCCTTAAAAGAATAAGACAATGTTTAAAGAGTCACTCCAACCATCATAAGCACTAGAGACCTGCAGTGGTTATGATGGCAGGAGTACTATGGCACCTGTTTTGCCCTCTTACCAGGTCCTGCTGGGCGCCAAAGGTCAGATGATGGCGGCTGATGGCATCTGGCTTCTGTACAGCTACAGAAGCTGGGTGTTGATCCTGCTGTTCACTCATTGACCGATCACTTACAGTCAATGAATAAGCACCTGTACATAGAAATCTGCCCACAATTGTTCTGGGCTAATGACATCCAAAATAAGGCTGACAGAGGTGGAGCTACACCTCCAGCAGAAAAAGGAGTTAAACCCAGAATGTGCAGCTTATCACAGCAAAGCACTGCAAATATAGGCTCTAGGCACCATGACAATGTTATGTCACTGAAGCGGATGAATTTACTCCTGTATTTTATGAATTTTTAAAGCGTTACTCCAACGCTATAATCAATTCACAAAATACAGCAGTAAATTCACTAAAGCAACAACAATGGTACATCCTAATACTTGACTTCATTTATGTTAATATTTTCTTGGCGTAATAAGTCTGACACTACGAAATAATAGAATGTGTTCACAATACATAAGTTTGTAGGCAACACTTACCTGTAGGAGGTGGAGGCAGGTTAGTAGGAGCTCCGGGTCCCATGGGGTAGTTAAAAGGAACTTGTGCGGAATTCATAGACGGAGGTGTAGGAGGCTGCCCCATGGATGTAGGTGCTCTTACAGAAGAATAGCTGGTGGACGTGTGTAAGGAAGGGATGGAAGAGGGAGGGTAAAACCTGGGTCCAGAAGGATTAGTAGCGGTGGGTACATTCATAGGTATTTGCCCCAACACAGGAGATGGTGGAAAAGCAGTAGAAGGCGGGACCTGATGGACTGGCTTAAAAGGTGGTGGTTGTGCAAATGCTGGATAGGAGGGGAAAAAAAATAACATTTTAAACAGGAGAACATAAATGTACTGTAACAAATTAAAAACTCTGCTTTATAGTGTGCTTATACAATGCTTCACGTACACCCCAAATAGTCATACTGTTGGCTTATTGATTTATTTGTAAAAACACAGCTAGGATTTATATTTGGTCACTGACCATGAAATACACAGATTATTATATTTACAGAGAACAAGCCAAACATTTTACTTGTTTGTCATGTTTTTATGTGATGTTCTGCATTATATAGAATACAAAGAAAAAAAAAAGCACTCTTAAGTCTTCTAAAAAAAATAATGGTGATTTAGTTTAAAAAAATCCAGTGGATATTGCTATAGTAGGTAGCGATCAAATCAATATTTTTTATATATGTCAAAGTTTGACATATTTTGACAACTGTTTTTTTTTTTCCCTGGTTCAGATATAGAGAAACAAACCCTGATAAATTTCCTGCAAAACACTTTGTAAATCTAGGCATATGTTAAGTGCCTGAAAGATATGCACAGCCACAGAAAACGCAAAAGACGATGAAAGACAGAAACAAAGTTACTGTCCTGATATTTTTTTAGTTAAAAAGTGGACAGAACTTACAATGTTGCGGTTTTGTTTTTCTATTTTCTACCGTTTTCAATCAACTGGGCAGAATAGTGAGGTTAATGAAAAAGGCCGCAAACAAAAAGCACCCATCTGAAAGTCAAGCAGAACCAAAAAGTAATGTCCTCTTACTAATACACTTATTAACGGCTTGAAAGTCACAGGCCAGGAGAAACTGATTTCCCTGCTGCTATTATATCTACACCTCTTTCTAAAGCCCATGTCACAAAGAGCCAACACAGGAGAATTGTACTCAAACAAAACAGCGTCAAGGACCTGCAGAAATCTCCCACAGCCACTGGAGTGTTTGGCAACAGTTGGGGGATTAAGCACTTGAGATGTGACCAGTTCCCCACCCACCTGCCACCAGCCATTCAACGATCTAAATGGATCGTAGACAAAGAGTGACAGACCTCATGCAGAAGTCTAGCAGCAAAACCTGCCTGTAATTCCTGCATGTCTGTACAGAATAAGCCAAAGCAATTATTTAAGAATTCAATAATAAAAAGGTGCGCCGCTTCTCTGGCCACACTACAAAACCATTGTAATGGATTAAAACTAGTTTGGTTCAAAATAAGACCGCTATAAGCACTTTAGACTATTCTTTGAATGTTTCAAATCTAAACAGTGAACCTAAAATAACCCACCAGCCAGCAATTTAATTAGGTGCTGGTTCAATTTCTAAAGAATCCAATTGCAACAACAATATTGCTTTTCTCTTTTTTTCCCCCTCTTGTTAGGTTAAGTTATCCCAAATGTGCAATGTGTTTCAGGATCTGTGTTGGGTGCATGTGTTTTTTGTAGAAATGTTCAACAACTCCGTTTGGAAAGTACAAAATGTGTGCAATCTCAGTATGGCGCTTGTGCATTATAACGAGAAAATGCAGACAAGCAGTTAGGACTATGCTTTACATCATCCAGCAGCATAGTTCCTACTATAACACACCATGCATGTAAAACTTTGGAAATTTTGATGGTGATGATGTGCTTTGGACACGGTGCTGCAGTTGACAGTCGAGTCACTGTCACAGCTCCCGCGACTGCACCGAATTGGTGCGGTCAAGCTATAAATACTGCAGGGTACTTACCCACATCGCGGCGTATAGCAGCCTGACCCGCTTGTGATTCAGCCCCTGGCAAGTGCGGAGTTTTAAGGGCCGCCGGACGCAGTTTTCCCTTGAAGTTTCTAACCACGTCCGCAACCGGGTTAAAGGTTACGCGAATGTGCGTGATCGACGTGCACGCGTGTTCTGGAGTCACAAGACCCATTTCATCAAGTCACTAATATTTTAGGCTTATTTAAACCTCCAACTGCTTTTTATCAATGCCCAGTTGTGGTTTGCACTTGCTGAGCGCCTTCTGATAGTTTGTTTTCTGGTTATTTGATCTTGGATTGTTCCCGACTATCCCTATTTCTGTTTTCTGTTATGCTTGACCTTTTGGCTTTGTCTATTTGTTTATGCATCTGTCTGTGTCCCTGACCTTGGCTTCTTACCGCCTATTCTTTTTATGTTAAATCCGGGTATTCTAAGGCTCAGTAATAAGTTTATATATGTTGGTATTTTCTCTGTCTTACTTAATTCTGGGAATTGGGCCACTGTATCGTCCTGACACACTCGAAATAAGCTGACATTTGTGTTTACTTACAATAGCTGCCTTGGGGACAGGCAATACAATTAATGTGACCTATTTTGTCCTTTTCTTCAGCTCCATTATTACATATTTCTCTCAATATCTAAATGCATTAAAGAAATGATCACTAGTGAATGTAAAAATTGCTGTCCATTTTATCAGGTTCTACAGCAGACATAGATCATTACTACAGTTTAAAATTGAGATTAAACCTATAGTGTTGCACTCCACATTGTAATATAGTGGGCACAATGATACTCTAGAAAGTGGTGAATTCTTTTTCCACATACACAGTGGCAGACTATCTTGCCAGTAAGTTGCAGTGGGATAAAACCAAGGCTTCTATTCAATATTGTTTTGTAGCTTTCCAAATGATAAAGATTTTTGATAAACTTTTAAAATGATGAAAAAATGAAAATACTTTTTTATACTATTAAATATTTTGATATATTGATAAAATATATGTTTTGATATTTAAATATGTTAAAAAAAATAATAATAATAATTCGAAAAGTTTACCCCAAAATATTAAAGGAGCACTATAGTGCCAGGAAAAAAAATTGTTTTCCTGGCACTATAGGGTCATTAGGTCACCCCACCCTCGGGGCCCCCCTTCCACTGGGCTGAATGGGTTAAAATCCCTTTAGCCACTTACCTTTCTCCAGCGCCGGGCTCCCTCTGTGCTGGGGAACTCTCCACCCCCTGCAGACGTCAGATCCGAATGTGCATGCGCTGCAAGAGCCACGCGCGCATTTAAACAGCTCATATGAAAACATTACTCAATGCTTTCCTATGGACGTCCAGCGTCTTCTCACTGTTATTTTCACAGTTAGAATCGCGTAAGCGCCTCTAGCGGCTGTCAGTGGATTAACCCTCAGTGGTACATGGCAGTTTCTCTGAAACTGCTATGTTTTCAGCTGCAGGGTTAAAACTAGAGGGACCTGGCACCCAGACCACTTCATTGAGCTGTAGTAGTCTGGGTGCCTATAGTGATTCTTTAAGTAATTTGGAAAACTTATCCAACAATATTACATTGAATAAAAACATTAAAAATCTAAATTTGGGTTAGCCTTTTCCTTGAGATGTACAGTTTATTTTACATTCTAAATTTACATTGCAGATGAGGAGGAGAAGTAGAAAAATTGTTTTCTTGAATGCTTTCTCTCTGCTGAGGTACAGATGCAAAATAATTGCTTGATGAGACATTAATACAATTGCTTATGAAATTGGTGAAAAGCTGGGAAAGCTTTAAGGGACTTGCTTCATGAATTTCTCTTGCGCAGCCCAAACACCACCACAGGCACATATAAAACTATTATTGTGAATCACCACTGATAAAAGTATATCTGTCACTTGTATTTCTAGCTGGTGCGGTGCTCATTATTTCCCATGCAATGAGCTAAGTAGGTTACCTTATCACATTACTTATCAGTTTCTGCTGTTGGGATAACTGTGCACTCCAATGCTATCTGAATTAGCAAAGAGAGCTCATTTGACTGCCATACACATGCATGGCAATAAATACACTCCTAATATTTCACAAACTAGTGTTCCTTCCCATCAAACTCACCTCGTGTAGGCGGTTGAGGTGCAGAGTAAGGCTGCATAGCTCCAGGTCTGGAATAGGCATTCGGAGGTTGGCCAGGTACGGTCTGAAATGGGATGGCTGAAGGAGGAGGTCCCACTTGTGTGGGCATTGGCTGAGGAGTAAATATTGAAGGCACTGGTGGATGAGAAGGAATTCCAGTGCCTGCTGATAGCTGGGACAAAGCCTAAACAAAGGATGGAAAAAAAAAAGGAAAAAATAATTTATATACACATTAGATAAGAACACATCATCTGTCTTTCGGTTTTTGAACTTTATCCTCTACCTGTACACTCATGACAGACATGTCCTACTCTTATATTGATTTATGAACAACATACATGCATAGTGCACCTTATGCAACAGGTCCTTTAAGTGGGAAGAGCAAGCTTAAGGGTTACTCCAAAAACCATGACAACTACAGGGATTATTCAACAGTGTTTCAGTTTATGTTAAATCTGTGCATATTTGGAGTTAATAGCATGCTGGTGAAAGATAACCAATGGAGGTAAGTGTTCCATTCTTGTTTTTTTTTTTTTTTTTTAACCACAATAACGAATGATTGCTGAGTTTATAAGCTGTTGAGAGCAGGATTGGAGGTGTTGGTTACAGCTGCCCTGCCCTATAAAAACACACACCAGTTCTGGGTTTGCTTTTCACAAGAAGCATTGCCTGACGTGAATGATGCCTCACAGAAAAGAGCTCTCAGAAGACCTACGATTAAGAATTTTTGACTTGCATTAAGCTGGAAAGGGTTATAAAAGTATCTCCTTGCTGTTCATCAGTCCACGGTAAGACAAATGGTCTATAAATGGAGAAAGTTCAGCACTGCTGCTACTCTCCCTAGGAGTGGCCGTCCTGTAAAGATGACTGCAAGAGCACAGCGCAGACTGCTCAATGAGGTGAAGAAGAATCCGAGAGTGTCAGCTAAAGACTTACAAAAGTCACTGGCAAATGCTAACATCCCTGTTAGCGAATCTACAATACGTAAAACACTAAACAAGAATGGATTTCATGGGAGGATACCACAGAGGAAGCCACTGCTGTCTATACAAAACATTGCTGCACGTTTACAGTTTGCACAAGAGCACCTGGATGTTCCACAGCAGTACTGGCAAAATATTCTATGGACAGATGAAACCAAAGTTGAGTTGTTTGGAAGAAACACACAACACTATGTGTGGCGAAAAAAAGGCACAGCACACCAACATCAAAACCTCATCCCAACTGTGAAGTATGGTGGTGGAGGCATCATGGTTTGGGGCTGCTTTGCTGCGTCAGAGCCTGGACGGATCGCTATCATCGAAGGAAAAATGAATTCCCAAGTTTATCAAGACATTTTGCAGGAGAACTTAAGGCCATCTGTCTACCAGCTGAAGCTCAACAGAAGATGGTTGTTGCAACAGGACAATGACCCAAAGCATAGAAGTAAATCAACAACAGAATGGCTTAAAGTAAAGTAAGAAAATACGCCTTCTGAAGTGGCCCAGTCAGAGTCCTGACCTCAACCCGATTGAGATGCTGTGGCATGACCTCAAGAAAGCAATTCACACCAGACATCCCAAGAATATTGCTGAACTGAAACAGTTCTGTAAAGAGGAATGGTCAAGAATTACTCCTGACCGTTGTGCACGTCTGATCTGCAACTACAGGAAACGTTTGGTTGAAGTTATTGCTGCCAAAGGAGGTTCAACCAGTTATTAAATCCAAGGGTTCACATACTTTTTCCACCTGCACCGTGAATGTTTACATAGTGTGTTCAATAAAAACATGGCAACATTTCATTCTTTGAGTGTTATTAGTTTAAGCAGACTGTGATTGTCTATTGTTGTGACTTAGATGATGATCAGATCACATTTTATGACCAATTTGTACAGAAATCCATATCATTCCAAAGGGTTCACATACTTTTTCTTGCAACTGTATATAAAACTCGTCGGTGGCAAAAAACGTCCAGTCTGAAGGTATCTCAGACATACTCAGTCTACTTCTAGGGTTGATTTCTGAAAGTACCCATTTAATTTCCACTAGGGTGTCTGAGCTAGGCATTCTGTGTATAAAATAGTTTGCATAAAATGCTTACAATCTTATCGTTATAAAAACAAGTGTCACTTCAAAACTATGTCTAAATATAATAGTCCTTTTATCAAGATTTGAAAGGATTTATTTATTTATTTAAAGTGTATGCAAAAAAGAAAAAAGTGAAAAACGCATTCCTACCTTTAGTATGTGACAGGATCCTTTGGCCATATACATACACATTGGGCCAGACAGTGTTGGAAATTGACATTTTCTACTGTCTTTTCAGCTTCTGTGTTTTTCAATTTTTTTTCCCCGATATAGTTCATTTAAAAAAAAACAAAAAAACAAATTTTCTTTCAAAACTTGATATAAGGATTATTATATTAAAATAGTTTTGAGTTTGCAGTCCCTAGGGGGCGAAGCCTTATCTTCAAACTGGAAAGACGTGCAGAGAACGAGCTCCTCTGACTTCGGCAGATTTTGGAGCACTTAAACGTTACCCAACAAGCATTATTTGGGTCAGGGGCCTCTGGGCAAGCAGATTGATACTTTTCCTGACAATTTCTGTAGCTGAATGCCTTGACGAACCTATTGCGGCCTACTGAGAGTGCAGCTGGGGAGAGGCGGCCGATTTACTCACTCTACAACTTGCAGCGGGGTCCTGCAGTACTCCTTTGGACCGATGGGGGATATTCCGGTCCCCAGTGGGCAAGCTTGTCTCCACAGCACATGCTTTCAGCGGCAAGCATGAAACCAAGTGACATACCCAAAATGGCTGCCGCAACTGTGCCTCCACACTCACAAGCAGATCTGGAGAGCCAGAAATGGAGAACCCTCCTCAACGCAAGATTTGATGCCATATGTGAACAATTCTGGATCAGAATGGTTGGCCGAACCGCAAAACCTCCGAAACCAGCGGCTCCCACACCAATATTGCCAACTGCAAGTCTGCTCGAGAAGAATGCTGTCAGGGGCTCAGCCCTGAAGCATCACCAGCGCAGACGGAGACCATACCACAGCCGGCAGTGAAAGTCCAGCAAGACGCTCCGCTGGACTGGGGGGAAATCCACAGCATCATGGCTTACGGCACCCAGAGGCAGTCCTTCGTACACACCGGGAGCTGAAGGGCTATCTTACCTCGCTCCGTTAACAATAGGAACACCATATATGTTTGATGCTCGGTGGTCCGACGGAGGAGACGAGTGAGGCACCCATGTGGTACGAAGCACTGGAGCCGTCTCTTACCTAACTCAGATCCCCCAGCTGTGAAAGGGACTGTCCTGGGACAAGCTTATCCCAACATGCCGCCACCTACACGGAGCTCCGGCATGCGGTCATCCCGGGACACACTTGGGCAATCCCCATCAGCACCTCCATTACATGGCAGGAATGGGCCTTGAAAGGGGGCATCGGCTGAGTGACTTTCCTTTCTTACTGTCCCTCACTCGGACAGCACTTTCTGGGACAACCACCCCTAGTATCATAGACCAACAATCTGCCGATGGACTCTTCCGACCTGCAAAGGTGTTTAATAGCCAGTGCACAGCCCTTGTTTGATGTACTTTATTAGCTTGTGTTTCATCTTTGTTTGTTTTTATTTATGTATTTTATACGTGCCGTGCTTTAACAGTTCTCAAGCATAGAAAATCCCATGCACACTAACATAATTCATATTGCCTTAGACTCCTGCCTTTAGGTGTCTGCTGCCTCCCATCCACAGGCATCGACTAAGTAGTCTTGGGAACAAACCACAGATTCATATTGCAAAGTTTGCCTTATTTACTTAATAGGCTGGCCTCAATATTATGTGATGCGCTGCACTCTTGAGCTTATCCACTTTTTTCTTCCGGTCTGATCTGATGTTCTAAGATATTAGGGTGCGGCCAGTGGTTAATAACTCTTGTAAATCTTGTTTATCTTAGCTGTTATTTTCCTACTATATTAATAAAAATGGTGCTAAAAACTTGACATATAATGTTTATCTCACATGCTACTCTTGGAATTGTCAAAATGTCGATACTTGCATGTTGTTCATTCAAAGCACCACAAAAATAAAGAATATTAAAAAAAAAAAAATTAAAAAAGAAAGTATTTTAGCGGTGAGTTAAATCCTCTGCATGTTTTTCCTGTTCATTCTTTATTTTTTACACATGTTTTTTGTAATCAGCAAATGTATATTCCAATTCTAGATATGAATATTATCATGACGTATTTTGTAAATGCCCTTATAGGAATGTGGACAAGCTACTTATTGAGTTTCTCTTTTCCACAAGTTTTTTTTTTGTGTTGATAATTGCAATATCATCATATTTTATCATAGTTTAGTGTATCAGACCAGGAATATAGTAATCTATAAGACTATGCAGTTCCCTGCATACTAAGTTATACACAAATTAAATGTATTTTTTGACAGGCATTTTGAATTTTCATGCGAGTCCTTCCAGGAAGTGGGGATGGGGATTGTTAGAGAAAGATAGGATGGTGGAGACAACGTTTTGGCATTCTACCACCTTAAAAAAAAACCTCACTGGCCACCACTGAGGAAGTTGGACATTCACATGTAAGTTACTCTGTTTATTCCGCTGTAGTGTTTACAATGCCAGGAGTGGCCTGGCCGTTTGCCTGATAATGAGGGAAACCATTTAGCACTGAAAGTTGCACAGAATTGGCATTAGCCAACCCAGAACTCTAGTTCCGGACTGGCTGATGCAAACCCAGTGAAATCTGGCAGTGAACTGGTCAAAACCAATATGTGCAGTGTTTCATAGTGCTGCACATAAAGACTTCAGGCACCATGACCACTTCAAATCACTAAAGTGTTCATGGAGCTCAGAGTAAACCTTTAATTGAAATTGCTAAATCCAGTTATAAAAGCACAAAAACCTCCTTTTTCTAATCAATAAAGCCATTGTCCGGAATTAAAAATGTTGGTTTACATGCTTGTTTGAAAAAATATGTGATAATGTAGCAATTGAACTACTTATGTGACTATTGTTGTAGGATGCTTTTTTTTTTTTAATTTGTTTCAATTTTATATTTAAATTTATGTATCACACCAATAAAACTATTTTTATCTAACTCCAATTCACTTTAGTAACAAAGATTTACTGGGATTTTACAAGGAAACTGCTAATTTTTGGTCAAACTACCATAATTTCCAACAAATGCGCTAATAATTCTCAAACACAACTGTTTTGACCAAAGCTTTGCAATCTCCTTGTTAATCCTTGGTTTAGTGATTAGACTTACATTTTACAGCTACAAATGCAAAGCTTTGTGGATAAACCCCTCAATATAGTTCAGCACTGCCACCTACTGATGAGTGTAGCAGTTACATTTCAAAACATGAAAATAATCCCAAAATGCTCCCCCCACCCCACCCCCCCAAAAAATACATAATAAGCTTGGATCATTTAACAGAGTCGTAACAATATGCAAATCATCTCTAGGGAGATGAGCTAGGGAAATATCTGTTGATCCACATTAAAATTACTGCAGGCTGAAATATCAGAGTGAAATGATATATATTATGAAATTATGAACTTTGAGCAATAACACGTTGTGAAAATGAATAATACAAAAAGAGAAACATTTATTGGTATACATTTGAGTATTTTTTTAACTACTGAAGCAATTTATTAACAAAATGTCTCATCAAAATAAATAAAATTGTAGATTAGTAATAACTAATGTTTGCCATTGCAGTTTTACAGTAGAGGAGCCAAACATCAACAGTGGGAATGCCAAAAGTTAGCCATATATTTATTTTATATTTTTAAACAATGTCTCAAAGCATTGAGTCCAAAACACCTATGTTTGCTTTGTGTCATCGTAATAAACACTAGCAAGAAATGTGTGAACGTGGTTTAAACTGTACCTGTTTACTGCTCTCCCTGTACGAGAGTCCATCAGGTGCTTTGCTGGGCTTTGCAGTAGGGGAAGGCTGGGTACCAGGCATCCTTGTAGTAGAAGACTGTGCCGGCACAACCTCTCCCTGAGCATTCAGCAGGCGCTCTCGTAGTTGACGAATTGAACTCTTGGGGGGGGGGAGGGGTTGAAACACAGAAGAAGAAAACAGTAAGAAAGTAAGAATGCAATTTATAAAAGGTAAAAGTAATAAAAATACAGCAAAATGTCATGGTACTGAATCAATATTACCTTTCTTTCAGAGGAGTCTATTTACTAAACAACAAACTGTAATGAACTGAAAAATTTAGGCTATAAAGCCAAGCAGTGAATATATTTAATTTAGAGAATTTGGTGTTTGTAAATATACTCCAATGGACATTATATATCCACATACTTACAAGAGGGCATGCTCTCATAGAACTCCTTAAAGAGGAACGGTCACTTCCCAGGATTTGTAATATTAGGTTATCGTAACCCTATGTATTTCTGAGGTGTGAAAATTAAAATTAAATGTATATCTTATCTCTCTGTCAGTCAATCTTATAAACTTTATTGCACCGGGCAGTCAGCTTACAGGAGAATTAAAACAATGTTCCTGTTTCTCCTCTTTATTTGAAATTAAGTGGTCTGGGTAACTTTAGTTCTCCTTTAATGCTTAAGAAAGCGTGAACTGCATGTTTCGCACTCTATCAGACAGAAATCAGACCCCGCAACATGATTAGATACCTATATTTCAACATATGCAATGTTCGATTGGATCATGTAGGAATTAATAAAGTTTCTAAATGGACACCAAAGTACCCAGCAAGATATTTACGATGCTCTTCATATTCAAAGATATGGGTCACCTTTTCCTGTTCACAGATAACAGGTGATGTAAAATGGAAGATTGTATTAACTCACTGTATACGAATAAACAACTTACCTCACCAGAGTCCTGGGATAAGTAGCTCATGGCAGCAGTCAGGTCACCTTGGGATGCCAAAAGGTTAGCATACTGCGCTACCTTCTCAGACAGTACAGGACCTTGCAGGGGCAACTGTGTTCCTTGAAGCAACTCAATGGATTTTCTCAACACCATTACTTTCTCTATTAGATCCTGTATGTTTAACAAAGAAAATGTATAGAAAACACATTAAAGTATACTGGCATCAGGTATGTTCATGTACATCAGAAGACAGGTCATCATCATGGATTTGACCTACAAACAATTAGAACTGAATCACATTTTAGAATTGTGGTGAAGAATCAGGCTGCTCAATAAATTGACTATTATGCTTAGCAGCTGTAGGCATGTCAGACACGTTCTATAATATAATGTCCCCAAGCCTAAGACATCTTGGACCCAATGCAATGCTGGCTGCCAATAATGGTTACAAATGGATAGTTAACTTTTGGTCATCTCTGCTATATGGGATATGGAAACTCCACTGCACAAATAAATAAAATCACATTTTGTATATTTAAACCAAAAGAAAACATGCATGCATTTAATTAAGTATTTTTCATTTGGGGTATAATATCTAAAAACAGCGTGCAAAAGCTATAGATATCTTGTCAGAAGCCTTTGCAAGCTCTCCCCTGATAACCCAGCCCAGACTTTCTGTAGCTGTCCAATAGCAGACTTATCAATGCAGCTAAATGAGAAGTACAGTTGTGATCATAAGTGTGCATACCCTGGCAGAAATTGTGACATTTTGACATTGATTTAGAAAATATGACTGATCATGTAAAGAAAATATATTTTATTGAAGGATAGCGATCATATGAAGCCATTTAATATCGCATAGTTGTTTGGCTCCTCTTTAAATCATAATTACAACAGAAATCACCCAAATAGCCTTGATCAAAAGTTTACATACCCTTGAATGTTTGGCCTTGTTACAGACACGCAAGTTAAAATGGCAATTGAATATTAATCCCCCACACCTTTTTTTTTTTAAACTGCAATTGGGGTCTGTGTATAAATAGTCAATGAGTTTGTTAGCTCTCACTTGGATGCACTGAGCAGTCTAGATACGGAGTCATCAGGAGCAGAAAAGAACAGCCAAAAGACCGTTATCCAAAGCCTTAAAAATGCCAATCAGTACTGTTCAATCACTTATTAAGAAGTGGAAAATTCGGGAGTCACTTGATACCAAGCCAAGGTCAGGTGGACCAAGAAAAATTCCAGCCACAACTCCCAGATGAATTGTTCAGGATACAGATTAAAAACCCCACAGGTAACCTCAGGAGAAACACAGGCTGCTCTGAGAAAAGACTGTGTGGTTGTTTCAAGCAGCACAATACGACGATACTTGAACAAAAACGATCTGCATGTCGAGTTGCCAAAAAGAAGTATTTGCTGCGCAAATGCCACAAAAAAGCCTGGTTACAATATGCCTGTCAACACTGACATGCCTCACAGCTTCTGGCACACTGTAATTTGAAATTAAGAGACCAAAATAGAGCTTTATGGTCACAACCGTAAGCACTATGTTTGGAGAGGGGTCAACAAGGCCTATAGTAAAAAGAATACCATCCCCACTGTGAAGCATGGTGGTGGCTCACTGGTGCTTTGGGGGGGAGGTGGAGCTCTAAAGGCATGGGAAATCTTGTGAAAATTGATGGCAAGATGAATGCATGTTATCAGAAAATACTGGCAGACAATTTGCATTCTTCTGCACAAAGGTTGCGCATAGGACGCTCTTGGACTTTCCAGTATGACAATGACTCCAAGCACAAGGCCAGTGGTTACAGCAGAAAAGGTGAAGGTCCTGGAGTGGCCATCACAGTCTCCGGACCTTAATATCATCGAGCCACTCTGGGGGAGATCACAAACGTGCGGTTCATGCAAGACGACCAAAGACTTTGCAGGGGGTCTGGAGTGTCCCTTTAACAATGTATATCGTAAAGACAATGTGACACTAAGCACCAAAACCACTGCAGCTTAATGTAGTGGTTTTGGTGCCACTAACGTGTCCCAGCAGTCTGACAATTGCAAACTCTGCCTTTGTTGAGAATATTCAGTGTTTACATTTGTCCCTAATGTCCCCTCAAGCCGGCGGAAACTATGACAGCAACTAGATGTGCTTCTTTGAAGGGACAATGTAAGGGAAGTAAACCTATTTTACTATTTGAGGGGTGGGGGCCGGAATCAAAATAGGCAGTAGATCACTAACTTTAGAAACAAAGGGATCTATATAGGTAAATATACAATATAGGTATATATTTCCAACGTTTCTTTAATGGGACACTCCAGGTTCAAGAGGACATCCATTTATTTTTATGCAGCATTAGAAAATACTTTTGAAATACATGAGAAAAAAAAAAGAGAAAATACATCTGTCAGTATAATGCCATTAAGATGAAGATTTAGTTGTACCTGTAGTGCAAGTGGAGAAGATGTATCATGACTTTTCACCCAGCATTCAGTTAACTTGTCAACATTTCCTGAGGATATGTAACAAAGGCAGGCCTGAGAGGATAGCTTTCCCTCTCCCTCGGACTCCAAACGATTTCCAAGAGCATCTAGAAAACGCATGGAAAAAAAGTAAAATCAATTACATACTATAAGGAATAATGTTTCAAGACAAGAAAGGACATAAAACACAACCACAAAAAATGCTACGATACAAAAATGGAAGATATGTGTTCTAATAGGATCAGAATGGAAAAGGACTGTGATACCACATCAGGATTTATAGTCAATAAAGAACAGATAGAATTCTGAGAAAGTTTCATGTAGCAACAGCTTATTCTAGTGGCAGTGTAAGGAGAGTGAAGCCAAAAAGATTACTTGAGCAAAATCTGGGCACATTTAAATAACTGAAGGATTTCTAGGATGTTTTAGTATCACTTCAATGGAAATTAAAGTGTAAGCTCATCTGCCACGCCAAGGTAAAACCATTTAGGTGAGTCCTACACTAACAATTCACCTTGCTTCCTTAAGCTGAAAGTCAAAATGGAATATGTGGCAGCACTGTAGCATGGTGGTGTAGAACAAAAGCAAATACAAACATACAATACACACATTTTCGTTGTTTTTTTTAAATACAAATTTCAGTTAATGAGCACTGCTGTATTGATTGGTTTAAATTTTTCTAGATACTACTTAATTTTCTATGGATTTTATTTTAAAATCATTTTTTACATGTAGGTTAGATTGGTAGTTGCGGTATGTGGCAGTGGAAAACGTGATAAAATAAAGGTTTAAAAAAAAAAAAAAAAAAAAGACACAAACTGTTAATATTTTGTGTCATTTTAAAATCCAGAATGTGATGTCATTGAAATAAATCTTCCAGATATTAAGTTACAATGAGAATGTACAGTCCACAATCTCCATACAATAGAGCATGAAATCGCACATGCATGTAACAGTTTAAAATGTTAGTTGATAGCAGAAGAGAAGATGACAGACAAAATATTTACAGTACCAGAAATAATAAGACTGATCTTATAGAGCTTTTGGTTAAGTTGTACAAAAAAACGTTTATTGGGGAACTTTCATGAAGACAAAGAAGATATAATAAACGTGAACATGGAAAAGAACTAGTATGAAATAATGGCTCAAACAGAGGAAACGGGTATCCAGTCAAGGTGAGAAAGGAAGGTGAGATATATGATGGGACATAAAAGATTACCGCAAAGTTCTGAGAACTCCTCTGGCTTGGAATATGTCAGTAGGAGAGCCAGTGCTTCCTTCCAACTCTGAAGACTGCAGTTGAGAACTATGTCCCTCCACTTTTGCTGAACGACAAAGGAGAGAAGCTAAAGAGAGAGGATGAAATAGATTAGTAAATACATTTACCTTGTAACCAATAAATAGTATCAGATATGAAGACACTCATCTTAGAAATGTGAGCTCAGCCCAAACAAAAAAGATTAAAAAAATGGCTGCAGGGGTGTCAAACAATCCTGGCACTACCATTACGTTTAATGGGGAAATTAAAATATCCATAAACTCTTGCAAGGGTTATGAAACCTTTGCCAGTAAAAATGGATGACACTGCTTTCCACGCTGCTAGAAGCTACCCAAGAGCAAGAGACATCATTACACCCTAACATACACATGAGGCATAAGTTGTTATGGTGCTTGGAGAAGAAACCGTTTTTTAAAACAAATATTTAATCACAAGAATGGCTCTTAGCAGCATGTGATAAATTTGACTTACTGATGTAATTTTATTTTTCTGATGAGAAAAGTACCACTGCTGTGTTTCTCTCAGCAGGTCTTCACCCCCTGCGTTGGCCAATATGATGGCGTCAGCAAAGCGTCCATCTTTCAGACACAAATCCACGGCACTCTCAAAGTTTCCCAACAGAAGTGCTTGACTTATCAGTCCATCTGTGTCTGAAAACAAATCAGAGGAGATTCATAATCGCATAAGCACCAGTACAGGAAGAAATAAAAGTAAATATGATCATTGTATACTTGTAGTAAGAATATTGGCCAGTCTCAAATATATTTCTAATATAGTTCTACTTACCTGGATTCTATGCTCATATGGTTCACAGTACGTAGTTCTTAAAGAGTCCCAGCACTGGAAGGTGATCAACTGCCAGGCAACAACATGAATAATAAAAAAAGCACATTTCTAATAAGTTTCATTAAAACAATGCCCAAAAGAATATAAACACATGATGTCCAAATTAAAACAAAAGAAACAAAACAAAACACCAAAAAATGTATTCTTGTTTTTAGCATAAAGATATTTTAATCAAAATTTGGCTATACAATTATTATTGGACTTTTCAAAAGCTGTCTAGCTTTAAAGTTAGTGCTAAGGTTCCTGAAGATGGTTTCATAATATTAAGTTGCTTCCAGCGCTTAAAGGACCACTCTAGGCACCCAGACCACTTCAGCTTAATGAAGTGGTCTGGGTGCCAGGTCCAGCTAGGGTTAACCCATTTTTTTTATAAACATAGCAGTTTCAGAGAAACTGCTATGTTTATAAATGGGTTAATCCTTCCCCCAAAGCCTCTAGCGGCTGTCTCATTGACAGCCGATAGAGGCGCTCGCGAGATTCTCACTGTGAAAATCACAGTGAGAGCACGCAAGCGTCCATAGGAAAGCATTGATAATGCTTTCATATGCGACCGGCTGAATGCGCGCGGAGCTCTTGCCGCGCGTGCGCATTCAGCCGACGGGGAGGAACGGAGGAGGATCGGAGGAGGAGAGCTCCCCGGCCAGCACAGGAAAAAGGTAAGTTTTACCCCTTTTCCCCTTTCCAGAGCCAGGCGGGAGGGGGACCCTGAGGGTGGGGGCACCCTCAGGGCACTATAGTGCCAGGAAAACAAGTATGTTTATCTGGCACTTTAGTGGTCCTTTAAGTCTACAGCTTATTTTACATTCCAAACTCACTATCTGTTATTGACATTATAGGCAGCCAAACTACTTCATCTCACATTGAAGTGGTCTGGGTGCACCGTTCCTGTCCCCTTAACCCTGCAATATAAACATTGCAGTTTCTCTGAAACCAGACAGCTGTGAGTTCTGCTGTGAGTTTAACTCTGAGAAACCACGCTATGCATGAGGATGTCCAGTGTTTCCAATTCCCCATAAAAAAAACATTGTGTCAATGTTTTCCTTTGGGGAAGGGCTAATATGCGAGAGGCGCTCACCATGCATGCGCATTATGTTTCCCCTGGTAGCTGATGTCGTGAGAGGTGGAGACAAAGCCAGCACTGAGGGGCATCAGCATTGGAAAAAGGTACATTTTAAAACTTTTTTTAAACAAGTTACTTGGTGCGAAGGGGTGCGAGGGGCAGAGGGACACTAAAGTATTAGGAATACAGCTTTGTTCCGTTAACTTAAATATCATAAATATAAAATAGTCCCTATGTTTGCATAAAACTCTTGTTTAAAATATATATACATACATTTAGTTTAAAGATATAGCCAGATCTGATAAAGAAACAAACATGACATGATGTTAGGCTGTGGATTTTTAATCCAACTAGATCATTGGTGTTTTTTTGTTTTTTTTATTTCCATTACATCTTTGATAAATCATACAGATGAGCAATGAACGTTTGGACATTATTTTGAATGATGTACTAGTTTTATTATTATTTGTGTGGTTACCTGACATTGAATTGTGTGAACACATCCTTTCTGTTAACGCAAACTGTATATTTGGCGATGTGCTGAAACATTAAGACAGTGCCCTTTAGTGTCCAATAAAAAAACGTTTTCTTTTAGGAGAGTTTATTTAAACTCATTTCTACATATCCCAAAGGATTTGGGGGCAAAAGTTAAAAGTGTATATAGCGAGAAGAGGGGTTGATTGATCCCCAGCTTGTTTCCAAATCTGTTCTGCTACATTGGCCGTTACTTCTCTTCTGGTACCAGGGACCCCTTCAAAGATTTTTCAGTGTAAGGTCTTGCCCTCTACCCACTGGACTAGACAGGCATTGTCCCCTTCTTCCAGGACATCCTGCCAGGGGTGTACTGCCCTTTCCACATGCTCCAGACACCATCTTTAGAAAGACAATTTGGCTACATGAGCCAAAATAACCGTCTAGTGCCAAGAGGTCCTCAAAGTCTCCAGCAGGCCCTCAACATCTCAAGGAACAACTTAATTTACAAAGCAAATTCTCCTAAATTTAAGAGACAACAGTTTTCTCAAAGCAGGCCCTTTTAACCCTTGATTCCCTAAAAAGACCAGGCTTTGACCATTTTCCCAACAGATTCTGGATTTTAAAACCGGGCATTCAAACTCTACATTCAACTTATGGTGAGAAATGTAAAACACATAAAACATAACAGAATAGGGAAACATGTAGGCAACAACACAGCACAATAAAATAATTTTGTCAAAAGGAGGGCGAGTTGTAAAAAACAGACAATAAAAAAACCTAATGCATGCTGCCTGATGGCTGTGGTTGCATATGTTTATCTTGAAAATATAGGCAATGTAAATGCAATTGCAGCAAACAAAGCCTTCAACCAACAGATGGCACTGCAACAAACATAGTCCTTGCAGTCAGGTTACAATGGTTGCCCTAGCCTGGACAGGCTGACACAGTCATTCCGGGTTCATACAAGTCCCATAGTCTCTAAACAAGAGACTAGCTCCCAAAACTCATTTAAAAAAATATATATATATATATTTTTGGCTTAGGCTCAGCAGGTTTATGTGAAACAGGGGTAACTGTCCTGTTAAGTATGGCGCAAAGAGTATCCAGCAGAAAAGGTATTTCCTTAATTCAAGTGTTGGATGTGTGCTTTTGGAGTTAATATATACTTCAACGTCTACAATGATAGTGCCCATCTTAATTTCATCCCAATTTTAAATGCCTTTTGAAAATCACAAGCACAAGGTTAGATATTCGAAAAACAAACATTGTAACAAAATGAGGAAATACAGGAGAATCCATAACATCACTTCTTCAGTCTGTGAATTCATTTGGAATATGCAAGGAGACCTGAAAACATTTTGACATTGAATAGTGTCTCTGTTCAGTCTAGATGGACTATCCTCAAAGTGAATTAAGGCAAACCACACGTAAAGTATAAACTTTCAATAATCATGAATAGTTAATATTACATACTTTGTGAAAATGTACACAGTGTACAAGCACAGTTAGTGTTCCTTAAGTTACATATGCTGAATCAAAACATAGGCTTTTTAAAATAAAAATAAGATATTAAATAAAGCTTTCCACATAACTTCACATTCAACCCCCACAACAAGAAAAAAAAAGCCAATAGAGTTATTGTGTAGGGAGCTAGAGGGGACATTACAGGCATCTTCTTGAAGTGATGTCAGTTCAAAGTTAGTCTGTTTTTTTGATATTATGCCTAAAGCACGCCACTAGTAGCGTCCAGACCTAGAGGCACTTAGTCATTAAGTTCTATTTACAGAGCAGGAGATAAAAAGTATAAAGCAAGTTAACACCTGATTGAAAATGAAACAAATGTTTCTTGCTGGCTGTGTGAGCCACAGCCAGGGAAGATGTGGCTAGGGCTGCATAAAGAGAAACAAAACGTTATTTAACTCATAAATGACAAATAACTGAGCAGTGAGACTGCAATACATTAAAACTGCTTTATTAACCTAATGTTGTCTTGATGCCTATAGTATTCCTTTAAGTCCACAATGCTTTTCTGTAAGAAGCATTAGACCAAGATCAGTGTTTACGACTTCAGTAGAGGTAAAATGGCTGATGGTGATGCCAGTCTCTAAACTCACTGTAATCCATTGTCAGGACAAATAAACTTGTACTGACACACAAAATTATTTCAATAATTTGAAAAATTGGCATTCCTGCCTTGAGTTCTGCGTGTAGTATGTGCAAGCGGTGTGTAGTGTGTGTATGTAGTGTTTGTTGTGGATGCTGGCTGTAGTGTTTTGCTCCCTCCTGCTTACTTTTCGGCAGGGAGGGTGGAAATAACCCCATGGTGATCCAGCAGTTAATAAAGTCCTTGGTGGTATAGTGGGGGAAGGGAGTAGGAGGAGCTGGGACTGCGAGGAAGCAATTGCTGTGGTCTGCATTCATCTAAGGTGCAGTCCACATGATCCCTGCCCTTATCCTGCCACCTCCCCCCCTCCCCCAGTTCTCTATTTAGCAGTCCTGCTTTACCACAGCAGGGCTAAGGGAGGCCTGCCAGATCTAAAAGTTGGGGAACAACACGATACAAGTGTATAGTTATAGAATGCAACTATAAACAGAAGTTTTCCTGATCGCCTCCATTTAAGAAGAATGCATGTTCACGGTATTCATAACATGTCTATGTACACACCTGCAGTAACTGGTATGTCAAATTTGGCTGTATCTGGAGGAGGTAGATTAAAAAATTCCATAGAAGAAGAAGATGATCCTAGTTGTCCTGTGAAGCTGCTGGAAGCCTAGACAAACAAGAGAATTATTATTAACAGGTATAACACAAAACCAATGTGTTCATGGCATCTAGGGTTAGTGACTTGAAATTCTTGGAAGAAAAGTAATTGATGCTTAGAACATAGACAATATCTCCCATTTATAGTTGATGTTTAATCACCGATGACTGACATTGGACCTCAACTGTTAATCCAAATTGTTGCTTCAATTTGGCAATCCTCTATTTCATATTTCATGAAACTTTAATAGACAATTGTTTCTACTTGAAGACACCATAGATCAAACAACATCTCTGACAGCCAGTGACAGTAGAGCTAGTTAGCTGTCCAGCTTTTTGAGATAAAGTTATTATGGTGCCTGGAGTGTTGCTTTAAGAATCTAATAAAAAAAAAAATTACTGCATTTTTAAACATATTCAGGATACCTGGCTGGACACTGACTGGATACTGTGCACCAGATCTTCTGCCTCTGAAGGGCTGCTTTTGTTTTGCCAACTCTCTCCCAAAGCCTTGGATATCTGAAATGAGGGTTGGAGAAAATGTATGAAAACAGGGAATTCAATAGATTTGTAACATAGGTTGCTTTTTGATTAGGTGTAGCTCAAAGTTAGGCCCCGGGTAATGAAGAAAGTTTACTGTAGTGGGTCACTTAAGACACCTAAATTCAGTCAAAATACTACAATCAGACATAACAATAGTGTTTTGGGATACTCTGGCTTTTCCGGTTTTTTGATGCAACCATGATTAATGGGAACAAATCAAGATAACAGCATGTAGCGTTTCCAAACATTTGCTTTGTGAAAACCCACCTTCCTATCCAGCTCTTCCTTGTTATATCCAAGTAACTTTATAAACTTTTCCCTGGCATCTTGTTCAAAGTTAACCTGCAATGGAAAATATACTTAGATACTGATAATTCGACATCCAGCTTGTGTTACAAGGCAGCACGTGGGAACCCTGATGCAGGCAATTTTCAACAGTCTAGATTTCAAAAGTCAGTGGGCAAGCCTTCAGGTCATGCACTACAATACAACATTGTGATTAAAATTATACATTTTAAAGCTCACCAACAATCCACTGAAATGTGTATTTAGATCTAGAAGCACTGGTGAAAAACCATCAATAACAGGAGTGCACTAGTTAATCAAAAAGTAACAACAAAACGTGTACCTTGAGGAAGTTCCACACATTCTTGTCAAACCCTTGTGGAGAACTCTGCACTTTATTCTGGCAGTAACTGAGCAGGTTTCCAGAAATCAGAGCAGCTTGTAATTCACTTGACCGCACTAGAATCTCACTCTCGGTGGTAACCTGGCTGATGTAGACCTTGTGCTGGGTTGGCTCTTGTGTGGGCTGAATGGGCACTTTTGGATAGTCAAAAGATACTAATTTCCCACCAAACTGAAAACAAAATAGAATTTTTTAATTAATAAAGTTAAAGTGCAACTTACTTACATCTCATTTAGAAGACGATTTTCGAGGGTATTTAAATATTTTGCATTGAATGGTTAGGTTCTGCTGGACGTTGGGTGCAGTGGAAGGTAGGATTACTTCCCTGAAGCTGTCCCTCACAGCTACCGACATCTTTTTCTGGATTACAGATTGGCACTTCATTTGCTGGGAGCCACGGCAGTGCTGTAGTCTCCCACATGCAAGATTAGAACACTGCAGTCTAATGAGGATCCAAGGAGACTGTGATCAGGACAGATCACATCTTGCAATAAGTGAGACTATACATGAATGCCACAGCCATCATTTGTGACAGCTGCTGGGATGAATAAAAGGGGAAGGCGGAGATTTCTTTTGTCAACCTCATGCTTGCCTTTAAGAAAAAGTAGTCCCTAATTTGTCATATGGTATCTTTGTATTTCAATTAAACTCCAAAGCAGTCAGCATGAGTATTTCATAAATAGCTGCTTTTAAGACATGGAAGCTCAGGAGAGGTCATCATCTTTGGCAAAATGAGCACAAGAACCACTCAAACACATAAGATAGTGCAGGGATAGGCAACCTTCAGCCAACATTATGGCTGTAAGGACATTGTGGTATGTAGTCTACATCATCTGGAGTGCCAAAGGTTGTCTACCCCTGACCTAGCGTATGCATCAAAGTGAACATGGGATCAGAACTGAGATACCCACCCTCTAAAGTTAGAGTCTCTCAAAACATGGAAACCCAGATGGGTTCACAGGAAATTACTGATGTCCCTCCAAGTTCAGTTACAAAACAGAGTACTCACTAAAGTCAATAGACACTGAACTGTTCATAGTTCATGCATTGCACAACTTGGTGCATAGTAAAATGAAAGTATTCTCATAGCCAAAAAACCTTTTTCTTGGATGCTAAACTTGGCAGCTAAAACACTGAATTTAGAGAATAGATCCCAAAAAGGAGAACCTCTAAACCAGGGCTAGATGTGAGTAAAAACTTTGTGCCCTGCCTCACCAATTAAAATAAGGTTTGCCAATTTACATAGATTCTACAACTAGTTATCCCTTTCAATTAAGTCACTTTGTCATCATTTGCATTTCTTTCATTTACTTTTGATTTTAAAATAGCCAGTGTTCATTAAATCAAAACGTATCCAGATGAAAATAATTGGCCTGTTGTATGTGGTTTACGGATTTGTCCCTACTTTCAATGTATATTTACTATTTCTCTTCAAAATGAACCATGGAGAGCATAACCATGAAAGTAATGCAAAATAATTAAAACCATTGTAAATTAGGCTTACAGCAAAGCAGACGCCCACTGGCCTACGTATCCATCTGGGAGGCTTTTTTAAAGGTGGGATAACAGTGGTCTGTGAAACCTGCTGCGCCACTTGTAGAGGAGGTAGGGGCTGTCCAGTGCCAAAGGGATCCATGCTGTTAAAGGAGGAGGAGATCTGAAACACAAACAAACTGACTGCAAACACTATTAAACAGGACAAACACGAGATATAAATTAACCAAGTCTGTGTTGGACAACTGGGAGTTGAATGAAGCGGAATATGTACTCAACTTAAGGTTTTGCATACTTTTGGCAAGGCCCTTTTGCATTTTGTTCTATTTTTCCCACTGGCCAAAATTTTGATAAATTCTTTAAATTAATAAGTATATCTAGAATAATTCACCAAACCATGGTAGTCTAATCTCTTAACGGCAAGATTTGCATGGAGATTTTAGCATTTACTTCTTGAAAACATACATCCAAGTAGAACAGATAATTTTCAAAACCTTTGTTTTTGGTTCATTTTTTGCGTAGGGGACTTGTGTACCAAATTGTAAAAGTTTTGTTGAAGTGGCAAGTCAGACTTACCCGGTCAGCTTGACTTCGCTGCTGAGCTTCCAGGTTCCCACCCATTACAGAGTAAATGCTGACCCAGCCATCAAAAGAAGCAGCAGAGAACACAGAGGGGTTGCGTGGGCACCACTGAACATCGAAACACCACTGGTTCTTGGTCGGAAGCTCATAAACCACCTGTCACAGAATAAAGAAACAAATTTAAAACATATATATATATTTATATATATTATACACACATTACATATATACACACACACACAATTTCTATATTTTTTTTTTTTTTTTTTTTATAGGGAATATGATCCATTATCTTAAATGCATATTGGAGTGATAGCAATACACTTGGCATCAAAATAATGAGATGTCCTCAGTTTGATTTATGTACCAATAATAAAGTTGCAGGATGTGTATCTGAAGCTTGGCCTTGACTCATAAATAGTCTGGCTGCTTAACGCTCTATCTCTAATGATTTCCTCGAAAGAGCAAGATGACTGCAGCCCTCCAGCTCCCTCCCAGTGTAGGTTCAAGTAGGTGCCAGAGAAATGATCATATATGGAAACTTCCTTAAGTGTATTCTGCAGAACACTACGAGATAGCAAGGAAATCACAACCCTCAGATAACGGTGTGTGGATTGAGTTGTATGACTTGCCAAAATAATACCTTGACAATCATGCAATTGTGAATTACAGAATCACTTTAAAGACTGAGAATAAAATCAAAAAGTATTTGTGTGGACCGTGCTAAAAATTCTTATAGGAAGTTGGTTTCAAACTAAATTGAGAAACTGATACATTGTGTGTTCAATGATTCATTCCTTGGGAAATAATATGGTAATACAGTATACAGGTCATATTTCACAAATAAAATAAAGAAAGCCACAATGAATCCCACCTCACTTGTGCTTGGGTTCCAACATAATATACGGTTATCTTTAGCACTACTGAGAAGTAATTCTGGATCATCGTTGCTCCACGAAACAGACAATATTCCCCTAAGAAAAAGATAAATAGTCTTTGGTTAATGTGTTTCTAAAAGATGCCACGGTTTCACACAGCAAACCATGTTTTCATATTGTCAGGTGTCTCGTCACATGGTGAGTTTTAACACTTGTTTTGCATTCAGTTAAATCCCTTTTTGGAAAATTAGTCAGTTTCAACTTTTTTTCATGAAAATTCTGGTACATCATTTGGCAACCCCAACCAAAAAACTAAATCAAACACAAAAGTTACGTGTATGAATGATAAGAATACTCGTAATTGTACACTAGATCAAATAATTTTCATCTGTCAAGAAATGTAAATTACATCTCTCATCGCATAGCACTGGAGAGATACTACGCCATCAAGTTCACAAGAAGCAGAAGACATTGAGACCATGGAAGAGTTAGTCTAATTTTTCATGAAGCAATACAATGAAAGGGATCACAAGTACCATTATCAAGTAGACTTTAATTGGACCAGGGGTACGACCACGTTTAAGTTCTCCTATACAGTTATCCAAGCCTTTCATTATAGCAGGGGATCCTCCTATGTATCAATGTGACTCCTGCGGCTGCAGCTTCTGCATTCCTTTCCTCAAACATGGAGCCCATGCAAAACACCTTTCCCAATGCCTTCTAGGACTTCTGCCTTACTACCCTGTCTAATTTGAGAACTTCCCTTTCTGGGAAACACGAAGAGTGGAAACTCCAGCTCCTTGCTTCCGCTATTGATTCTCCACAGCTCGGGTCCTTCTATCCTCCCTCTTTGTTTTCTCTCTAGTATCCCTACACTCTTCTCTATTCCTTCACATCTTGGTTCTATGTTAATTTTGCAATTTGACAACATGCAAATTTGCGCCATGCTACGCTTGTTCCGCCTATTGGTTTTTTTTCTTTTCTTTTTATATATGCAAATCTTCCATTTAAATAAGGCAACAAAACCCTAAATACAAGTTAACCTATGTAAGGCAACTGAAAAAGGAACACATTGTTATCTTTTTAAAATAAGTTAGAAAATAATGTTGGAAATGATTAGGACGAACCAGCAGAACACAAATAGGTATTCTGGAGAGTTTACTAAAAACAGAAAGGAAGTGCCAAGTCCACTTCATAGATTACTTGTAAGGGGTCACCTAGAACCCTATGTCCAGTACCCAAGATCTTCAGTAACATACTAGAGAAATTTTCAAAGAAAACTACAAAAATGGACAATGTCTGCAAAATAACAGACACAAAGATAAACTAAAAAGGCCCATTTGCAAACCTTGGAGCAGAGTAGGAATAGAGGGTAACTGAAACCATCTCAGGGAATTTAATATATTTCAAGAGGGTGATATTTTCTGTTAAAAAGCAAGTACAAAACGGACATTTTCTGGAGTTAAAATAAGTAAATGCTCTATCAGCAATAAAATAAAAACAGAAGTGGTACATACCTGGAATAGCCTTAAAACAGATAAAGTAAACACACTCAGAGTGCATGATGTGTGTGCAAAGATCAAGTCTGCCCAGATACCTGATATAACCCCCTACTGGAAAACTTAAAACATACTCTCCGTGTCAGTAGTGACAAATGTTAGAATTTTAAGCCACCACACACTTACTATTTTTATACCTTGCAGTGTTAGGAGATATGTACAAAAATATGTCCAGCTGAGCACCACCGATTAAACAATTTCATCCACACTGATGAGCATTAAAAATGCTTCAAGAGGGGGGCGTGGCTAGGCAGCCGACGAAAATGGCCGCATAAACTCTTCCTCCGCCTGGGCAGCACCAAATTGCCTGCTACTCTGCCGACATGGGGAGATCAAATAGAGCCCCACAGACTGGGAAGACCCCAGAGCCGAAAAAGGGACAGCTTACCTCGTCCCTGTGCCAGTTCCTGGTGAACCCCGCAGACCTCGCGACACAGCCGCAAGGCGCGGACGGATTAATGGCGTCGGAAGATTCTGTGCCTTCATCACCAGCATCCAACCTGCACACGGGAGGCTCTGAAAGACCCCCATGGATGGACCTCCTGAGAGCTCTGCCCACAAAGGAAGACCTCCGCTCGGCCACCTCAGAGCTGGGAGCTACAATAAGGCAAGACATTCAGGCACTGAGGGCTGACATGCAGGGCCTGACAGACCGCGTGTGCCACGTGGAGGCAGCCTGTGACAGCCTGAGAGAGGCCCAGAACACATTAGCTGAGGCTTCAGAAACTTCCTCAGAACAGGTATGTGGCATGGCCCTACACTTTGAGGACTTGGACAACAGGGGGCGCCGCAATAAACAGAGGACTCCCCCCAACAACTACAGGAAAGCCTTCTGGAAATATTTAATGGGATACTAGGCCGTGACCACCAGGCACCTATAGAATTTGTAAGAGCTCATAGAGCCCTCCGTCCTAAGGGCACGCCAGATAGCCCTCCTAGGGATGTAATTTGCTGCCTGGCGAATTTTGCCTTAAAGGAGACTATCCTTAAACAAGCACAAGGCCAGCAAACGCTCACCTACCGGAACCAAGACCTGCAACTCTTCCCAGATCTATCGCCGGCTACTCTGACCTACCGACGTGCTCTGAAACCGCTCACGAGAGTACTAGTGGCCCAACAGATCCGGTACAGATGGCAGATGCCCACGGGACTGCTTGTCCACACGCCGAGAGGTCCATTCCTGGTATGCACACACAGCGACTACATAGCGCTGGGCACAGAGCTCCAATTGCCCGCTATCAACATGAGATGGCCAGATCCATTGGACATATATACCGCCGCAAGAAACCCCTATCCGAGACCGGCGCTGCCGCAACGCACTCGATGGGGATGCCAGGAGGCCACTAGGCCTACAGGTACCGCCCGCTAGAGGGCATGACTTAGCCCCCTCTCCCCCCCGCCGCGCCCGGCCCTGGCTGCTTCGCACCAACCCTCTCTAGGGCACAGAAAGTCCCGCTACAGGACTTGGACCCTGTCCCCGTGGGTTTACCCGTATCCTAGACATACGAGCTATAGAAAGGGGGTTAAGCCCTGGTTCGGCTCATACACCTCCACTTCAGACTAGACCATTGGACCCGGGGGTGAGTTCCCGCAGACACACAAAAGTAACACCGAGAGGTCATAGTTCCGGCTGGACCGGGGGATTTCTACCTCCCTGACACCGGTGCCTCTGCTCCATTACGTGGTGGCCCCCTCCGTGCCCCGCCGCATGGGGCTACCCACTACCCCGCTCCGCCCTGGACTGGGCTCTACCTACTGTCAGAGTTTTACCTGGGTTGGGAGTCTGTAGCGCAGATATGTTGCTCACCCTTGCACACAGACCAAGGTGGTCAGGTAAGAATTCACCCGGCCTGTGGGTCTGTGCACGGGGGCTGTGCAGGATGAAGTACCAAGTCGCAGGACAGGCAAGGACTCAAACAGCAGGATCGTCAAGGGAATGCCGAGGTCAAAGGATGCCAGAGGACAGGAACAACGAGGAGTAGCCAGAGTCAAGGGATGCCAGAGGTCAGAGTAAACATAGTCAGAAGCCGGGGTCAATAATAAGTAGCAGATCAAACAACAGGAACACTGGTATGAAACACACAACAGGATCAAAGACTTGATCCTAATCACAGGGCGAGGCTGAGTTTAAATACCCTGCTAAAGTCTGATCAGGGTCAGGTGAAGCACAGCCAAAGTCAAGATAGAGCCCCCAGAGTAATAGACATGCCAGGATGAACAGGACCGGAATGACATGGGGAATACAAAAGCTGCTGTGGCTCAGAGGTAGGAAGCAGGACCAGGACTGCGAAGTTCCCCAGTTCATATCCCTTGTTGGGAACTCCATGGGCGGCCACGTCTGGCCGTCTGTCTGCTGCGGTGAGAACCGTGACACCTACCTGGCCCCTCACCCGCCACCACAGATCGGGGCAACACAGACGCTCATGGGACTTGACAATATGGCTACACCCGCACCCAAAAACGCACCAGCCCCACTCAACTTCCTATCCCTAAACGCTAAGGGCTTAAACTCCCCCGAAAAGAGGTCACATGCACTACGCCTCTGTCAGAAAGCTAGAGCCCATGTGGTCTATCTCCAAGAAACTAACTTTAAAATCGACTCTGCACCGAAACTCTGTAACCACATATACACCCAGGGCTTCTACAGCAATAACCCGGACGGGAAATCTAAAGGGACAGCAATACTCCTACACAAATCCATACCCTTCGTAGCTGACTCGACCAGGACGGATAACTCGGGCAGATATGTATTTGTTAGGGGTAAAATCCTGGACGAAACCTATACCGTTGCCAACATCTACGCCCCAAACACGCGACTGAACAAATTCCTTCGGGACACACTCTGGGCCCTCCACGACTTCACGACAGGCTGTCTGGTCCTGGGAGGGGACTTCAACATCACCTTACACCCGACGATGGACGCATCCAGGGGCCACTCATCGACACCCCCCTCCCACACTGCTCAAAATACGTAAACTTCTCCACCAGTACAGACTTACGGATTGCTGGAGGGCGACACACCCGACGGCTAGGGACTACACCTTCTATTCGGCCCCGAATGACTGTTACACAGGCATCGACTACTTTTTCCTTCCATATTACTACCTACCCAGACTGCGGGACTCTGTCATAGGGGGGACAATGTGGTCCGACCACGCACCACTCACGATTCAACTAACATCGCCATTACACAAGCCCAAAACCACAACATGGCGGCTCCACGAAAACCTCCTATCCAACCCGCAGGTGGCCCAAGACGTACAATAAGCCCTGACGAATTACTTTGCCGAGAACTTACCACAGGACACATCCCCCCCTCTTGACATGGGAGGCCCACAAGTGTGTGATTAGAGGGATCCTTATCTCACACTCTTCTGCCCTGAAAAAGGCACAGGAACACACGATCCGAGAACTAACCGCCAAGATAGGGACCCTAACACAGGCTCACAAATGAACAATAGATGACACACTTCTCAGGGAACTCACAGCAGCCCGCGAAGAACTAGCACGGGTCCTGCGGCAATCGTACACTAGGGCTCTCCAGTGCACTAAATCTTTTTTCTACACAGAAGGAGACAAGTGCAACAGGTTGCTGGCCAGAATGATCAACAACAAAAAGCTCCATGACGTATACCCCCCCACACACCCCTCGAGCAGACTCAAAACTGGGAGCGACCCGCATGAACGTATACCTCACTAAATATACCAAACTCTCCTCAGACGCAGCAGAGGCCCCTGGAGGTGCCACTGACGGAGGGGGAACTGGCCCTGGCAATCAAAACCTCAAAGACAGGCAAAAGCCAGGGCCCAGATGGCCTCCCCCTCAAATACTACAAAACCTTCCTGGCCACATTGTCCCCCCAATATATCTCGGCCTTCAACTCCATAACAGAGGGAAATACAATCCCTCAGCAAACACTGGCGGACAACATTGTCCTGTTGCCAAAGGAGGGGGGAGATACCGAACGGTGTACGGGCTACCGGCCAATATCGCTACTTAACTGCGACTTACACCTGTTCGCTAAAATACTAGCTACAAGGTTGAATCCACACATACCAGACTTAATCTCTCCCGATAAAGTGGGATTCATCCCCCACAGAGAAGCCAAGGATAATACGATCCGGGCCCTCTCTCTGATCCACCACGCACAACGCACCTCGGAGAGCCTTCTCCTCCTCTCTACGGATGCGGAGAAGGCCTTCGATAGGGTGGCGTGGGACTATCTATTCTCGGTACTGGAACACATCGGCCTGGGGGAATCATATGATATGGATAGATATGGATAGAATCTCTTTACTCATCCCCCACGGCCAGGGTGTGCATAAACGGGGTCTATACGGATGCATTCCCGGTCAGAAACGGAACTAGGTAGGGCTGCCCCCTGTCGCCACTTTTATTCATCTTGGCCCTGGAGCCCTTCTTACAGGCGGTAAGGGACAACCCAGATATTTCAGGGGTGACAGTGGGGGCAGACCACCACAAAATTGCAGCATATGCGGATGATATGCTATTTTTTATCACTAACCCAGAAATCTCCCTCCCAAACCTCATGGCAGAGTTTAAGACATACGGCCAAATCGCCAACCTCAAGATCAATTATGCTAAATCCTCTATCCTCAACATTGGCTCCCCCCGGAGGAGGGCAGACCAAATCCGACTAAACTTCCACTTCCAATGGCGGGACACCACTATTAAATACCTGGGTGTGAGGCTCACGGCTGACCTATCCAAACTATACCATATGAATTTCACCCCACTGCTGGGAACATTCTATTTTAAGATGTCAAAAATAAAAAAAATCCCAGACCCCTTTAAGATATATACAAACACATGCTGTTTAACAGGATGCCTACAATCAATTAGTTCACACAAGAAATGCTACCTTGTGTGGTTTTCTAGCATTTTAAGAGGAGAGCTGGCAAATCGTAGGTCCCAAACTTGGATGACAGGTAAACGATCATCTTCAGAGGAAAGAATGAGCTGGGTGGGAATCTCTGGGTGCCACATCATCCCTGAGCAGTGCATCTGAGAAGGCAAGGAAATAGCTCTGGGTAATTATGTAGAAAGGGCATACATATAATTATTTTATTTTTTTAAAAAGAGTTTTTTAAAAGTTATAAAAAAGTCACATTATAAAAAGTCACACTTCATTAGCTGGGTGAAAGCTCTATGGAAGGCATTTGTAAGACAAAGACAAATCTTCACATTTTGCTTGAAGATACACATGCGATTGCCAGAGGCTTACCCTGTTGCTATGGTCACTGACTTTAATGACAGGTTCATTCTTACGGAGATCCCATACTACAGCTTTCCCACTGGGATGGGCAGAGGATAAGATATGTTGTACCTGCCGGTTCCATGAAACAGCACTGATATCTTCCATAGGCTGTACACATAAAACATCAAATTATTAACAAAAAATATTTTTTTAGTTTCACCTACTCAAAGACAGGTTAAAGTAATTGCCTGGTTTCGTAAAGGTCACAACCTCCATTTTGAAATGGTACAGCAACTAGTAGGGCTGTATGCATTATTGTGTAACTATGGTGGCCATTAATGTGTTGATGTAAATCATGTAGGGGGTAACCAATTCATGTACAGTAAGTTTTGGTGTAAAGGGTACAAAAAAAAAAAAAAAAATCTAGTGGTATAACATACAGTTGCAAGAAAAAGTATGTGAACCCTTTGGAATGATATGGATTTCTGTACAAATTGGTCATAAAAAGTGATCTGATCATCCTCTAAGTCACAACAATAGACAATCACAGTCTGCTTAAACTAATAACACACAAAGAATGAAATGTTGCCATGTTTTTATTGAACACACCATGTAAACATTCACAGTGCGGGTGGAAAAAGTATGTGAACCCTTGGATTTAATAACTGATTGAACCTCCTTTGGCAACAATAACTTCAACCAAACGTTTCCTGTAGTTGCAGATCAGACGTGCACAAGCAATATTCTTGGGATGTCTGGTGTGAATCGCTTTCTTGAGGTCATGCCACAGCATCTCAATCGGGTTGAGGTCAGGACTCTGACTGGGCCACTTCAGAAGGCGTATTTTCTTCTGTTTAAGCCATTCTATTGTTGATTTACTTCTATGCTTTGGGTCATTGTCCTGTTGTAACACCCATCTTCTGTTGAGCTTCAGCTGGTAGACAGATGGCCTTACGTTCTCCTGCAAAATGTCTTGTAAACTTGGGAATTCATTTTTCCTTCGATGATTGCAATCCGTCCTGGCCCTGACGCAGCAAAGCAGCCCCAAACCATGATGCCCCCACCACCATACTTCACAGTTGGGATGAGGTTTTGATGTTGGTGTACTGTGCCTTTTTTTCACCACACATAGTGTTGTGTGTTTCTTCCAAACAACTCAACTTTGGTTTCATCTGTCCACAGAATATTTTGCCAGTACTGCTGTGGAACATCCAGGTGCTCTTGTGCAAACTGTAAACGTGCAGCAATGTTTTGTTTGGACAGCAGTGGCTTCCTCTGTGGTGTCCTCCCATGAAATCCATTCTTGTTTAGTGTTTTACGTATTGTAGATTCGCTAACAGGGATGTTAGCATTTGCCAGTAACTTTTGTAAGTCTTTAGCTGACACTCTCGGATTCTTCTTCACCACATTGAGCAGTCTGCGCTGTGCTCTTGCAGTCATCTTTACAGGACGGCCACTCCTAAGGAGAGTAGCAGCAGTGCTGAACTTTCTCCATTTATAGACAATTTGTCTTACCGTGGACTGATGAACAGCAAGGCTTTTGGATATACTTTTATAACCCTTTCCAGCTTTATGCAAGTCAACAATTCTTAATCGCAGGTCTTCTGAGAGCTCTTTTGTGCGAGGCATCATTCACATCAGGCAATGCTTCTTGTGAAAAGCAAACCCAGAACTGGTGTGTGTTTTTTATAGGGCAGGGCAGCTGTAACCAACACCTCCAATCTCATCTCATTGATTGGACTCCAGTTGGCTGACATCTCACTCCAATTAACTCTTGGAGATGTCATTAGTCTAGGGGTTCACATACTTTTTCCACCTGCACTGTGAATGTTTACATGGTGTGTTCAATAAAAACATGGCAACATTTCATTCTTTGTGTGTTATTAGTTTAAGCAGACTGTGATTGTCTATTGTTGTGACTTAGATGATGATCAGATCACATTTTATGACCAATTTGTGCAGAAATCCATATCATTCCAAAGGGTTCACATACTTTTTTTGCAACTGTATATTCAAAAAAATACCCACACTCTCATTTTCGATAAAATAATAGTAAAACATAATACAAATGAAACTATATACACTTGAGAAATATCCAATAATCAATAGTTGATATTCAATTAATATATACTATAAGCATGATTCTTATGTATATCTCATATGTATATAGTACTCAATTATTATATACAATTGACTTAAAGGGACACTGTAGGCACCCAGACCACTTCAAGGACCACTATAGTGCCAGGAAAACATACTCGTTTTCCTGGCACTATAGTGCCCTGAGGGTGCCCCCACCCTCAGGGACCCCCTCCCGCCGGCTCTGGAAAGGGGAAAGGGGTTAAAACTTACCTTTTTCCAGCGCTGGGCGGAGAGCTCTCCTCCTCCTCTCCGCCTCCGATCCGCCCCGCCGGCTGAATGCGCACGCGCGGCAAGAGCTGCGCGCGCATTCAGCCGGTCTCATAGGAAAGCATTTACAATGCTTTCCTATGGACGCTGGCGTGCTCTCACTGTGATTTTCACAGTGAGAAGCACGCACGCGCCTCTAGTGGCTGTCAATGAAACTGCTATAATTATGAAAAAATGGGTTAACCCTAGAAGGACCTGGCACCCAGACCACTTCATTAAGCTGAAGTGGTCTGGGTGCCTAGAGTGGTCCTTTCAGCTAATTGAAGTGGTCTGGGTGCTGTAACCCTTTTGCCCTTAGTGCTGCAATGTAAAGCATTGCAGTTCCAGAGAATTGCAGTGTTTACATTGCACCTCTAAGTCTTCCCTCAGTGGCGGTCTACCAGACAACCACTAGAATGCTTCCAGGATCCAAATGGACTTTTGGTCCGTTATCGGACGCTGGACACGTGTGCATTAGGTCTCCCCAGCCGGCTGATGTCGGCGGTGGAGGAGCGTGGATGGAGCCTGATCCAGCGCAGAGGGACATCGGCGCTGGATTCAGGAAAGTGGCTGAAGGGGTTTTAACCCCTTCAGCCCCGCGGGACAGAGTGGAGGGTGCAGGGGAGGACCTATTAACCCTATAGTGCCAAGAAAACAGCTTTGTTTTAATGGCACTATAGGATCCCATTAAAGGAGTACTGTACAATAATTATGTTTATGTACCCCTCCATAAATTTAACAAAAACATTTTTTAAAGGTGTGAAAAATTAAATGAAAGAAATCCACACCTCTTTATATTCCAAGTGGGTGCCTGCATCATAGTTGCCATTAGATCTGTCCTTTGCACTTGGCAGTCTGCATAGAGAAAGCACACAGGGAAAAGGAGAAATTAAACAACGTTTCTATTTCTCCTCTTCGTTTGCAATGTTTTCCCTGGCTATGTGTTGTTGGCGTTAGATTATGATGTCGTTTGTGAGATCTTCAATTTAAATGTAACATTAATATATGTGATTTTTAGTGTTTTAGTCAACAGTGTGAATTCCAGATAAGTCTGAATGTGGTCACAAAAAACAAAACAAAACAAACAAACCAAAAACCACACAACAACAACAACAAACCCCACATATATATTTATTTTATTTTACACAGGTGTCACACTGAATCTATCCTCAATGACCATAGAAAGTTCATCCATTAAACCTCTTTTCACATATTCCCAAATAAAGTCCTCACAGAGAGTGTCTTTGAAGGAACTGTAATGATCATGGATGACCAAAAGGCTGGGAGGCCTACAACTACTGGCTGACCTCTAATTGGTGGTCTCTGGAGTAGAGAAACTAGGAGACCCACAGGAAAAAAGTGAAAAGGGCACTGTAAGTATGTAACACACTCAAATAAAGGAGATATGCACATCAAAAAGAGATGCAAACTCGTGCACATCACAGCATGCTGAGCCAGCCTGAATCGCTAACAGTTTAGAGCTCTTCCCCAGGGCACTGTTCCTAATTCAGCTTTACAGAGTGGAGAAAAGGATGTTGTCAGCACAATGTGCGATTTTCGAACAGTTGAACCTTTGGTTCTGTTACAAACTTAGTAGCTGTCACTTTAACATGCACAACTTGTATCCATTTAAATTCCTGCTATGTAAGGTAATTATGTACATAATGTAAGTAACAATTTAAATAATACTTCCAATTTGAATGGTATCAGCGTGAGTCAGACTTAAGCAGTATTCTTGAATGGGGTAATTGAAAGTAGAAGGGGCTTCTTTATACACAGAGTATTTTACAAAGTGATTACTACAAGATGATCTCTACAGAGATTGATTAGGATTTGGATTTCTCTTTAGGGCTCGGCACACAAAATGCAGAAGACAGTTTGGACCCTCAAATAAAGTCAGTAGCATCAGCAGTGCTCTCAATGGAATTTTGTGGATGCCTATCTACCTATTGCTGTATGAAAACAGAATACACTGTGCTATGCTGCACTCCAAGGCTGTGTCCGCTAATAAATGCAGAGACAGTTTAATGTTAACAATAATGCAAGGCATAATTTGAAGTATCTCATGTCCTACTGAGTCATGCAACAATAAAAAAATGGACTAATTTTGCACAAGGTTGTTGACACTTAAAAGCATAAATTGCATGCATTTAGGTACTCCCTTGCCAATAAGTGTTATTTGTTTGAATTAATAATATATGGCAAAGAGGATCTAGATAGAAAGAGCACGGTGCTATGAAAGCTTAAGAGTCTCGTATGAATCTACTGCATCTAGTATTGTATGGTCTCATTCTAGGTAGTATATAAGAGCAAAGTGGTCTAACTTATCACACCTTTGTACATTAAACAGTTTTTCATTCCGAGGGTTAAATACACTATTTACATGATCACCTGGGATTTTGCTCCTGGGGTCATTGGCACAGTGAAGTTATTCAGGTCCCATATAAAAACTTCAGAATCATTTGCACCAGATGCCAAAAGGTTGCTCTGCAAAGGTAAAATACAAGTGATTATCATAGTCTGTGTGCAAGTCAAAGAATGCAGACCAAAGCACACAAAAAAGACAGGATCGTACTTTCACCATTGTACCTGAAAAGGGTTAAAGTCAAGTGCTCTGATGGGACCAGAATGTTTATCATTCTTTGCGATCACTGGGTCTTTCCCCGACTCGAGGATCTGAGAGGCACTATACAGAGTTATTGTTCCATTGTCACCACCGCCTACTATCACTCCCAAAGAACCAACAGTGTCACTTCCATAACTGCCCCAGATTAACTTGTGAAATCTGAAAAATAGGAGAAGGAATCTGTAAAATTGTATGGTCAGCAGTTTATGCGCCTAACAGGACACAGAACAGCTAAAAAAATGGAGGAGTAAGACTTTCACATTTTAGTACATAAATACAGAAAAAGGAATATGAAATAGATTGTTAAAAATATTTTTAAAAAGCTAAAAATAAAACAAAAAATTCCAACATTTTAGAATTCTGTATATAAGATGCTCCTTGTAGACCGTGCAAGATAGTGTGTGCCAGTCCAGTAGGAACTTTCAATAACAATGAGTCTGTGTCTGGCCTAGGAGACCAGATCTATACCAACTAAGACAATATGCTTTGGAAATGGACAGGGAAAAATAAATTGAGGTGTGAACTCACCCCATGAAATTTGGAAAAATTATTCAGGTTAGACATCAGATCTCAGGTTTAGAATATTTTCATTAAAGGGGCATTCCAGGTAGTATAACCACTACAGCAAGCTTAGAGTGCCTTGGCACCATCTGCCAATTTATTTTAAAATGGTTTAAGAACAGTCAGTTATAAACCGGGTCTCTTTTCAGCAACCAGAGACTGCCCCATCTCACCCTCACTGATAATGCAGAATTAATACTTTTGAATTATCAATGCCAATTTTGTCCAAAGTGAATGGTGCTAATTGGCAGAATGTTTGAGGGCAGGTAAACCCAGCTCTTTTAGCCAATTGCTCTTATATAAAGACTCTTGATAAATGTCAAACAGTTTCAAACAGAAGACATGGGCAGGGGACTCTGGGAAAAACAACCACCACAGGTAGCCCTTTAATGATCCATAAACTTATTTCTTCTTACTACACCAATGAAAAGTGTACACGTTTATTAGTTTATAATAAAAGTAAAAAAATAAAGTGAAACAAGTACCAGAAAGAAACTTTCCTAATGTACAGATCAGCGAACAAAACCTAGGCTCTGAATAGAAATAATATAGATTCTTGGATTGCTCATCACCTGTTATGGCAATAATGTCACTCACAGATGATGCAATAATTTTTGTCTTATTAGAGAGAGTTCAGAGAAGGGCTACTAAACTGGTTCATGGATTGCGGGATAAAACTTACCAGGAAAGGTTAAAGGATCTTAACATGTATAGCTTGGAGGAAAGACGAGACAGGGGGGATATGATAGAAACATTTAAATATATAAAGGGAATCAACACAGTAAAGGAGGAGACTATATTTAAAAGAAGAAAAACTACCACAACAAGAGGACATAGTCTTAAATTAGAGGGACAAAGGTTTAAAAATAATATCAGGAAGTATTACTTTACTGAGAGGGTAGTGGATGCATGGAATAGCCTTCCAGCTGAAGTGGTAGAGGTTAACACAGTAAAGGAGTTTAAGCATGCATGGGATAGGCATAAGGCTATCCTAACTATAAGATAAGGCTAGGGACTAATGAAAGTTTTTAGAAAATTGGGCAGACTAGATGGGCCGAATGGTTCTTATCTGCCGTCACATTCTATGTTTCTATGTTTCTATGTTATTATAAACGTCTGTTCTATTGTCCTGAGTTATCTATCAAACTGAATTTAGAATAAATGTATTTGTGAGCCATACAACAATATGGAGCTGTCTACTACAACTATGAGTCTATATGGTAAGTCTGCAAATAATAATAGTAATCTGTATTTGCATACCTACTAGATGCAGGATAAAAACCTCTTCTTGTCAGATCAGCATTAGGGTCCCCAAAATCCACCTCGAATATTTCAAGAGCTGCATTGGTGTTGAAGGATGCATCTAGTTGTTGTGCGGACGTACCTAGGAAAGAGCAAAACCTGATAATTTGGATAGAGAACATTATATGTACATGCATGCTGAAAAATCTCACATGTGAGTTCATTATTGATACATGACTACTTTGTTTTGGTGTTCTAAAAGTTCTAAAACTGAAGCAATCACCATGAAAATTACTGAAATGTTCCCGCCGATAACTGTTTTTTTTTTGTTTGTTTTTTAGAAATGTATCACAGAATTTCTCAACATTTATACTTGTAACCAACTGTGAGAACAGTCCTACCAAAAATACCAAATGAAAAGAACTTTAGCTTCATTAGGCAGTTGTGTATAGATCATACCTCTCAAGTCTCACTGTTCAATTCTCTAAATAGTAGTGCATGCCCTAGCTACAACTCCCTTGGCTGTGACTGACACAACCTGCATGAAAAAAAAAAGTTTAATTTTCAATCAGATGTTAGCTTATTTTAGACTCTGATCTCCTGCTCTGTAGAACAAACTTTAATTACATACAGGAGGCTCCTGCAAGGTCAAAATAAGCAGTTAACAGTTAAGGAGATAATAAATTCTAAATAAAACAGATGTGTGAAATAAAGGAAGCTTAAACATTTGATCTCACTTTACAGCAAGCATGTCAAACTTGTGGCCCATGGGCCGCATGCAGCCCACAATATCTAGATTTTCGGCCGAGCAGAGGAATCTCTCTAATTAGGAGATTTAGGTGGCCGCCTAAAGCATCGCAGCCGCCTAAATCGCCTTAGGGCAGACTAACATGCCGAGTCCTCGGTCACTGACCAAGGGCCCAGAATAGGGAGGAGGCCCAGCAGCTTGTCCAGTATGCTACAAGGTGCAAAGCCGGGTCAGTCCTGAGAGAGAGCCAGCACTACAGTACGTCTGCAGCTTCGCCCGGTGCAGAGCTGCAGACTGAAGTATCTTGTGGTTTCCTACCAATCAGAGCACTGCTGCGGGTTACCACAGCTGCACTCTGATCGCAAGACAATTACCATGTGGTCTGCTCAACGGAGCTGCATACCGGATAAACAGACCACTGGACCACCGGGGAAAGCTGCCCACCAGACCACCAGGGAATGGATTAGGAAATCATTCAAAAAAATAAATATATATTTCTGATAGGAAAACCCCCTCCACACTATATCACCTCCTCCTGCTTCACATTATATCACCGCCGTCCACACTGTCACCCCCTCCACACACACTCTCACCCCAGACACCCCCCATCCACACACACTGTCAACCCCCCACACTCTAACCCTCCGTCACCCTGCCACCTTAACCCCTCATGATCCTGTCACACTCATCCTATCACATAAATCCCCCAATCCTGTCACTCTGTCACACTCATCTGCCCTCGTCCTGTAACAATCACTCCTCCAACTGTGCCACACACACCCCTCGACCCTGCCACACTCACCTTGTCACATTAACCTCGCTAACCCTGTCACTTCCCCTTGCCCTGGTACACTCCCTCTTCCAACGATGCCACATTCACGCCAACCCTGTTATACTGACCCTCCAACCATGACACATTTACCCCCTATTCCTGTCACACTTACCTCCCCATACCCTGTAACACTCCCTCCTCCAACCATGTCACACTCACCCTCCTTCATTCTGCCACACTCACCCCCCCCCAACCCGGTCTCATTCATTCCCTTGCCCTGTGACACTCACCCTGCCACAGATACCCCTTTACTCATCCTGTCACAGTCACCCCTGAAAACAATCATCATACAAACAAAGTCATAAAACATAGCTTTGCCACAAATACAGTGCACAAAGGCCACAGTCAGTCCTCCCATATACATTCTTTTTTTTTTTTTTTATATATACAATATTTTTCGAAACTAACCTACATTTCTATGAAAATTTAAGTTATCGTTTTTTGCGGCCCACATAAACTTAAACCTTGTTTATGTGGCCCATGTTAGCCTTCGAGTTTGACATACTTGCTTTAAACACAAAGTGTTTAGGAAGGCTGTGCAGTTACAAGTTACATGTAGGGAAGTGTGACTAGGACTGCATAAACAAAGATATTTAACTCCTAAGTGGCAAAGAACTGCACAGTAAGGCAACAGGGCCATGATATATACACCAAAACTGCTTCATTAAGCAAAGTTGTTTTGGTGACTATAGTGTCCCTTTAATGCCACTATGATGGGGTAGCTCTGCAACTAATTTATAGCTAGAATGATAATGCTTTAACAATACATGGGAAACACTTGATCTTTGGTTCAACAACAGTTGGAAAACTTGTTACACCAGTGTGGTGGAACCACTGCCTATTCGTGTGTTTTCCCCTGTTTTTTTGTGTATTCCCCATGTATTTTGTGTCCTGTACCCCATTTTCCCATTCTGGAGCGCTCATATGAACGGAAATCATTAGTCTACCAAACGGGAACCACCCCGGTGCCCCATTAGAACGTTCCCACCAATTAATCAGAAAGTTTGCACTTGCAACATAAGTGTGAAACACAACGTTCGCACTGGCAACATAAGTGTGAAACCACAAGGGAAGTAGTTAATGAGTGCTCCCCTGGGTGACCGCCATTTCTTGTAGACAAACGCGAACCAGGGGGAGCATTCGTACCCCGAAAGGAGACGCTTCCCTTGCAGGTTTCAGCACCGAAACCTCACGAACGGAGGTTGGTCGGGGAATGTGCCATTGTGAGGTTGCCTGAAATTGGCATGGACACTTTTGGGACACTGGCTAGTTTGGCAAGCTTTTCTATGCCTGGGAGACAAAGGGACGCTCTCTTTTCCCGCGCCTTGGGTCCAAGGCACAGAGGCTCCTGGGATGAAGACGGGGGGGGTCATCCTGTGTGGGAGACCCCTCGCCTGAGTGGCGGGCTTGCCATATTTGGGAGACAATGGCATAGCAACCCCCCACGCTTGGGCTCCCTGGTGTAGAGGAGCATGGGATACGACCCCTGTTTGTGTGTGTTGAAGACCCCTTGCATGGGGCTATGCATAAAGGCCGTGTGTGGCTCAATAAAATTGTGTTGTACCTCCAGAGCTGTGTCTCGTCCAGTTACTGGGGGGGAAATGGGTCTCTGTATAGTCTACAGTGGTTCCTAAATGGCTGAAGGAAGAAAATAGCGGAGGTAACCAGTTGGGTTACCCGTGGTCCGCTACAACCAGCTTCAGGCATAGTTGAATGCTGTAGTTACACTACCCATAAAAATAAAAAAATAAAAAAAATTCACATACAAAACAAACTATTTGACAGTTGTCTTAAGGAAAGTACCATTGGTTAATGAATCATTGACAGTTTGAATAGACGGCTACCTGTTGCTAAGTAAATTGGGTGTTGGTTGGCCGGGCTCCAGACTTGAACAGCAGATCGTTCAATTTCTTTCAGCTTCATTTTCTATAGTTAAAAAAAAAAAAAAAAACCCACACGATTACAAAATGTCATTTGTTAGTACAGTACATGACAAAGCATGTATAAAAAGTATTACATTGAGAACAAAAATAGTATAGGTATAAAAAAAAAAAAAAATAGCAATGGTGATACAAATAAAGTTATCCAAAAAAATTGGTCAATGAAATCAGAACAGATTGTTTTACCTTGATGTCTCTTTTTACTGTACCAGCAAATGTATTCCACACCATTCTATCCAATATACTAGAGCCAAACTTTAAACTTTAATTTTTTTTCTCTGAAATGGTGAAACCCCTCAAACCTATCCATCTCTGTTTGGATGAATAGATTAGGCTCTATGCACACCATGTGTACTCAACTAAGGTGATCATAGTTTAATATCGGCACAAGTGATTCATAACGTCTTTTATGATGGTCAAACTTGAGATGCTGACAGCTTTTAAATAATTAATACAGAAGACCAGTGTTGGATTAAAAGTATTTGCGGGTTACATCCAGTCTCTGTATCCATATAAGAATTGTAGAATGTGCTCAGTGCTCAACAATTAGTGTGCAACATGAGCAAAAAAAAAAAAAAAAGACTAACATTTTGGATAAATTGTCAAACCTATGAGGTCTCAGGGTGCCTTAATCTTAATGCATAAACATTTTATTAAATATTAAAATATTCACATTCATTTATTCTCCTCCCACCCCAAATTATATATATCACACATTAACTAGAATTACCCTCCTGCTTGGGGGAAACTTGCACTGAAATGTCCTACTTTCAATAAAACTTCCCTTCACTTTCAGAGGATAAGGTTGTATCAGCTTACTTTTCCTATGAAATTCCTCTCCGACCAGTCCTCAAGGACCCACAACCGTTTCCAAATTTAGGAATTATCCGCAGTTTCAGATTCAAATATCAACAAAACCTGCAAACTTCGTGGCTTTTGACAAATGGGTTACAAAGCATTTCTCTACAGCAGTCACCTTACACAACCTGTCCTTCCACTGTATGCTTGAACCAGTTCACTATTAAAGCGGCTTACTCTATAGCTATGACAGCTGGCACAGTAACACGGATATCGAATGCCTGATGTACAGTCTGTATCGCAATACATGGAATAATTCAAAAAACTAGCTTTGCTTTACTATCCATTTTACATAATGACCCCCATATTTCAGATAGGAAGAAGCAGCTAAAAATAAACGTTAAAGAGATGCTCTGAGTCTAAGTGACAAAACAACTTTAGCTAATCCCCTTCAATACAAATCTGTTTGCAGCAGGGGGGGCAGGGGAGAAACACCACCTAACTCCTAGGCAACCTTTGGCACCCCAGATGTTGTGGACTACATCCCCCATAATGCTCTTACACTCATAATGCTGGCAAAGCATCATGGGAGGTGTAGTCCAAAACATCTGGAGTGCACAAGGTTGCCTATGTCTGTCCTAGGCAAATAATGCAGCTGCACATAAGGAAACAGCGTTGTAAATAAAGAATATATCTACATATCTCTAGAGAAAAACAAAAAGAGACCACTACATTTTTTCCCCTCAACACAGCATGTCTACATGTATGGGAGCCATTCAAGGGTCTGACCATTCCAACACAGGCACACTTACTTAATGAGTTACTGATAAGGTGATCATCTGAACAAAAATCTTATTTACAAAGAGGAAACGTACAAACACCACTGCAGTGGTCAGCACTATCTTCTTGCACTAGGACCAGCTCAATGGTAAAAACAGTGCTAGTAGTACCATAAAAATGAAAATAATAACCACTAACTACTCCAGGAGAGAGTTTGAAAGAAAGGTTACTAGTAAGGAAAAGAATAGTTCAATTCTGACTCTCTCGGCAGAGGAATACAGTGTCAGGTTGTTTCCATTCTTAAAATTTAAAAGACGGCAGTTCATAAGAACAAGACCAAGTAACTGATGTGGAGGACAGCTACAGACCAGCAGAGGGTGACTAACCACTGACCAGGATGACTGCCAACTCATTTGAGGGTCACTTAACCAAAGCATGGCATCAAGTAGCCTACAAAAATGGTAATTGGCAGCTGGGTTGAAATGCGCAGTGTGGATGATTCATAACAGGCTCCAAGGGGCAGGGCTGAAGTTGTGCGTCGCTACAAAATCTTTACTTTTTTTTATGCTCAGATTGAGAGTCAGATTGAGGTTTGCAAAAGACAAAAAGGATTGGAGTATAGGGGGACTGGAATAAAGTCATCTCTGATGAGTCCAATTTTCAGCTTTGCCCAACACCTAGTCGACTAATGGTTACACAGAGACCTTGAGAGGCCTACAAGCCAGTGTTTTGCACCCAATGAGAATCTGTGATGACGTGTCAGCAAGGCTTGAATTAAACAGATTCATCAAAAAATTAACAAAGACACGTCCAAACTTAACTTGAAAAAAAACTTGCTTCCTTCTGCTCCGACAATGTTTTTTAAAATGTAAGGATTGGTTTTTCCAGCAGGACAATGCACCCTTGCAACAAAGCCATGTCAATCAAGGTGAGAATGGAGGACCACCAGATCAAGGTCATGTCATGACCAGCCCAATCTCCAGACATGAACCCCATTGAAAACCTTTGACCATTGAATGTGATGCAGAGGAAGATGGATGGACACAAGCCATCAAACAATGACGAGCTTCTTGAATTTTTGTGCTACGAGTGGCATAAACAATGTTAAAAACTAGTGGAGAGCAAAGATGCATGAAAGCGGTGATTGAAAATCAAGGTTATTCAGGGCCGGCCTTACGGGTGTGCGAGCTGTATGGCCGCACAGGGCGCCATGGCAGCAGGTGGAGCCATGTGGCTGACACAGCTCACACGTCTACCTACCCGGGTGGAGGATTTCAGTATTCTCCACTCGGGACTATCAACCAATAGAACATGCCAGCGGGGGCGGGGCTTGAGTGTCGGGGACGTGGCTTAATACGCTGCGGAGGCGGGGTCTCAATTGTAGCAGGGGCAGAGCTACAAGCGCCCAGAAGCAAAAGCTTCTCCAACAACAACCAGACTCCAGGAATTGCACTGCCTCCACTCCACATAGGTAACTATGTGTGTGATTGTCTATGTGTGTAACAGTCTGCTTGTGTGTGACTGTAACTGTGTGTGATTGCAACTATGTGTGTGTCTGTAACTGTGTCTGTGTGAGTGACTGCCTGCCTGTGTGTGATTATAACGGTGTGTGACTGCAACCATGTGTTTGACTGTCTATCTGACTGTGTCCGTACATTTGTATATGACTGTCTGCCTATACCTGTGTGTTTTTGTTATTGTCTGCCTGCAACTGTGTGTGTATGAGAGTCTCACACACACTTGCAAGCAGACAATGACAGACACACACAGGTACAGTCAGACAGTCACATACATACTTACAGCCACAAAGACAGTCACAGACACACACTGTCAAACTGTGTGTGAGTGAGAGACTGTCTGCCTGTAATGGCGTGTGAGTGGCTGCATGTGTGTATGACTGTCTGTATGTATGTATGTATGACTGTAAGTGTATGTGTGTGACTCTACAAAAATATACACCTGAATTCACACATGCATATTTTTATCTGATTTAAGTACCCATCACACACGGCAAATAAACCCAGCACAAATATCACACACAGATTTTTCGCATAGGGCGCCTAGAAGCCTAAGGCCGGCCCTGAGATTATTCCACAAAATACTGTTAAAATGTTCCTATTGTGTTTCGAGTTCTGAAAACACTGCATCTTTTTTTTCAAATTTGAACAGGCTGTTATTTTCTGCAAATAAATGCTCAAACTGATAATATTTTTATTTGGGAGAAATGTTAATTTATTGAAATGTTTATTTTACTCAAACACATACCTATACATAGTAAACCCAGAGAAACTAATAAAAATCAAAATACTCAAATATTTTTTTAAAAAAATTATCCAAAAATATTAAAATCATTTGAAAAGCTTATCCAAAGATATTAAATTAAGGCTATAATGGTAATTCACTTACAAATGGTTTTAGGCACTTTTGAAAAATGAAAACATCTGGTTGGATTAGAAAAAAGAATGTTACCCAAATTGTTGATAAGCATTCACTGCAAGAGAAAAGAAAGATTGCAACGTATTTACCTAAATGCTGCATTGTTGTCATGGCTAATCAAAAAGGATTAAGTTGAAGGTAGAAAATTAGGTATATACCGGTAATTAAAAAAATTTCAAAGACTTTATAAGAGGAAAAAAAAAAAACATGAAAAATGTCAAAGACTTTATATTTAAAAAATAAAAAAATAAAAATGTTTCTATAAAGCAAATATATTAATGTTTAGTTGTTCTTTAATGATGTTTCACAGAGTAGCTGACAAACACTTGGATATAGATGTATTTGCTAGAACATCTTCACAGGCCGGCTATTGTTATTTGGTCCCAGAGGACAATTATACATCTATAAACCTCTCAGTAAGGCATCAATCTGTGTTTAAAATTTCAAATCCAATGATTTTAGACATGGCTCAAAACGTACCAGCCACTACAAGTCTGAAGAGTCCAAGCTAATTTAGAATTTCTACTTACATGGGTTACATTTTTGAGAGAGAGACAGACACACACACACACACACACACACACAGGAAAGTGGGAACTAGTAGGTCTTGATTAGTAGAAAAAATAGTCTATCTTATTTGTGTAGCGTCAACGTTTCTCAAGAGAAAGGATCGAAAGCAGGTCCGAAACTATGACGCTACACAAATAAAATCTACTATTTTTTCTACTAATTAAGACCTACGAGTTCCCACTTTCCTGCGTAAATATTTTGTTATATATTGGTTCCTGTGTGGTGCACCAAAGCATTACAACTTTTGATTGTTTTTCTAAAAAGAAATGGGATAATAGTAAGTGCCCTCATTATATAGAGATATTTATATATATATTTTGACATGTCTTTTTGTATATCTGTGTGCATATGTATCCCTGACATTAGGTGAAACGCAAGCTTCTGGAAACACCGCAAATTAGAAATCGGAATTTAGAAAAAAGCTTGAGTCATTAAAAAATAAAAAAGGCTTCAGGATGAGGTGCCAACGAAGGTTTAAAAAGTGCAACAGTCGGAATTGGATTATATGCCAGTGTTGAAAGCATTTTAGGTTTTTATGCCCCTGAGAAGGTCCTTTTTACTACTGAATTTATTTGGTTGTTTTCCTTTGTATGTGTGTGTTTTTTTTACCATTTGGAGTTGCAGGGAATATTCAGAGAATCTGGAGATACTTGGTCCTGTCTGATAGGGTGATATGCTCATACTCTTTCTAATCTTGTAATTTAGGCAGTGTGTAGGGTAGCTGTGTGAGTCACAGCCAAGAGAGGTTTGGTTAAGCAACAAAGAAGGCTTGCCACCCAGGGGGGACACAAGTAAGAGAGCAAACCATTGCAGTTCAAATTTTTTTTTAAAGGATATTTGTTTAAAGGACCCCCTATAGGCACCCAGACCACTTCAGCTCAATGAAGTGGTCTGGGTGCCAGGTCCCCCCAAGTTTTAACCCTGCAGCTGTAAACATAGAGGTTTCAGAGAAACTGCTATGTTTACATTGAGGGTTAATCCAGCCTCTAGTGGCTGTCTCCCTGACAGCCACTAGAGGCCGCTTCCGCAAGCCTCAAAGCGAAAATCGCGTTGAGGACACGCTGGACGCCCATAGGAAAGCATTGAATAATGTTTTCCTATGGGCGGTTTGAATGCGTGTGCGGCTATTCATCTGGCTGCAAATATTAAAATTGTAACAAATCAGCAAAAATTAATCTTTATGTTTAAAAATCATGATTTCAAGGGATTCTATAATGTAAGGAATACAAAGCTTTATTCTTTACACTCTAGTCCCCGCTGGGCTCTTGTCATTCCTTGTTCCTCTATCATTAAACTTCCTTTCATCCTTTACGATGGAGCTTAATAAAGTAAAATGACAGTACTGGGCTGATCTATTATGTTCTTGACAGAGTTGTCAACTAATAGCTGAAGTTGCTTTGCTGCTACCATGTAGAAATAGACTTTGATCATCTGCATAATTTCAACAAGATAAAAGGTGCAGCATATTATAATAAAATAGAACCATAAATTCTGAATCAAATGTTAACTGTTCCAGCCCAAGTGTTAACAGGTACATAACTAAACAGCTGTAAAATCTGCAGCCTGGGATTTCTTAAAAGAATATTGGGGAAATAAATTCACAATAAAACTGCATAAAAATCCTAAAAAGGGCACCATAACTCCTGCTTTCTGTACGTGCAGAATTTTATGTATTTTAAAGTGCACTTGTCCTAGTTCACATAACAACTACACATTTTTAATGGTTACTCCAACACATTTGTAGGAGGTCCCCTCTCCATTTGACTTCCAACCTGCATTTTACTCTAGCTTGCCCTCCGTCTGCACGCAGTCCAGTTTAGGCTTCTCCATTTACCATTCACCTGATGAATGAAGTTTTTTACGCACAGAATTGACATTGGCAGCAACTGGGGGGGGGGTGAGGGGGTATGTGCAATATTTCAAGCAAAGACACTGCACATAATGACCACTTCAAATCACTAGTTGGAGTAACCTTTTAAAGGAGTATAACATTTCATTTAAAAATGTGCTAGCAAAAGTCTAGTTTGGGAGAAACATCTATTTAAAAATAGTTCTTTCCCCTACCTGTCAATCAGTTCTTTGGCAAAGACATCTATACCAAAGAATGGACTAACAGGGAGAGAGAGCTCCTGCTCTCTGGCATAGCAACCACAGTCCATGCACTGTGGTTGCTATGAATACTTACTTTGTGCTGGCTAAGGAAGTATAAGAAAGGAATGACTGTTGTTACAGTCAGCACCATGGAGATCAAAATGGAGCGCAGATAGAGCACAGGTGAAGTGACCACCATAAGGCTGAAGAAATGGCCGTGTGGACGTTAATAACACGCATAGCTTTAACACTTGCAGTTTCTGTGCTGTGAACGCACCTACCAGTTTAGGCTGTCTGTGCTGTGAATGTGTGGCTTGCATGCACACAGCCTGGTCTTTCTCCCCAAAACCTAGCTGCTCTCTGCCTGGCTCAATATAAGCCGACTGACAACCATTGCTTCTGCATTAGCTGCAGAAGTTTAATAAGGTAAACGTATAGGACTTAGAAAACATGTTGTTGATCTTTGAAGCAGGAGTTGAGAGAGACACACACACGCACACACTATATGGTCCATGGCTAACAACTAATGAATACCTTAAAGCACAGGTTGATGCTTTACACATCTACAATTGTCCCCTGGGACCTGTCCTATAAATGACAACAGCCATGTAGATAGTTTTCTTACACCGAGTGTTAGATGCTTTAGCTGTTAAAACAACTATATCCAAATGTCAGCCACTCTGTGAAACATTATTAAAGAGCAACTAAAACATTAATAATGCATTCATTGTTTTATGGAAGCAGGGGTGTTTTTATAGAGCCCTTGATATTTTTGATGTTTTTTTTTCCTCTGTTGAAGCCTTGGAAAGGTTTCTAAATATATACCTATTTTTCTACCTTTAATGCCTTCCCACATGATTAGCCATGATAACAATGCAGCATTTAGGTAAATACGTTGTGATCTTTTTTCCCAGCACTTGTAGTGAATGCTTATAACTTTTAAAACAAAATGAGATCAAAAATCTAATTCAGATTAGCATGGCTGAATAAATGGAGGTCATATAAACTGGCATCACTTTAATCTTTGTTGGGACTTGAAATGGTGTACTTCACAGGTGAAGTATTTAGGGGTTTCGGTCACTTTGCAACTAGATAACCTATACAAGGTCAATCTAATCTCCCTGCTTTGCACCTTACAGTTGGATCTGAGGGCCTGGACTTTTCCTAACTTCTCTAGGCTGGGATGCATCAGCATTGTCAAATTGTATATTCTTCCGAGAATAGCAAATCTAATGCAAATTAGGATCCCATAAGGATTTTTCAAATGTTTAATTCCCATATTGTTCAGTATGTGTAGGCAGGGAAGAAGCCTAGGGTGAAGCACTTGCTCCGGTCCCTTCCAAAATTAAAATGGAGTCTGGGCCTGCCTTCTCCTCAAACATCCTACATTGCGACTCACCTACATCTCACAAATGACTGGCATGAGGCCCAGCCAAGCAGAGAGTCAGCCCTCGAATATGACCTTACTACCTTCCCTGATGTTAGCAAGAGGGCAACTCCTAGGGAGGCAGTCTGGCCTCCGCTGGTTGGACCTTCTCTTCATATTTGGTTTGCCACTCATTTTCACACCTATTTACACACTGCCCAATTCCCTCACCCCAATCTTGCACAAAACGACCTTCCAAGGGAGGCTCTTTCCATTCCTTATTCCCGGGTGATGTAAGAGGATGCGGAGCACCAAGGAACATTGGTGCTGGGATCAGGTAAGTACAGTAAGGGTACTTTAACCCTTACTCTGATGGGGCGCATGAGGGATCTATAGTGCAAGAAATACAGCTTGGTATTCCTCGAGTATCCCTTTAATGCCAGTGGAAGTTTGGACTCTGCAGCTACTGAATAAGCACAGCGCTAGCAGCTTTTACACACCAGCCGTCAAGCACCGCTCACATTAGAACTTCCCCCATAGGAATGCATTATACAATGCTTTCCTATGGGGTTTTGGGTGATGCCTAATGTCCTCATGCATAGGGTGAGGACCTCCAGCGTCAGTTAGGCGACCAAAATTCACCTAAAGACCCGAAAGTCCCTTTAGTTGCTGTCTGGTAAACAGTCACTAGAGGTGGAGTTAATCCTGGCAGATAATTATTGCAGTTTATTAAAAGCTACAATAATTACCAGTGCTGGGGTAAGGGACCTGGGACACTGCACCAAGATTTATGACAGATAACAGTGTTACAATGTCACTATTGATAAATTAAAATATATATATATATATTGAAACAGCAATTTCCTACTTGTACTTATAGCCCTATAACTTGCACACAAAAAAAAGCAAAAAGCATGTAAACACTGGGTGTTTTTAAACTCAGAACAAAATTTTTAATCTATTTAGCAGTTTTTTTTTTCATTAGCTTTTGTAGATAAGTAAAAGATTTTTAAAGTAAAAGTCCAAAAACATATATATTTTTTTTTTTAAAGTAAAATATATGACATGGTACAAATAATGGTATGTAAAGAAAGCCCTTCTTGTCCTGAATAAACAATATATAATTTGTATGGGAACCGTAAATGAGAGAGCGGAAAATTACAGCTAAACACAAACACCACAAAAGTGTTAAAACCGCTCTGGTCCTTAACGTACACCATAGCAAAAACAGCCCGGTCCTTAAGGGGTTAATCTATGTACATGCCCAGCCTTCTTTTAATGCTAGAAAAGGCATTAACATAAGGGAAAACTGAAAAAAAAAAACCACACAACAATCACAATGATTAGGTCTGCAGCATGCTCTTAAATATATTTGAATCACAGGAGAAAGTAAAGATATAGCAGTGTATATAAGCTGAGTACTGTATGAGATAATCAGCTGCAGCAGCTTGTTACAGGAACATTAAAAGTGATGACAGATCCAGACTTGTAAACCGTATGATTCATTATGGGTGGAGGACAACCAAAGTATATCCATTCTACCAGTTGGCAACTAAGGTGCCTCTCAAACCGCACACAAAACTGAATACTTAATGTGACTCTCTCAGAAAGAAAAAAAAAAAAGCATACGTTTATACATTTTTAAACCTGCACAGCTGTTTTTTTGTTTGTTGGAAAAAAATTTTTTACTAAATTGGGGCACAGAGCATCAATGATAGTTTTAGGATAATTTTATGATTCCTGCACAAAAGACTTACAGACTTGTATTTGCTGCTAATATCACATACTCTCTTCGGTCATATCTGTTTTATCAGTAATGTTTATTGAGAGTTTGAATAATGTGATGCAATTCACACAATGAACCAGCATCAGTCATTCCATGTTTACATTATTGTTTGAATAATGGAAAGAATTTTCAGATGACAATGCCACTTTAAAATCCCAAGAAGTAATATAAACTGTTCTAGGAATTATAAGGCAGGACAAAACAAAATGACATTCAGCACTGACATTAAAAGAACACTACAGGGTCAGGAACACAGACAGGTATTCCTGACCCTATAGTGTTAAAACACATAAAGGGTCCCTGGCACCCCTCTTGCCCCCTTAAATAATAAGAAAAGTCACCTTATTTACAGCACTATGTGGGTCCATAGGTGCTGGCCCCATGCCCGATCCACCTCCTTGGCTGATATCATCAGAATGGATGATCTCAGCCAAATCTCAATGATTTTCCAAAGGAAAGTTTTGGATTGGCTGTGACTGTCAATTCTAATGATCTCAGCTAAGGAGGCGGAGTGGGGCCAAACATCGCCTTAGCTAATCGGCATCTTCTCATAGAACTGCATTGAATCAATGTATCTCTATGAGGAGCGTTCAGTGTGGATACACTAAATGGCAATCAGGAAGCACCTCTACTGGCGGTCTCTAGTGGCCACTGGAGGTGTCCCTAGGCAGTAATGCAAACAATGCGTATCCTTAGAATAGACAGTGTTTATAAATGAAGATGCCTGCAGGGACAGGCTATAGACACCAGAAAAACTACAATAAAATGTCCCTTTAAGGAAGGTTAGTGAGAATAGAAAATAGAGAGAAAGAGATAACAGGCCTAACTGTTTAACCCGTAATGGTATCCAGACTCCAGGGCCCTCGTTGCACCATAACAACTTCAACGCCAAGAGTGTTCTTTTAACATTCAGATTATACTGGATAGCTGTGTTGGCCACATTCCTCCCTTTTGTGAGGCGAGGAAAAGCCTTAAAAAAAAAAATTAAAAAAAAGTTAAACCCACAAACTAAAGAAAAATGGCATTATGATCTGAATTTAGCAGTGCAGAAAATGCAGTACTAGTGCATTCCATATTTGCGGTTATATGGGTCTAGTGAGAGTAACATGGGACACATTGTCCCTGGTTTCTCCTACTATGTGGATTTATACTCCAGACATCAGAGGAAGTAGTAGAGTTTTCATTTTTGACAAACATATATGCATGGTTAATTCTGTCTGTTTAGAACGTTTGACGATCTGGAATATCTGACTGCTACTAACAGTCTCTTCTGCAAAAGTCCTTATCCAATCTTCATCAGGATTAATTAGCACAACTCCTGCAAATTAGTGCAGCAGGCCTACCACAACACGCCATCACTCCATGGCAACAAATCAAAAATACTATAGCCCGTATACTTCTCAACAGCCATGCACAATTTCTACATTTTCTCCATAATAGCCATTGTCTCAATGTATACTACCCCCCTTGAAAACTTGACTCTCACTAGCTATTTCCACAGCACTTTGCTAGAGGTGCAGCAGGAGCTGGACTAAAGCCCGCAGCCTTTTCACTTAAATTGTAAAGTGCTCCAGTTAAGAACACTATGTAAGAAAAAGGTGTTACTTTTTAGCAGGCATTAAAACCCATGTACTTCCAAGAAAGTCAAAGCAAACACAGCTAAATTTAAAAATGTTTGTTAACTCTTCTGAGCAAAACCGTGTGTGTTATACTAGAATAAATAAGAAATACAGGACAACAGTTCTATTTAGTTTCGTGTTCATGAATTTATAATCCACAAAAGAAAAAAAACAAACACACACACACACATATATCTATATCTCTCTCTCTCTCTCTATATATATATATATATCTATATATATCTATATAACGCGCTGACACAAATTATGTCATGATACATACACATTGCTATAGGAGTTCTGTGATACAGTAATACAAGGTACTGCTTAGTTCCATGATAAACCCATGCTAAATTATGTAATGACATACACACTGCACAATGCAGACACACATACACTTAAAGGACCACTATAGGCACTCAGATCACTTCCGCTCAATTAAGTGGTCTGGGTGCCAAGTCCCTCTAATTTTAACCTGGAAGCTGAAAACATAGCAGTTTCAGAGAAACTGCTATGTTTCACTGAGGGTTAATCCAGCCTCTAGTAGCTGTCTCACTGACAGCCGCTAGAGGTGCTTCCGCGACTCTCACTGTAAAAATCACAGTGAGAAGACGCTGGACGTCCATAGGAAAGCATTGAGTAATGCTTTCCTACGGGCAGTTTGAATGCGCACGGCTCTTGCCGCGCATGCGGAGCTGAGAGGCGGATCGGGGCGGAGAGATCCCCCGCTGGAGAAAGGTAAGTGCTGAAGGGGTTTTAACCACACACACTCAAGAACAGACGCATACACACTAGCTAACAGACACACACATTTACTGACAGACATACACACTCACTTACAAAACACACTCTCACTAACAGACACACACTAACACACTCAGTAACACACTCACACACACACACACACACAACCAACACACTCAATAACAGACACAAACACACTTTTTTTCTTTTTATTTAATCCCCCAGCCTCCCTACCTTTGATTGTGCTGAGGGGATTCCAGATTTCCCTGGGGTCCAGTGGGGCTGCTGGGCGGCCGGTCCTGCAGGCGGCGAGGGAACACTAATCCTCCTGTTCAGCTCCCTCGCGCGCCGCTTACTGATGCCAGAGCCGGAATGACGTCATTTTCCGGCTCCAGTATCACTGCGGTGCGTGCGAGGGAGCTGAGCAGAGAGCACTCAGGGGAGAATGCTCCCTCGCCCGGTAACACCACTGCCAGCCTCGGGGGGCCCTGAAATAGCCAGCTCCTAGGCCCCCCAGGAGAAGAGGCTGGCAAACTGGCATACATACCCAGGTCGCAGGGCGGCCGGGCCTGGTCGCAGATGAAACTGTGGTATGTACGCCAGTCATCCTAATATATAATACATTCAGACACACTATAAAGATAAAAAGCTTATATTTGAAACTTTACAAACATACATACATACATACATACACACACATACATACACACACCAACATAGTTGTGGTGGGGAAAAAAGTGTGGATGAAAACCCCTTCCACCTGAAGTGGATAGTTAATACATTGCTAAATACAAATACACACACCAGTCAAGCCATAAGACTTGCTTTTCCTACAGAAATCTCCATTTAACAGTCCTCTCACTACTGCAAGGGATTCTGGGTAGGCATATGCAAATGAGCTCAACAAAGAACCACATTTTTTGCCTCAATTCCACTTTATGCATGGATTTTATAGCAAGCCAGTAACCAGCCTCATGCTGATGAGTTGCATTAACAATGAAACAGTTATCCATGAGTGGTTCACTGGATTTGCTCCTCTTCATGAGTTGTGTTTCAAAGCTGTTGTATACAGCAGACATACTTCAAGGAAACCATGTATAAAGTGGAAATGTGAAAAAATTTGGTTCTTTGTTGATCTCATTTGCCTATGTCTACCCAGAATCCCTTGCAGTAGTGAGAGCACTGTTAAAGTGAGATTTCTGTGGGACAACAAGTCTTGTGGCTTGACTGGTGTGTGTATTTGTGTTTAGCAATGTAATATATACACACTATATTATATATATATATATATACACACACACACACACACACACACACACACACATTTCAGAAGCACAGTTGTGTCTCCATCCTAGGTTAGCACCCCCACAATACACCTGATTCAAATCTTTGAGAAAACACAGACTACAGATTATAAAACAGCTACATTAAAAGGAACAAATCACTTCAAATGATTTTTAATCTTTCATGTATTTATATATTTATTCAGCAAATAAATTTTTTTTTTGGTCCAAAAAATAAAATGAAATGTAGAAATCCACACATTTTTATTTCGGAACTGAGCAACTCCATCATGGCTGCCTGTCAACCATTATGAATGTTGACCTTTTCTGCCATTGAATATGAAAAAAAATAATAAATAAATCAATGTTTACTTTATCCTTCCACATTTGCATTGTATGCTTTGGCTGTGCCTGGACTGAGCAGTTTAGCATGTAGTTGAATTTCTATCCTATTACAGATGTATTTTTTAGATACTACATCCATCAACACAACTTTAGCTTAAAGAGACACTTTGGTTACCATAACAATTTCATCTAAATTAAGTTGTTATGGTGCCAGGAGGTCCCTGGGCGCACACTTACCTTAAGGAGTTAAACCATTCTCGAACTGTTTAACTGGAAAGTGTGTCTCCAGTGTCGATCTGCAGGTCCCCCAGGTGGCATCCGGCTTCTGAATCTCAGTTTCAGGAAGCATGGAGTGCCCCCAGGCAGGGTTGCTGCTGATGGCTTAGAGCAGGGCTGTTCAACCTGCGGCCCCCCAGATGTTGCTGAACTACAACTCCCATGATTCCCTGGCTATATGTTTAATTGAAAGAATCATGGGAGTTGTAGTTCAGCAACATCTGGGGGGCCGCAGGTTGGACAACCCTGGCTTAGTGCGTCAGCTGATGCTCTAAGCCAATAAATAGCTCCCTACTGTTAAAGCATCTCTCATTTCTAAGGCACATTTCTTTTATTTTCCTTTTTTTTTTTTTTTTTTTTTAAGACTAGGAATTTACTGCAGACATAGCAACGGTAGATATAAATTTTATCTTATACTTATTTGAGGGAGGGAGAGGCAAAGTTTCAACCTGTAGTGTACCTTTACACACGATTAAAAAGTCCACCATTCTGTGGCTCAGATTTCAAAATAAATTTAGCTTCCTCATTTTCTGTACCAAATTTGTATAGAGTGAGTGCACATTATCGGCTTATGCCAATTAATTTCTATGTTGGCAAATGGAAAGCAATCCCTTTTGGAGAAATCTTGTACAGATATTGAAGAAATTAAATTCCTCATTATAACATCAGAGGGAAAGGGTCATAGGGAATTTACTGATTTACAGCATCCACTACAATAAACTGGTGTCATTAATGATGCATGGAGTGTCACTTTAAGTAAACCCTCAATCTATCTTTGGATTTGTATCAAATACAAATGTGCTTTCACAGTAAAAATTGCTGGATCACGGATTATTCCATTATGACACAAGCAGTGGTGATTCAGAGATAAAACCTGCACTCTGGTTTACGATAAGAATTGCAGTTTGAACACCGCACTGAACTGGAGGTCCTTTGAAAAAGAAGAAAAAAAATGTAAAAAAAATAAGTGTCCATGAAAAATAATTGTACATTTGTTTCCAAAAGCCAGTTAGTTGTTGTTGTTCAGTAAGACTGTGTCCAGTGCTGCCTTCTAGTAGGCAGTACCCTGGTAAGGTTCTCAGTCCAGCTCAGGGGCCTGCATGGGTCCCACTGGGGAGAGAGCTGTATCTTCCTGAACAAGACTCAATTGGCCAGCAGCATCAAAGTAGGGCCTTTATTAAATGAGAGCCTGCAAAGCTCCCTCACAGACGGCAGCGCTGGAGGATCTTAAATGACATTAACCATGGAGCTGTTCTAACTTGCAGCTAAGGCTCAGAAGTGGGGCAGTGTGTAGAGGCATTTCAGATTAGGGATCGACCGATATTTATTTTTTAGAGACGATACCGATACTCTGTGAACTTTCAGGCCGATAGCTTACCGATATTCTGTACATTTACCATTTTGAAAAAATAAACTATTTCTACACAAATCTACTGTTAATTGAACATGTTTATTATTTATTTATTTTTGCAAATCTTTTTTTTTTTATTAAGGTAAATGCACAAAATATATTTTTTTATGTTTTCAAGATTATGTGTGTGTGTAGTGGATGCAGTGAGAGTATTTGATTAGTAAATGCAGTGTGTGCTGTGCATGACAACCGTGACAATTGTCACGGGCCCGGCGGCCCTGGGGGACCCGGGCCCCACGTGGATAAGCGGAACTGCCGCCAGTGCATCTGCACCGGGGCCCACACGCTGATGGGGCCCATCAGGTGGCCCAATCATTTAGGGCCACCCAATGGGCCCTATTATCTTCAGGGGCCTGATCAGCGCTGTAATAGCGCAACCGGGCCCTAAAAAGTGGGCCCCTTTTAAAAAAAAATGCAAGTGCTGCTGGGAGGAAGTGACGTCTGGTCACTTCCTCCCACTTTACTCCGCGCGGGAAGGAGGACGCAGCCTGAGGAGAGGCAGCCGATGCCCATCATCCCCAGCCACCCTCCTGCGACGAAATGGTAAGGAAGAGAGGAGGGTGGCTGGGGATGAGGTGTATGTGTGTATGCCAGTGTGTGTATGTTAGTGTGTGTACAGTGTGTGTGTATGTATGTGTGTTTGTATCTGTTTATCTAGATGTGTATCATGGTTTGCTTCTGTGTGTTTGTGTATCTAGATGTGTGTCAGTGTATCTGCGTGTATGTGTGTGTCTGTGTATCTGCTGGTGTATCTATACGTGTCATTGTTTGTTTCTGGGTGTCTGTGTATTTGCATGTGTGTCAGTATTTTTATCTATGTCTGTATGTGTGTTTTTGTGTGTCTGTACCTGCATGTATACCAGTGTTTGTATCGGCATGTGTCAGTGTGTTTATCTGGACCGATATGTGTGTTTGTGTCTGTATTTGAGTGTCAGTGTTTGTATCTGCACTGTATATACCAGGGGTCAGCACGTCAGCACCTATAGCACGTGGGCCATGCATGGAACTCGAGGTGCCTTTGCATGGCACTCAAGGCTGCCAGAGCCAAACAGACTCAGTGCAACCCGAGTGGTGATTGAAGGTGGTGAGGGATAATCCTCAATATATGCATTGCAGCACTTAGAGGAAGTGATCTCAGATTTCTTCCTGCCAGCACTTATGAATTGGACTCCATGCTGTAGTAAAGCAGCCTACAGCAGCTATCGCAGTTTTTGCCCTTGACCAGCACCTGGTCATCTGTCCCACTGGAGCCTAGGGAACCCACCCACACTGCTAGATATATACAGAGCTGCAAATGAAGCCTGTCCCTCATACAAATAATACAAACAGCCCACACACAAACACGCACAGTCTCCACAAACACAACACCACTGACAATCCACATACACACATACAACCCCAAAAGCAGCCTCTCACATGCAATACCACAAGCCACACATACACACCAAACACGCAATGTGATATATCATCCAAACACACAATTCCACAAGTAACCACCATAAGCAGCCCACATTCAAAGGCATCTTACACAATTCATGAACATATACAATATACAGCCCACATGCACACAAATACAATGTTACAAAGCAATTGGAGCACCCATAAATAACAGAAGCACAAAACGGCAACATACAAACTTTAATTAAAATAAATAAATACATAAATAAAAAAATAGGACCAGCACGTCATGGGACTTCAAGATCTTGTTTTGGCACAGTACTACTAAACGGTTGCTAACCCTGATATATACACTAGACTGATGTGCCTAGAGTAGAGGAGAAGCAGTGGGAGCCTGGAAAAGCAGAGGGAGCTTGGTGTAGAGTAGGAGCAGGGAGAGCCTCGGACAGAGAAAAATGGGAGATGCCACAGAGAAAAATATAAAAATTTGAAATAACGCAACTATATTAATTACAAACATTTTGCCATAATGTACCCATCGATCCACCTGATCTAAAAGACAACTTGGTATAAGGACGACACCCTGTGATCCGAGGAAGCCATATCTTCCTAATATCTAGGTTAACAGAGAAAATGAAAAAAGTTTGGGCATCTGAGGCACAGAAACCAAAAATACACTTTAGTATTGCACCATAGACAAAGGGAGATCCTGAGAATCTGTAAACAACCCTAAAAACAAACAAACAGGGGCATGCAGGAGATGTTTTTCTTTCAGCTAGTTTAACACCAACTGAAAACACTGATTGATGATCTCAGCAGGAGACAGGGAAATAGAAATTAATTAAAAATATTACATTTAATAGTCTTAAGTGAAATACACTTAACTGTATAACATGAATCAAGCCAGATGGTTAGAAAACTGCAAACCTATATTTGTCTTGACAGGTTCACTTTAATGTGTGCTTAAAGGAAGAGTTAGAAGACATTTATTGCATTTAAAACAAAAAAACTAAAAACTGCTTTACAGATTTTAAAACAGGCAGCTTACACACACCCTATATCAGGGATCGAAAAGTCGCCTGGCGGGTGGCTGCAAGCAGCGGAGGCCGGTGGCGAGGGAGCTGTAATTTTCCTCCTTTTCTTGCTCTGTTCCCTCGCCACTGTGATGCCAGGAGTCGGGATATAATGTCACTACAGCCCTGACATCACTAAACCCTGTGCGAGGTAGCAGAGCAAGAAAAGCAAGAAGATGACAACAGTCATACTGAACCCCAAGGAAAGAATCCACTCCCCTCCAAATACTCATGATTTGTAAGTACCGTATATACTAGAGTATAAGCCGACCCGAATATAAGTGAGGCACCTAATTTTACCCCAAAAAACTGGATAAACTTATTGACTCGAGTATAAGCCTAGGGTGGGAAATGCAGCAGCTACTGGTAAATACATACATACTATATATCTATATATATCTATATATATATATATATATATATATATATATATATAAATAAATAAAAAATTCAAGATGCACTCACAGGTCTTCAAATATAAGGAAAAAACTGGTGCTTTATTAATCCATACGTGATATACAACGAAAATCAATCAACGTTTTGACCCTGCCGGGTCTTTTTCAAGATCTTGAAGAAGACCCGGCAGGGTCGAAACGTCGATTGATTTTCGTTGTATATCACGTATGGATTAATAAAGCACCAGTTTTTTCCTTATATTTGAAGACCTGTGAGTGCATCTTGAATTTTTTATTTTTATGTTATTGACGCTTAAGATTTGCACCCAGGCAAGTAGTATATTGATTCTCTGTTTTAAGGAGAGTGCCAAGCCATCATCTCTTCATATATATATATATATATATATATATATATATATATATATATATATATATATATATATATATATATATATATATATATATATATATATATACATATACATATACATACACACACACATATACATACATACATACACACACACACATATACATACATATATATATACACACACACACACACACACACACACACACACATACATATATATATATATATATATATATACACACACACACACACACACACACACATACATATACATACATACATACATACACACACACACGGATACAGAGATACATACACACCCTTCCAGTGCTGTAATGACCTGTGTTGACGATATGCTCCCTGCTCTGCAATTAGTGCATGTTAAGTGCTGATGACTTGTTCCAGGGTTACAAAGGGAGCTTGATAAAGGCCCTAAGGGGTCGAAATGTTGCATTTTGGTTCTTGGGTCCAATAAAATTGCCTACTCTTTGGAACATTTTGGAGTACCTGGATTACTTTTCTACTAATATATTGTTCCAGGGTTATGGCCTGCAGCTGGTGCCCGGATTATGGCCCGTGTGTAGCTCTCCCTGTCCCCTGTATGAGTGGGGGGTACCCAGCTGATGGGCAGTGCCCAGTCAGTGCCTGTACTCCAGGGAGTAGTACCCACCACAGTCAGTAGCCGGCAGCCAGGCACTGGATACACCAACTGGCCGTGCTCTCTGGCTGTGCAGCAGGTTCTCCCACCCGGTAAACAGGCCGCAGCGCCTCCCCGTCCTTTCCTGCACAAAGCAGCCGCAGTCAGAGCTGTCTGTGTCCCCAGCATATAGCACAGTGCAAGCGGAGTACACAGCCAGCCCTGGCAGCGCGGGCACCTACCATGGTACAGATAGAAGCAGACACCAGGGTAGGAGGTAGGCGGGCAGAGGCTGGGCTCCGCGGGTGGGACGCTCTGGGCTGCGCTCGGCCACGTTATGTGTGTAGGTGACCGGCCCGCTCCAATCGCATGGGAAAGGTGTTTTTACTCACCTTCCCCCCCCCCACAGCGTGCCAGTCTGGCCTCACCTCCATAGGAAAGCATTTGTGCACGCACAGGTCTCATAGAGATGCATTGAATCAATCAATGCATTAGTATGTCAAAAACTCAGCGCCTCCATGCAGAACCTCTGTGTAGATGCTGAAGATAGGTGCGGCACTATACTAGGAAGCACCTCTAGTGGCCATCTGAGTGGCTTACTAGACAGCAATGTAAACACTGCTTTGAAAAGCCTGCAGGGACAGGCTTTAGTGGTTCTGGTGACTATAGTGTCCCTTAAGAATTGTATTTCAGTTTTTGAAAATAAAACTTTGTTAGTTTTTAAAAAATCCTGGTTCCTAACTTTTTAGTTGGCTCCTAGATTCAGAGAAATTTTGTCAAGCCATGCACTATATGATGGTGCATAGAGCTTATCCAATAACATAGGCAAATAAAAAAATTCAAGTTACCAGGACCAAACAATACATAGCATTTTCAGCAAATTTTGATAGTAGAGTGCATACTATAAAAACCTTAAGATGTTACCATGACAACAAGTAGATCCTAACAAACATAAAATACCATAAACCATTTGACCTAAACAAAATCTTGTTCTGAACATTAAACAGCAGGTTTAAAGAGTGCATCGGGATTTACTTCTTGCATGATGAGCAAAAATTATATGCATAATATATATTTTTGCAAACATTTATTTTCCCACACCTGAAAAGGTTTATTTGAATCGAATGCCTTTTAATCTGCCCAAACAAATCGATCCACCCAGGATTACCTGTGGACTCGAATTCAATTAATAAAACTCCACAGGGAAATCCTGGACAAAATCAATTTTTCTAGCAAATAAAATGGCAAATGAGAGGGCAGATAATAAAATATGTAAAATAATTATAATAATAAATTATATATATATATACATACATACATACATATACACATACATATACATATACACACACACATATACATATATACACACACACACACACTTTATTTCTTGTATATCACAATTATTGCTGGAACAATCTCCCCCTTGATCAAAGCACTATGGCTGGAACAAACGCACACCAGATCAAAGTCCTAACATGATCTTATTTAAATCAGTGGGCCAAGGAATAGAGTCCAGAAACCAAAGACCCATGCGACCTGCAGAAAGACAAAAAAAAACTAAACCAGCAACCATCATTCTGTTTGCCATGTTTCAATCCTAAACTCCCTTTTTGTCATACTGTACCCCACATTCAGCAAATTTGTCAAGTTATGCCATCTTGTGTCAAAATAAACAGATATTCACACAAAAAAGAGGCTGTCCCATCACAGCAAGAACTTAGTTCTCAAACAATCTGTAGCTTTATGAACTTTAAACCAGCAGATAAAAGACAGAACAAGACATACTATAGTTTTACACCGTTGAAATATGTGGCTTGAAACAAGTGAAAACAGGCTCTTATGTCATACAATACAAACTGCAACATTATGGTATGTTTATTCTTGTCCCATTTAAAATTGGTTATAGACACTAAAATTGTTTATTACTCAAAGGTAATTCACAACCTTCAAGTGCATAGTGTGTATTACATTTACAAGTATCAAAGTACCAAAAAGTTACAATAAAGTAATGTTATGGGTTTTAGAATATTTAAAGGAATACTCCAAGCACCATAATAAGTATAACATATTTGTTTGAGTGCAGTGAATCATCCCCACAACTTGAGAAACTTATTTAATTCTACTTTAAAAGAATTAACTGGGGGACAAAAAAAAAAAAAAATGGCTTGAGAAATGCATGATTTTTTTTGTGGGGAGCATAACATTTGCACAGCATTCAACAAGGCAAGGCAGGAATTAAAAAAAACAAACAAAAAAAACCCTCTGCCACATCATGCTGCCTCTTCTTTGCCAGTTACTGTAATGATGGATGTCTGAGTGTTAATGCATTTGTGTCTTTAAATGAATGTGTGACAAAACGCCTGTGGAGATCCTGGTGCCATTAGCCTTTTTATGTAATCTTCTTTAGACACCTTTTCTGAATTATCAAGTAGGAGTGAAAAATACAAGAGAAAATAGCAGCGTAAAGGAGTAAGTTGAGGAGGAGTGTATACCCAGCCTCCTGACCCCAGAGTTCAACTAACTGGGCAAGCCACCATTGTTTAAGACTGCAGAGTGTGTAGCATGCTTATTAGTGACAACTTTATGTTAACAAGTACCAAACACTCAATAAGTTTCTATGGCAAATTCTCAAACTTCATCACTCTGAACCTGATATGCCTTAGAGGCGCTGTAGTGGTGCAAGGTGTCCCCGGGCAACATACCACTGTTAGAAGTAAATAAGTTCATTGCACTGCTGTTGGTGCATAGAATATACTCACACAACATATAGCACGCTTATCAGTAAAACAACCTTGTGCTTTATTTGCCTAAATAGGGCTTGATTTAAAGGGAAACTAATGGGCAGAATAACTTTTTATTTTTTTAATGGACACTATAGTCACCTGAACAACTTTAGCTTAATGAAGCAGTTTTGGTGTATAGAACATGCCCCTGCAGCCTCACTGCTCAATCCTCTGCCATTTAGAAGTTAAATCCCTTTGTTTATGCACCCTAGTCACACCTCCCTGCATGTGACTTGCACAGCCTTCCATAAACACTTCCTGTAAAGAGAGCCCTATTTAGGCTTTCTTTATTGCAAGTTATGTTTAATTAAGATTTTCTTATCCCCTGCTATGTTAATAGCTTGCTAGACCCTGCAAGAGCCTCCTTTATGTGATTAAAGTTCAATTTAGAGATTGAGATACAATTATTTAAGGTAAATTACATCTGTTTGAAAGTGAAACCAGTTTTTTTTGTTCATGCAGGCTCTGTCAATCATAGCCAGGGGAGGTGTAGCTAGGGCTGCATAAACAGAAACAAAGTGATTTAACTCCTAAATGACAGTGAATTGAGCAGAGAAATTGCAGGGGAATGATCTATACACTAAAACTGCTTTATTCAGCTAAAGTAATTTAGGTGACTGTAGTGTTCCTTTAATACTTTTATGCCTTCTTACACTTTATCGTTTTATGTCTGTCATCCCACTTTTAGCATTAAAAATTAGTTGTAAATACCCGGTTTCTTAGCTTGTTTCGAGAAGCACGTCACAGACCTTGCAGCTACTCCTCCCTCTTGCTTGCTGACTCTTCTTATACTTCTCATTCACTCAAATGATTCTTAAAAAAGTATCTTTGCGCTCGTCCATTTAAATGGTTCTCATGGTAAAGCATTGAATCCAAGCATTAAGTCGCTTTAGATGTATTCATGCAAGTAGTGAGGACATTTATTGTCACAAAGACAGGACCTAGAGATGAGTTTACTAAACATCAATATTTTAGATTGCAGGGCTAAATTAAAAGGGGCATTGCACCAGAACACTTGATCTCATTGACTTGATCTAGGTGCAATGCCCTTGCAACTGAAAATATTGACATTTTGGAGGAATAAAACTGCAAAGCTAACACACCTCTCGGAAGAAAGCCACTAGAGGCGCTTCCACAGCTATAAACAAGTAAAAGCCTCTCATAGAGAGCATTTGATTGGTGCAGCAAAGCATTTTGCTACATATAAACACTAGCCTCCCAATGTTTCTCTATGGGGAAGCATTGGATTGGCTTAGATCATCAGTCTGGATGATCTCTGCCAGGGAGATAGGGTGGAAGCACAGAGAGCAGCACCCCGACATAAGTTAAGTACATTTTACCTTTTAAACCTCTGCAAGAGAGGGTGGGGGAGGGAATCACTATAGTGTTAGGAATGTATTATAGCATCCTTTAACCCCTTAAGGACACATGACATGTCTGACATGTCATGATTCCCTTTTATTCTAGAAGTTTGGTCCTTAAGGGGTTAAAGTCTATGGAGCCCTTCTATCTAATTTTATAGATGGATCATTTTACATTTTTTTTTGTTTTTTTTTAACAGATTGTGATCATTTGAAAAGCTTTTCCAAAACTATTAAAACAAGCTCATTCGGGAGGTCAGATTGGCATGCTTGATGGCTCCATCTCCAGATCAGGCCAGACCAAAGCGATGGCAACGTGCAAGGCTTATCTTGGAGACAACAGCGTGCAGTCCTGCTCTCTGGCATCGTGTCTCATCATTACCTTTCATATTGTCACCTGTTGAGCACTGGTTTTATTTTACTGTTATACTATTGATTTGGAGCAGATTTTGAGCCCCTCTTACTGTTCACTTTTTAATTTTAACTGTTTACTACTCACTTCATCACTATATGTTTATTCACTGAATAAAATTTAGTGAAACATATCCTGTTTTTCATACATCTGTCACTTGTCATCGTTTTTTTTTTTTTTTTTTTTAATATATTTAAAGCAGACCATAATTTGGATTTACTTTTCAAGCCAAAACTAGACACTGGCTGGTTGCCAATCACTGTCACAATGTGAAGACATACATTTCATTATTATATGTGACATTATCTGCATGTTACTTCCGCAAAGGCAAATACGTTTTAACATGTACTGCATTGAGGATCATGTCACACTGTGTGATAAAAAATATAAAAAAAATAAAAACATACTGCACATTTGATTAATATGTTCCTTTTAAAACTCCTGGAAAGTAGCTGCCATTAATTCAGCTTCTCTCCCTTTAATACATCTGGAGATTATCTTAGGAGAATCAGACTGTCTCTGTCACCCCAGATTCCCTTCCAGTATGTCAGCAACGAGGAGGACTGAATTAGGCACAGCAGCCGTAGAGAATGTAACTACCACCAATGACAGGCTGACTAAGACATCTAGAATTTTAAATTACTTTAAAAAAAAAAAAAAATTACAAGTAAATACATCTCTTCATCACACTCGTTCAACACCCACACTATCTCCTATTTACCTTTCACCCAGAATAATAAGATTTCCCACTTTCACAGCAATAAGAGTGAACCTTGGTCACGCCAACTGTTGCATGTTTCTACAAGTTGCTCAGCCAAACAAGAGGCAAGCTTAGGGTTGCCAAATCTACCATTGCTGAGTACCAATAACTGAGAACTAGTCATGCTGCTGGGTAATGAATGAAAACTGCTGCCCATCAACACCTATAATACAGGGACTGTAGGAGGGCAAATCAAATAAATTCCAAAGAAGAAACCAGAAGGCCTGTCTTGAATAGTTTTACGCTGATTTCGCACAACTGATAAACTCCTGTAGAGCAGCACTGTATATGTATTACTCATCAAGATGAACTAGTACTAACTATACAGAAAATCAACATGATTTAAGCACCCCTGAGGCTGGATGCGGATTATAGGCAAGGTTGTCCAGAGGTGTTTGTATGCCTATGGAGGTCCTATGGGGTGTTGGCTCATAAACCCAATCTTTCCACACGTATACCTCCCAACATTTCAAATAACATTAAAAAGAGTCCTTCTATGTCTAAGGATGTGGGTGGCTGTGTTGCCATGAGCAGGGCGTTCAGAATATTTTTGGTGAATTAATATTTTATGCAACTAAAATGCTATTTTGAACAAAAATGTATCTTATTTACACAGACTGGTTTCTACATACAATTATTGCTGTTTAAATACACATTACTGGGAGTATCATTGTAGTCTAGACACATTACTGTATTACTGTAGTCTAAAGACATATTGCAGTTTAAAGACACAGTACTGTAAGTATTACTGAAGACTAAAGGCACATTACTGTGAGTATTATTGCAGTTTAAAGACACAGTACTGTAAGTACTATTGTAGTCTTGACACATTACTGGGACTAAAGTAACATTACTGTGAGTATTATTGTAGCCTAAAGACACATTAATATGAGTATTATTGTGGTCTAGACACATTACCGGGAGTATTAATGAAGACTAACGGCACATTACTGTTAGTATTATTGCGGTTTTAAGACACAGTACTGTAAGTACTATTGTAGTCTAGACACATTACTGGGAGTATTATTGTAGCCTAAAGGCGCATTAATATGAGTATTATTGTAGTCTAGAAACATTACTGGGAGCATTACTTTAGACTAAAGGCACATTACTGTATTATGGCAGTTTGAAGACAAAGTACTGTAAGTACTATTGTAGCCTAAACACATTACTGGGAGTATTATTGTAGTCTAAAGACACATTACTGGGAGTATTATTGTAGTCTAAAGACACATTACTGGGAGTATTACTGTAGTCTAAAGACACATTACTGGGAGTATTATTGTAGCCTAGACACATTACTGGGAGTATTATTGTAGCCTAGACACATTACTGGGAGTATTATTGTAGCCTAGACACATTACTGGGAGTATTATTGTAGTTTAAAGACACATTACTGAGAGTATTATTTTAGTCTAGACACAGTACTGTAAGTACTATTGTAGTCTAGACACATTACTGGGAGTATTATTGTAGCCTAGACACATTACTGAGAGTATTATTGTAGTTTAAAGACACATTACTGAGAGTATTATTGTAGTCTAAAGACACATTACTGAGAGTATTATTGTAGTCTAAAGACACATTACTGAGAGTATTATTGCTAAGTGGCTCTGTTTAACACTCAGACACATCAACAATAGTGAGTTCCTAAAAAAGAGGGACAGAGGGAGTTGAGCCCCAAACAGGGACTGTCCCCCCTGCACAGGGGCACTTGGGAGCTATGTGTGTATATAAAGCCCCCTCCTCCCCATGTGTTGCTGAGCCCCACTCACCATCATTATACTGACAATAAAACCTAATCCCATGGCAGTCACTGAATTCCCTGCTACTGGCCCCCACCAGGCCCTCTTACTACGTCATGTGTCGGTGCCCGAGCTCCTCTGCCAGCCAGGTGACTGTGACCCACCCTGTGACACCCACACAGCCCCCCTCACCCCCGGTGCTGTATATTTACCGGGCTCAGTGACCTGCTGCTCTGGGACGGTCTGTGTACGGCGGCCGGGGCGGGACGTAACAATGAAAACGCGCTGCAGCGCAGAACTCCCAGCCGCTGCCCAGGCTGTGCTGCCTGCTGGGAATGACAGGTCAAGGCCATGGGAAGGGGTACTGCTGCCACCTGCTGGTTCGCAGTGTAGTAGCACCAGGAGGACCTGGGTGCAGATATATCCAGTTATTAGTCACTGGAGGGGTATTGGAAGTGTCACTGCCTGGGAGCCTTCTTATGGCCTGCTTACATGATCACTTCTAAAATAGCAGCAGACACACAGGGGGGCTCCATGTCTCTTCATGAAATAGATAAAAGGGGAATATAAGTGGAAAGCCTGAGGCAGTTTCAGTGCTGACATGCTGGATGTACATTTCTCAAAATATTATTATATCTGCTTCCAGAAAAATAGGTGGCTGCTAAATATGTGCTTTGGTTAACACAGGGAATCTATGTCAAGGTTATAATATATCCATTCTTTTTCTCTTATAGGCACCAAGATATAGGAGATCTCAAAAAAAATTATTGGGTTAAGACCCCGTTCAAAATACACACATTTTACTGCATTGACTAGTACCCTTTACAATGTCTGCTTGTAATTGATTGTTTCATTGTTTGTTCATAAATTTTATTTTATATGAATTTATATATATATATATATATATATATATATATATATATATATATATATATACACACAATCAATCAGGAGCACTCCCTTGGATTTTCAAAGAAGATATTTAATCCAGTGTTAATAACTCACATCAACATTTCGACCCGACAGGGTCTTTATCAAGATAATAACAACGTGCAAATAGTATCAATATATACCAAAATAAGAAGAAATCTCTCTCTCTATATATATATATATATATCATTATTGTTGAAAATTGATATGAACATTTATATATATCTCTTAAATATGCACCTATAAGATTTATTGTGATCTGTATATATTTGATCATTCAATAAAATATTAAAATAATAAATATGTGCTTTGGTTATCAGAGTTCCACATTCAGCGTAAATACAATTTTATGTGTAAATTGAGCTGACGTGGAGATAAATCAGTTGTTCCCAGGCACAAATCAATAAAATAATTTATTTATATATATATATATATATATATATATATATATATATATATATATATACATGCACTGCCTGGCCCAAAAAAAGTTTGCCACCTAAAAAAAGGTCACACACTCTAATATTCCGTTGGACCCCCTTTAGCTTTGATTACGGCACACATTCGCTGTGGCATTGTTTCGATAAGCTTCTGCAATGTCACAGGATTTATTTCCATCCAGTGTTGCATTAATTTTTCATCAAGATCTTGTATTGATGATGAGAGAGTCGGACCACTGCGCAAAGTCTTCTCCAGCACATCAAAAGATTCTCACTGGTTTTAAGGTCTGGACTCTGTGGTGGCCAATCCATGTGTGAACATGACGTCCCTGAACCACTCTTTTATAATTTGAGCCAGATGCATCCTGGCATTGTCATCTTGGAAAATGCCTGTGCCATCAGTGAAGATAAAATCCTTTGATGGAATAAACTGGTCATTCAGTATATTCAAGTAGTCAGTTGAATCATTCTTTGGGCACATAATGTTGCTGAACCTAAACCTGACCAACTGCAGCAACCCCAGATCATAGCACTGCCCTCACACGCTTGTACAGTAGGCACTAGGCATGATGGGTGCATCACTAAATCTGCCTCTCTTCTTACCCCGATGCGCCCATCACTCTGGAACAAGGTAAATTTGGACTTATCAGACCACATTTAATAATGCGTTGGACAGTTCTTAACCCAATTTTAGTAGTTTCTGCAATCTCATCAGATGTTTTCTCTGCTTGATGCATGCCAATGATTTGACCCTTCTCAAACAGATTAACATCTTTTCCACAACCATGGGATGTGTCTTTCGACATGGTTGTTTGAGAAATGAGAAGCTACTCATTCCATCAATTAAGGTTAAATAACTTGTTGCCAGCTGAAAGATAATCGCCCATGCAGCAACTATCCAATAGCAACTATCTTACCTATTTGCTTAGTTAAATCCAGGTGGTAACTTTTTTTTTTGGCCAGGCAGTGTATATATATATATATATATATATATATATAACCAGGGACAATAAGCCGTGTAATAGTATTGAGGGTATTAGTAGGATTTTGGATAACTCGGTTGTGGTGGGCCGGGCCCAACGTTCGGGTAGGCTTGTAAATATAGAGGGCCCACCGACTGAATGGCTTGTAAAAAAGTAAGTGGTGGATGGGCTGAAACCGGCGTTAACAGCCCAGTGAGAGGGGTGGCCCGTGTTTTTCTAGCCGGGTATCCCCTCCCACAATTACAGGCTACGCCTTTCTATTTGTAGTTGGGGACAATAAGCCGAGTAATAGTATTGAGGGTATAAGTAGGATTTGGTATAAGTCGGTTGTGGTGTGCCGGGACCGACGTTCGGTTAGGCCTGTAAATAAAGAGGGCAAAAAGTTTAATGGATAAACACATTAATACACATAACCAATACTTTAACCACCAGACAGGCGTATGCACGTAAGTTACTGTGAGTGTCAAATAATTGGTCTAGTATATAGACCTGGAATCATTGCTGATTGACATGGATTTGTCTCTGTAGGTGATATGACATACGTTGTGATGTTTGTGAGCTAACTTAAGGATGAGGTGGCAAAAGGATATGAACACCACCAAGGTGTGATAGGGTACTTGTTGACAAAATGATGGGCCATGGTGCACCATATCGGTAGTGGCCAGAGCTCTGTTATTTGAATGGCAGACATTGGCAGAGTGTCATTTGTGCCAGCAACTGTACAAGGCCGTAATATGACTTAATGTAGTATAATTCTAATTGAGGGGAAACACCAATTGTCTTCCTCTCCGGCCCCCACCCCTGAGCGGTGGGTGGGGGCCATACATAACAATAAGGGGGGGACCCATTGTCCTCCCCCCGGCCACCACCCCTGAGCTGCGGGTGGGAGCCCTAAATGAAAAAGACCCCCAGGTGACTAGGGGTACTAAACCCTAGTCACCCCCAAAACAAAAATAATAATTACTACCTACCCCCCTCACTCTAAAAATAGTGAGGGGGGAATAAAAGAACTAAGTACCTGTAAAAAAACTAAAACTTACCATTTGATGTCTTCTTTTTTCTAAAATCTTAATTTTTCAGCCTCAAAAAAGGCCAAATAAAAACCATAATACCCGTCAAAAAAAAATAAAATAAAAAGAGAGCAAAAATCAGATGAAAAAGAAAAACCCAGATGCTAAAAAGTAATCCAACTTCACCCAGCGAGGGCACGAGGCGCAGACTGAGCTCCACAGGGCAGGAAAGGCTTATAAAGCCGCGATGCCCTGCAGTTTGATCAGGGCACTCTGATTGGTTGGCTTGGAGTTCAACAAATCAGAGTGCTAGTCATTTTACACAGCGTGGGAAAGCTCTTTGGAATTTTCCCACGCTGTGTAAAATGACACAGAGCACTCTGATTGGTTGGATTTCAAGCCAACCAATCAGAGAGTTATGAGTCAAATTACACAGCGTAGGAAAATTCCAAAGAACTTTCCCACGCTGTGTAAAATGACACAGAGCACTCTGATTGGTGGATTTCAAACCAATCAATCAGAGTGCTGTGACAGGTAAATGTAGAGACTTACCTGTCAATCTCTTTATTTACCTGTCAGAGCACTCTGATTGGATGGCTTAAACCAACCAATCAGAGCGCTCTGAGCCTAATCGCAGGGCGTGGGAAGGCTTTATAAGCCTTTCCCTGCCCTGCGGAGCTCAGTCTGCGCCGTGTCCTCTAGGGGTGAAGATGGATTATTTTTTTGGTGTCGGTTACTTTCTTTTTCGTCTGATTTTTGGGGGGCTGAAAATTTAAGATTTTAGAAAAAAACAAGACATCAAATTGTAAGTTGTTTTTTTTTTTTTTTACAGGTTATTAGTTCTTTTATTCCCCCCTCACCATTTTTAGGGTGAAGGGGGTAGGACCATAGGTCCCCGCCCCTTATTGTCATTTAGGGCCCCCACCTGCCGCTCAGGGGTGGCGGCCGAGAGGGAGGACAATAGGTTCCCCCCCGCCTCTCAGGGGGGAGGACAATAGGTCCCCCCCTCATTGTTATTTATGGCCCCCACCCCCCTCCCAGAGATCCTGAGCCCAATACACCGTTTTGGTACATATCTGAAAAAGACCTTGCCTCTGGCACCACCCTGTCTGCTGATGTGAGGGAAACAATGTCGTTGTCTGACCCCATTGTAATAGTCCCTCAATCAACCAAGATTTCAATCAGTGAGGGGAGTGAAGAACTGCCTTAAGAGCTCTGAAGTTAGTGGACTATGTTTCTTAGGACCAAGAACGCTGGCACATTAGAAAAAGTAGACGAGTGACCCAGCCTGTGTTAGATGCATTCTGTGGTGAAAATGACTCCTTCTATAGGCTGAAAGGAAAGATTTGTCAGAAAAAACTTGACGTTGTCCACCAGTTTAGCCGAACTTACGCTTTTTTCAAAGAGAATCTAGGAGACAGAAATCCAAGTACGTATCCAATCCACACTTTGACCCAGAGGAGAGAATTTTCCACTGTAGCGGCCAAATCCAGATTTTGCCCAGTTGACCGCAGGAATTGAAGATGTCAGACATCCCAGCAATTTCATTTCCTGTTCTTATGGAGGAATTTTCACTTTATTAGTAATTGGACCTTTCCTTTATGAGTGCAGTAGATGCAGAGGTAACTTTTAAGGTTAACATGAACCTCAGAAAAACCTATGTTTCCTGGAAAAGAAGAAAATACATTATAGTCTCTGTATCCAACCGTGTTGTTGTAGCGCTCTGCTAGTTACCTAAACATACTTATAGGGCAACCGTCCCGATTAGCAATAAGTAGCCAAACTCCCAAGTAAAGAATGCCTCGTTCCCTAAAATATGCTGTTATGGGAGTGTTTTGAAGAGCAATAAAATCTCTTCAATCGACTTATTATGGCGTATTTTCAGAGGGGCCGCAATAGGGATTTGAGGGAATTCTGAACCTCAGGAGAGGAACCAATTAATGTAAATTCATAACCGGTCTAAAGGAATGATCCGAGATTGATAACCAGGAGATACCTTAGGAACCCAACGAACTTCGTGGTTCACAGAATCATATCTCAAACTCCTTGAATACAACAGGAACACTGTTTCTGTAAATAGAGAATCAGATGTTCGGAAGATTATGGATTGGGCAGATTTGAAAAGAGTAAGCGGTGCCCTCTTTAACTAGATCAAGAAACCAGTGATTGCAACTAGGTTCTACTTAAAAGCCAGGCAAGAGACATTCAGATACATACTGGTTCCAAAATTCAACCTGGGAATGTGACTCCATTGAATGGTACTCCAGTCATCTACCTCAAAGGGATGAAGTGCTGAGTTAACCCTGCAGAGGAAATTAACCTGCTAACCCCAAGGGTTGAACAAGGTCTAAACCCATTGAGCTATCCACACTTGGTAAAGAAATGCAGGATTATGCCTCCAAGCTTCTTGGTGTCCGAAACACCTACTTGTGTCGGGCCTAGTTCTACTTGTCTTGAGGCAGAGCTTTTTTCCTTTTTTGACATAGGTGATAAAAGATATCTTCTTTCCTAATGGGAGTAAACAGGGGACCGAAAAGGATGCTAAACTGCTGTCCAAGCTTAAGCCACCAGGATATAAGGGAAACAGCAGATCAACCCATGATCTTGGCCGTCATTGTCAAATTTTATTAGTCAAATCCATATAAAGTATGTGACAATCACAATAAAACAGGAAACTGATGAGCTGCTTATCAGGAAACTTAAATAACCTCCATTAACGATTGTAAACAAAGTTATATGTTTTTGGACACCACATCACCTGCCAGCAAAGACCCATATCGAAACCCAGCAGTCTGGAGAGATCGTCTGCAAGAGGCCTCAGCCTTCTTGACGACAGGGTTTTTAAAGCAGCTATTTCTGTAGATTTTATGGATTCCCAGTGTACCTGGGGTGATGGTAAACATAATAAATGCCGGGCAAGAAAGGCTCATTAGACAGAGTGTTCCCATTTCTGCATATGAGAGAGACATAAGGGTTCGAGGAACAGATAACCCTCATTAAAGTTTAGCAGATTTATCCTGCCTCATGACCGATTCATTCCTAATTTCTCAGTACATCAGGTGGGAACCAACTCCACAGAGTATGATGAACCAGCTATGTCTTAAAGGGACACTCCAGGCACCCAGACCACTTCTGCCCATTGGAGTGGTCTGGGTGCCAACTCCCACTACCCTTAACCCTGCAAGTGTAATTATTGCAGTTTTTTTATACACTGCAATAATTACCTTGCAGGGTTAACTCCACCTCTAGTGGCTGTCTACTAGACAGCTTCCGTGTCTCTAGCACAGATTTTCAATGCTTTCCTATGGGGAGCTCTAATGTGCATGCCCAGCATTCATTAGGGCTCCATGGCCGTGGGGCGGGCGGGATCAGTCTCACCCACCAGCCGACGTAATGCCGAAGAGGAGCTGGCAGCGGCAGAAGAAGCAGCGACATGGGACATGCCGCTGCCTCTGGTAAGTGACTGAAGGGGTTTTCACCCCTTCAGCAACCGGGGATTGGGAGGTGGGAGGGGACCTGCAGTGCCAGGAAAACGGATTGTTTTCCTGGCACTGGAGTTTCCCTTTAAGAAGAGGTAGAATAATCAGGGTTGTCAAACATGCGGCCCCCCAGATGTTGCTGAACTACAACTCCCATGATTCTTTCAATGAAACAGATAGCCAGGGAATCATGGGAGTTGTAGTTCAGCAACATCTGGGGGGCCGCATGTTTGACAACCCTGAGTAGATAAACATTCAACCAGACATTAGAAGTAATCGAAGGACACTTCTCTTCGGTCTCTGCGGAACATCTCAGGCAGAGCAGCTGATACACTGTTTGATTCTCTATAATAATCCAAAGATAGGAATGACTGCATATTCTCTGCTTAATTTTACCCAAGAAATTGCAGGACCTTGGTCATATTAATAACCATATTAAGAGTAGTACAGATACAATAAGCAAAAGCCTTGTATAGCAGAGGCATTCCACGGTGTACAAACAGAATATTTTGCATATACAGTCTACTTTCTGCAAAACAATTCCATCCATAACTTGCAATTTTAATCAGAACAGTGTGGGGGGTTGGTGACACGGGGAACCCTTCTGACAAGCTTCCTGTGGCCAGAGGGAACAGCACAGTGAGCCGCACTCGGCGGTTTCCAGGAAGTTCAGGTTCGCGCATGTGCAATAGCGCACCAGGAACTTCGGTGGAACGCAACACGACCCGGGCGTGCGTTGCACACTGTGCGCAGGCCTGCAACATAATGAAGGCGTCCCACGGCCCGCCCATTTTTACCAAGCCGGAACATACTCGGCGCAAAGTTAAACAGAAAGGGCTCCGGAACCTCCATGGACGGAGCCATGCCGCTTAGCCTACCACCTGGGCGGCTATCGGGCTACTTCCCCCAGACAGCAACCTGTGTGCCTCACCTTCAATGGATGCTTGATCCGTCCCGTGCTGGGACAAGGAAGAACTGAGGTGGGTTTGCCGTGGAAAGCCCTTTATAGAGGAAAGGGGAGGGACTTTTCTTAATCACCTATCTTGAAGATGCTTGTCCCAATTTGGAAGCATAACCCATATGTACTGCCACTATATGTCAGAAAAAAAGTGGACACTATAGTGTGTAGTAGTTTGTAATAGTTTGGCATTGTAAAACAGGTAGATAGGAATTGCACTCACATTTATTGGAGCCTAATGTATAACTTCTTTAGACAGCATGGAGTTGTATAATCCCCACTCTTTGGAAAACAATAAAGTAATGAAATAATTGCATTTAAAAATAACACTGATACCTTATGCGGGTATTGTACCGCTCAAGCACATCGCTCCATTTCCTGCAACGGCATCTCTTATCTCCTTTGTTTCTCCAGTTGTATAAAGTACCACACTGTATTATTCCCCCTTTGTCCTCCTGGTTTTTGTTGCATACATCACCTGAGGTCACATCAAGGATGGCCCCCATCTTTCGTCTACCACTACCTCATGTGAGAAACTTCGGCCTGGGTTGTTCGAGCTGCCTGCTTGCATTTACCAGTATCCTCTTGGTGATTTTTTTTTTTTTTTTTTAATTATAAATGATAGTATAGTAATAATACATTAGACAGAATGTACAGAAGAAGTGCTCTTTATTTTTACTCAAGAACAACCTGAATTTGCTGTAGAATAGAGTCAAGAATTTAAAATCACGGTGATCCAATTTACAGCTTCATTCATACAGCCAAGATTCATTTCATATGATCCTAAATGTACGCTATTGACATGTAGGTGGACAGGCTGATTTCTGCAGCTTTCAATCTTACAGTGCAGTGTGTGTATTTGTTCAATTTTTTAAATTAACTATTTAGAGCGCTCACACTAAAAGGTAATTTAATTACTTTTTTATTCCTTCATTGCCTCTTTTCTACATTCATCTTGTCAATTCTAATTTTACTGTTTTTTTCCCCCCCATTGGTTACAGGTAATACCGAATATTTGTGGTTGGATTTTGCAGCAAATAAGAGAAAAGGAAAAATCATTGCTAAAACCCCCCAAAAAAGTAAGAAAATAGACAAGATAAATTTAGCTTTACTTCCATTAAAAACTCACTATATTTTCTTAATTTTTTTTTTTAACCAAAATATAAACCCCCTTCATGAGAGATGACATGACAGACTTATCATGGGTCATAAGATATGCTTAAATCCATGTCCTAAAGAGGTTAAATAACGTGCACTTTGAACAAGGGCCCAAATTAACTTTACATAGGCTTTCTATTTGGTTCACGTCATCTCTGCGTCTGCAAATTGATAGAATATGGTTGCTAGATTACGTGGTCACTTTAAGGGCAGGCTCGATGTTACACAATTTAAATACATGAAAAGTGGGCAGCGTCTATATTATTACAGGGAAGAAACCGCAAACGTGAATTTCAGCCGGCACAATGAGCTCTTTGCGGGGCCAAATGGTAAGTATACTATATTCCCTGTTCAGGTCACACAAAATGTTCGGCTTGCGTGGCCGGACAAGGGGAGCAGCGAGTGCCTGGTGCAGGTAAATTCGTAACAGTTACAACTTGAAAATCAAAGGAATTCCGGAGGCAGTAGGCACAGATGAACTGCCACACTTTACCTAATTGGTAAAACTGGACTGCATGTTTCATCTGCCTAAACTGGCTAATGCCCCTGCTTCTACATTGGACCTTATAATCACTTTTTAAACCAACCAGACCCCATTCTTCATGGCAGTTTGGGGGAAAACCCCAGTTCAATTTGACGTTTAGACTTTTCACTTTCCCAGATCTCACATGGAATAGCCTCATCTGGTGTAGATCCTTAAGATCAAGGATCTCTTCCGATCCAGGGACATTGCTTACCATTGGAGAGTTGCCAGGGTGATTATTTTCCCAATGGAATACTCACAGGGTGCAGAGTCCTTAAAGATCTGTAAACCCATGTGCGCAATCTGAAGTTGCTACGAATACACAGCTAGTCTGTTTGCAACCCTGCATTCACTCCTCTCTTTCTTCCCTCAACCCTCTCATTTACATTGGTGGTGACCTGACTGGCTCTTTGAACACTGTCTCCATACAGCGGTATTTTGACATACCAAGTTTGATTGGCAGCCCAAGGCCTCTACCACACTTCCATTGATGCATTTTGGCTTTCTTTTCAGTTGCTGATTTTTTAAAACTTTTGTTTTACTTGGGGATGCTCTCCTGATATAGATCTATACAAGTTCCTTTCCAGTTTGATCTCACCTAAGCATCCCCTCTGTTTTCATACATGTCCATTTTATAATTATGTTTATGAGGGAAATAAATTCCTCCTCCTCCCCCACCTATATCTGTTTGTGTTGCCTTCTCCATTAAGTGGGTGGGAGTATTTTCTCTGTGGGGTGGGCTGTTATTGAGGTCAATGCTTTACGGATCTAGGGAGATTTCAAGACTTTTGAGCCACTAATTTTACAAAAACCCTCTCTTCACTTGATCTCCTGTGTATAATGCTGTTTTTTTTGTCATATGTATTATGCTTTTGACACTGTATTTCATGTTGTCTTGCTGGAGTGGGATAAAGAAACAAATATATATATGTATATATATAAAAAGTTCACTTAATTAAGTAAATAAAGACATTGTTGCTGGATATTATAAATATTCGATAAGGTCCTCTTTATTGAATAAAGAACAATCTGTACAGTGCCCAACACAGGCAACACCCATTGAAACAATTAAACCTCGTAATTTTTTACTTCTTCAGGCTCTTTAGATGGATCACCTCCTCTCTCCAAGTACAGGTTATTGTATGGATACTGTTTAGGAGCCTGGAAAAAGAAAGAATGTCATGATACAAAAGGAATTTCCTGTCATTTTTTTTGGCAGTATTACCCAAAATATATAATCATATATCAAAAGGGAACTACCACTTCCCAGAATCTTTACTATTATGCTTGCTTACCCATATATTTAGAAATATTTGTCAAATGTAAAAAATAAAATCTGTTTATCATCAAGTTCTGTCCTTTGCACCCAACAGGTAGCATAGACAAAGCATACAGAGAACGCTTACCCTTGCTTTGTCATGACTGAACTGCATTATGTTCTTAATTTGCTAAATCCTTAATATAAATTTAGACAAAAATAAAAATAAAATAAATGGAGCATCTGATGCAAAAAAAGTTTAAAGAAACACTTCACGCAGCATAAACATTACAGCCCGCTGTAGTGGTTTTGGTGCCAGGACTGCCCTGTCCCAAGGTAAGAAGTTGAACCACTTTTATGTAAAGTTCAACAACTTACCTAGGTCCTAGCTGGCACCTCCAGGAGAAATCTTTTTCTGCACAAAACTAAGCAGGGCCATGCAGGACTGCAGCCATTGCATTACAGTGTCAGCTTTCAGCCGATTAGTGTGGTCTTTGATTGGTTTGGTTTTTAGTGGTTTATTCTATAGACACCTAGCTTTTCTCTCAAGATAAAAATCGAATGTGGTGCGGGCAACCGGGGTAAGTTGTTAAACCATACTCAGTTTTACTACTTACTGTGGCCCAGCACCAGAGAACTCCTGGCACCATAAACAATACAGTGGGGTTTAGTGCTTGAAGTGTTTCTTTGATATAAGTTACAGTCAATTGTCATTGATATTTAATAAATATACCTTTTGGAAGGGTGCAGGTAACCTTAGGATCTGTATTCTCATGTATGGCACAAGTCAATAGTTCAGCACACCTTTTTGCAATCAGCAATCCTTTATTTTCAGTGCATAGGGAAAGACAACGTTTCTGCCTCCAGTCATGATGTTGTCTTTCCCTAAGCACTGAAAATAAGGTATTGCTGCAAAATGATGTGCTGAACTATTACTTCTTTGCTTCTTCCCAGTAACTGATAATTTTTTCTTTTACAGAAACTGATTGATCTTCCTCTTAATCCCACTTCATACAAATCAACAGATATGTAGAGATCTAGATTACTAAGTCTTCAGCATGCTACTTTAGCAAACAACAGTTTTCAAGGATATTAAAGATGGAGGAGATGTAGTGGTAAAATAAGATATTGATCAGTTCTATCATTATTACACCAATCCTCTATAATATAGAGGATAAACATTATTTATCATATGGATCCATAGTATACGTACCACAGGGGGATAGAAGGAAAATTTCTCTCCAACCCAGAACATGAATAGCATGAATCCTATAAACCCAAATAGATGTTTACACATTGTGTTCCAGGACACTGCCGTGGGGGATGTATCCACACGATTTCTGATGAACATGTCAAAGTTCCAATGCATCTAAATATAAATAAAATAGGGAGGTTGGTGAGATGAAACTGTGATATTATGAAGCTGAAACAATATCAATTCTAACTGGATTGTAAAACATAATGTTGAGAAATAAAAAGCGGTAGAGAGAGAAATAAAAATAAAAAATGTCAATGCTCAGAGTAGAGTAACACAGATTATCAGTTATTTTAAAAGGTGAATTCAAATAGCTCAATTTCAGTAGGTCTGGTAAGTGGCATTAAACTTATGTGCAAGTACAAAGTCTCAAATTAACCTTCTTGTGCATGCACAATGTTTTCATGTCTGTTGTAACTGTAAAGTGCGAATGACAGGTCTCTTCAATTACGTAGATTGTCCATGCATGATATACCAATTTAACAACAACAACAACAAAAAAGTGTCCAGTTAAGTGTATACTTATATACTGATCTGCCAGGTGTATAAGTCTACACTTAATAGTTTGCACACCAATTTTTGTTGTTGCTGTTTTAATGTTAGTTTATTCATAGATGCCAAGCACTGTTGGTTTAATACTCTTGCACTTATATTTACATTGCATAGATTTTTTTTTTTTGCTCAAAGCACTTCATTTAAAGATTTTACACTAACTGTGAGTGCCATTGTGAGTCACATTATGTGACATTATTAATTTATTCATGTTATGCAAAAGTTGACTTAAAAGATTTTGTACATGTGTGGACTCTCCTCAGCACAACTCCAGTGCACAAGGATTTTTTTTTTTTTTTTTATTGCATGACCCGGTTATGGTGCCCATGTGCAAAATCTTTCTGAGGTTCCTAGATTATTGACACTGTAATTTACAGATTAATGAAATACATTAATCTTTTAGATCTGACAGATCTTCAATTCTGTGTAGTTCTGATTGAACACTAGGAGGATGAAAAACTCTGGATGCATGCAGAGCAAGTCCAGAACAATGTATTTTCTGGGTCCCAGGACATAGTGCTGCCCTCCTTCCCCCCTTTTTGACCAAAATCCCCTCCAGTGTATGTCTCCACTTAATTACATACATACTGTCACATAGCTAACATATAGCATCACACAACTGCATATTTATACACAGTCGCATGAAGACTCATACACAGTCACATACACTCACAACATACAATTTTTTCTTTTATACTTCCAATCTGCCTCCTGGTGTGAATGACAGTTGTGATATCATAGCGCCCTCTCCTCCCCCCAGAGTCCCGAGAGCTGGTGTGTTTAACTAACTATAGCAGGTGCCCAGACCAGCTCCACTATCCCATCAATGATAGGGGACTTTAACTAGAAGAAGGCCATGAGGAAGGAGAAAAGGTGCCGCATACTGCTGCTTCAGGTTTCCAGAAGTAGCGGACCCACCGGGACTCCTGTAAGGCTGGCTCTGAATGCGAGGTGTATATGTGGGCACACTGACATGTGCACAACAGGAGCATACTAACTTGTGTCTGGGTTCAAAACTGCAACAAAATGGTAGCCATTACAACTGTGAAGCCTGTCAGAAAGGGGAGTGCACTATTTACAGCATAAAAGGGGGACGACCTTGCGGAGTTGAAGATTTCTCTATTCCCACTTCCTGATAGCCTAAATGTTGTCATTAAGATTTGTATTTGCTGCAATTCAAAGTTTAGAAAATAAGGTGCATAGCATGTTTTTAATTTTATTTTACCAAGGTGAAATAACTACTTCAAAACCATTCATACTTTAACTTTTTTTTTTTTTTTTTAATTGCAAACTTGTCTCATTAAAAAAAGTTACAGCTTCACATCTCTGGAAATATCTCCAAATATCTTTAACAGTTCTTGTTCTGCTAATTTTAATATCCACTGTCTGCACTTACTGGCTCTCCCCAATTTCTCCTGAGATCAGGATGGTCCCACTGATACCAAGGGTCTCTTTCTTGTTGAGATTTATCTGGAAGCTTGGGATAATCACCAAACCTATTGGATAAGTAAGAATATAGTAGTTGGAAACTTTATGCATGGTAGTTTATTCACTGATGAGTCTGAGAGATTACTAACTAGAGCAAAGAGGTCCAAGATAATGTGCAGACTCTGAGTGTTACCGATATGCTATGCACCAGTAAATGTGTACACTTACTTAGCAGAAACTTGTCAAGTCAGAATTTGCAAATGTTATTATTAACCATGATTCATTACAATTGTCAAAAAAAATGGTGAGCATGTGTAATATTATTAATATACACCAGCCTGAACTCTTGACACAATGCAGGTTGGAACCATCGATTCATGTTTACACCAAAATTCTGATTCTAACATATATGCATGTTGCAACAGAAATTGAGATTTATCAGACCGAGTGGCATTTTTCCATTATTCTACTGTCCAGCTTTTGGCGAACCAGTGCCCACTGTAGCCTTCTTTATCTTTTCTAGCAGACAAAAGTGGAACTTCTCACAGCACTTCTGTTGCTGTAGCCCAACCATTTAAAAGGTTTGAATTGTCAAGAATTCAAATTGAGGGGGCGGAGCCAGCGCCTAAGCGAGCAAGTCGCAACTCACCACAGCTCCGAGCTTGAGACCCGATAAAACGGATATCCTAGCGACAAAATTAACCATTCGGACCTGACAAACAGAACCCCAGAACACCCTACACTATGAAAAAAAAAAAAGAAGAGCAGAGCAGATCCTGGCTCGAGGTCAAAAGATATTGGCACTTTTATGCGCCCGGCACAGCGGCAAGAGTCCGGGAAGATGGCGCCGACAGAGGCCTACGACTCACAATCATCAGACGATGACAGTATGCCAGACTCCTTCCACGCTCCTAGCAAGGTACATGCTACATCCCAGCAGCCTAAAGAGCTAGGCGACGCAGCAGCTCCCACAAAAGCCGACAAAGGCACTGATACTGAATATCAAGGCGATGTTTGACGCCGACATGGCGCTCGTCAGAGGGGAAATCTCCACACTTTTAAGCCTCGTGGTCTCCGTTAAGGAGTCCCTCGGGGGCGCAAGGGCAGCGCAGGTGACTACGGACGCAGCCCTGGGACTTTTACAAAAGCAATGTGCAACACTGACTGCCCAACTAGCGGGAATGGAGGACAAAGCTAAAGCCCGAAACCTACGGATCAGGGGAGTTCCTGAATCAGTGGTTAACCTAGAACTACCGCACTATTGCAGGTGGCTCATAGCAACTTTACTGATCCCCAAGCAAGCAAAGCAAGTAGGGATTGACACCTGCTTTCGCCTCCCTAAAGCACTCAAGGCTCCCCAGGAGGCATCAAGAGACGTGATGATTAAATTTGTCCGGGACTCAGACCGGGGGGCTCTCATGGGAGCCGCGAGAGGCTCTCCTACGGTCACATTTGAGGGAGCAAGACTGACTCTTTACAGAGACTTCTCAAGGCACACTCTTACCTGGCGCAGATCCCTACGCCACATCACCTTGCTACTGCGGGAGAACTCTATTCCCTATAAATGGGGCCCTCATCGCTTAACAAGAGATCACGCTGGCAAGACGGTCCACCCGACACACATATCCGAGTCGCCTAAGTTTCTCCAGTCACTGGGACTCTCGTTACCTGCAGCAGCAACAGGGGCCAGCCCATCTTGGAACATCAACGAAATAACCCCTTTTGTGCCCAGAGGAACAGTGCCAAGGACGACGGATTCGTTAACATGAGAAAAGCAACCGCACATGCAAGTGCACCTTTACACTGTCCTATAAGTCCCATACTAAAGGACTAGATACTGGACACTTTATATATGCGATATCTACCTGGTCTTTATACTTACTTTATAAGTATTTTGCCATTTGGTTTTGTTCTTTTTTTTTAATCTTTTAGGTTTTTCAGTTTATAAATGTTACAGAGTATTAGACACACTCACGACTCTGGCTCCGCTAGCAGACGACCAACAATTCTGGTTAAGCCGAGTTACCCCCACCCCTTAACACAAAGCACGTGCAGGGACCCAAATCTCTACTTCTAGGCCCCCCACCAGGGGAGAGGTGAATTGCAAAGCACTCCGTTTGTTAAGTGAGGGCCCACACCAAACCTTTAAACGACCGATGGCCATAATAACCACGCTCCCCTACCCTCTTGTACACGTGCCTAAGTTAAGGCTAGAGCCCCAACATTCCTAAGCAGGGCACATAACGCTTCCTACCAGCCCCTCCGTGATATCGCATGTCTTGAGGGATGAGGGAGTAAAGCAGTGTTCAACCTAATAAAAATCGGGTGGCATAGTACCTGTGCAATTATATTTGTTATATGATGTTTACCTCAAATGTATTTTGTAAATGTTACTTCTTTCAGCACATGATGTAAAACGTGTTTAACTCCTGCATACCCACAAAAATAAAGAATTATTAAAAAAAAATAAAAAAAAATTCAAATTGAATTATAAGCTTTAGATAAAAACTGGCCAATTTATGGAAATAACATGTTTTCAATGCTCTTACTTACCCTAAAAATGTGAAATCCACTTGTAATTCAGTAACTGTTGCCATGTTTAAAGTTTAAACACATCTGGCTATTCTCCTCTGTGCTCACATAGTTTGCTCAATAAACCAATTAATGAGATCAGTTAAAATGATATTATACAAATATATTCGGGGCCAGTACAAACCATTATATGAAAATCTATTCATAAACAGGGCTATACATAGGACACAACGTCACGCATTTAGGCTGGAAGAAAGGAAATTTAATCTAAGGCAAGCAAAATATTTTTTTATAGTAAGAACTATAAGGATGTGGAATTCTCAGCCTGAAAAGGTTGTTTTATCAGAGTCCATATAGATGTTTAAGCAACAATTGGAAAAATACTTGTAAAAACATAACATACAGGGATATAATTTCTAATTAGTGTGGTAATATCTGCTTGATTCAAGGAGACATCTGACTGCTATTTTGTGGTCAAGAAGGAATTTTCTCCTAGTTTGTTGCAAAATTGGAAGCGCTTCAGACTGGGTTTTTTGCCTTCTTTTGGATCAACAGCAAAAACATATGTAAACATATCTGAAATTGATGGACGCAAGTCTCTTTTCAGCTATGTATCTATTTAACTATGTAAAACACTTATGAATTATTTGCATAGATTCTGTCCTAATCTAAAACCAAAAAACGCTGGAATTCACGCGCATTAGTTCTTCCCCGCCGGCGGAGCCTGACCCAGCGCCAAGGGACATTGGCGCTGGATTCAGGTAAGTGTCTAAAGGGGTTTTAACCCCTTCAGCGATGTAGGATGGGGCAGGTAGGGAGGGGGGCACTCCAGGATCCTCTAGTGCCAGGCAAACGGGTTTGTTTTCCTGGCACTGGAGAATCCCATTAATTATAAATAATGTGCGGGTGACTATATTGTGTGTGTTTTGGGGGTGTGTTTTCTGTGTTAAGCTCTCTGTATCCGGGAGATAATGAGTTTAACAGAGAGCTGACTCAATTATCTCCCAGAGACAGAGGCGCCTGGGCGGGCTTATGTCACAATGAATGGAACCCCAGACTGGGGGTCTGGGTATCAATCTGTGTGCTTTGTTTAATAAAATTAGTTTTTCACCCTTCACTAAGTCTGGGCTAGTATTTGGGTGAACCAGCGGTACTTCTTGCAGGAGAGCATAATCACTCTGGAACTATACCCACTGGTAAGGGACAACCTAAACGGTAGCAACCCAACTACTCGAGGGTATACCGCCACATGGGGGAAATTAGCTGAGTAAATATCTCACCCCATGCCATCGTCTGGATAAGGTTCATAGTCCTCAACTCTCATGTTGTATTTCTTGGCTGCAGCTGCTCTCTCCTCTGGTGTTTTAGGGTATGACCCTGGCAAGCCACTCTTAGAAACTCCAGATGCTAAACGAACAAAAAAAATATTTTAACATTTTAAGACTGAACAGTACAAATGCAACAGCTATGTGATTACATTTGAAAATAAAGATGAATTCTGTATTTCATGTAGCCTATCTTATTACAGCAATATAGATCACATTTTCTTCGGGACATCATAAATCACAAAGAAAAGGAGATAACATAAGATTTAACAGGGCAAGAACACAATTGAATATTGTAATGTTAAAAAAAATAATGATAAAGATATAACAGGCAAATCTTGCATATTAAAGGACCACTATAGTCAGCATATAAAAGCAAGAAAGACAGGTCCCCTAGCCTTCTTTCTTGCTTTTATATTAGTTTGTCATTAAAAAAATCTGAGTGCTTTTTATCATATAATCTTACCTCCGTTTCAGCGCCTAGATCCTTGGCAGGCCGCGCCCCCTTTTTCGTCAAAATGAGGAAATAGCAGGGCTCAATCTTAGAGAAGCGTCATAGCGATCTGGTGCACATGCGCGACTTCGCGCTGCGCCAATTGGGTTCTTCATAGAGCAGCATTAAATGCTGCCCTATGAATGAACGCTGAGCACTCTACCACGCATGTGCGCGTTCACGAGCTGACAGCTCAGCTTGCTCTCTATGCCCACCCCCCTCTTACCACAACCCCCCTAAGCCAAAAGTTGGTATGCAATCACTATATAAACAGAAATACAAAAGTGAACAAAGAAGGTTAGGTCACAGATACATAGGTCTAGAGAATTCCAGATCGAACCTTTAGTTTGGAGCAAACCTTATGGACTAATATATATTAAAACATAACTTTTAATAAAACTTAACTAAAATTGCTGCATAAACATGCTCAGTAGAAGGGGGGAAGGGATGTTAGCGCTAGAAAGTACTAAAGTAGTTATAGTACCTACGGCATGAGGGGATGATAATAATAAAGTGGTCTAAAGTGCAAACAACCAAATAGTGAAAATTGAATAGATATGTCTCCAACTCCCATCACCCAGTGCCAAAGTAGTGTCAATACCCTTTCCCCTAATGCTAGAAGTTTAGCCGAAACTGACTAACTACATATCCATTCTAAATACAGTAGGTAAAAACAATAGCAAGCTGGCTAATCTAGGAGAGTAAAAAGCTACAGCATCGTTCCCTATCAACCTCTGCCACCCACTGCTCTAAATTTCCCGACGCGCGTTTTGCCGAGTACCTGCTCTTCCGAGAGAGGTACTATAACTACTTTAGCTAGTACTTTCTAGCGCTAAAATCCCTTCTCCCCTTCTACTAAGCATGTTTAGTTAAGTTTTAATAGACATTAGTCCATAAGGGATGCTCCAAACTAAAGGTTAGATCTAGACCTATGACCTAACCTTTTTTGTTCACTTTTGTATTTATGTTTCCTACAGGTGTTACCCCCCATTCATCAGTGGCAACCTGACACACACTCCCTATCTTTCTCTCTATCCACTATATAAACAGATATCTCTATATATGATGTTTGTATACAAACACATACATTGTAAATAAATATTGTTAACCCCTTAAGGACTGAACCAAATGTACACATTTTGATCAAAATAAAACGTGAACAAAACTTGGAATTTGACTATATTTCCGTTCAACCATAATTCACCTCTTTCATATTAAGTGCACCCACACTTATTATATAACATTTTACTTAGGAGAAACAGGGCTTCATATTTAGCTATTAAACATAATTTAATATGAATAAAATATATTAAAAAAAAATAATTGAGAAATTAAAGGACCACTATAGGCACCCAGACCACTTCAGCCTAATGAAGTGGTCTGGGTGCCAGGTCCAGCTAGGTTTAATCCTTTTTGCAGTAAACACAGCAGTTTCAGAGACTTCCGCGCTTCTCACTGTGATGCTTTCCTATGAGACGGGCTGAAGGCGCGCGCATTCAGCCGATGGCGGAAGAAGAGGGAGGAGAGTCCCAGCTCCGTGGGAAAAGGGTAAGGGATTAACCCCTTCCTCCCCCTTCAGCGCCACGGGAGTGTGACCCTGAGGGTGGGAGCACCCTAAGGGCACTATAGTGCCAGGAAAACTAGTATGTTTACCTGGCACTATACTGGTCCTTTAAGAAATTTGGTTAATATTTTTAGTTCTGCATGACATTTTAACTGTGAATGTCATAATGCTGTTTGCTTTTACTGCAATAAAATACACATATTTCTATTCAGCGATGTCTCCAGTGTAAAACAGTACGCCCTATGTAAAGGTTTTATGGTGTTTTGGGAAGTTACAGGGTCAAATATGGCATGTTAAATTTTTCATTTTTTTCACATTTAAATTCGCCAGATTGGTTACATTGCCTTTGAGACCGTATGGTAGCCTAGGAATGAGAATTACCCCCATGATGGCATACCATTTGCGAAAGTAGACAACCCAAGGTATTGCAAATGGGGTATGTCCAGTCTTTCTTAGTAGCCACTTAGTCACAAACACTGGCCAAAGTTAGCGTTCACATTTGTTTGTGTATGAAAAATGCAAAAAACTAATTTGAAAGCCAATTATGGCCAGTGTTTGTGACTAAGTGGCTACTATAAAAGACTGGACATACCCCATTTGCAATACCTTGGGTTGTTCTAAGTGTATTTTGATATCAATATATATATTAAAATACACTTAGACAGTGTGTGTGTGTGTGTGTGTGTGTGTGTGTGTGTGTGTGTGTGTATGTATGTATGTATGTATGTATGTATGTATATCCTAAGTATATATTATTTAATTTTAATCTGTGTTTTAACTTTATTTCATGCATTCCCCCTGCTGGCAGTGCTATGAACGGTTATTCCGTCCATGTGATCGTGAAGTCCTCGCAAGGACCTCGCGATCACATGGCCCAGGAGGGCCGGATCAGATGCAGGGGGACTCCCTGGGATGCCAGGTAAGTCCCCCCATCGCGATCGCCGGTGAGCAGGTAAGTGCATAGGATGACATGGATGTGCTATGTGGCCTGCCGGCGTTTAGAGATGGGTCCCCAGGTACTGCATAGCACGCACGCCGCCTTAATGGGTGAAACATACACTCTATCCATCTATCTCTATATCCTCACGCTCTAAAATAAGTTTACTGTTTGAAGTCAGATCCTCCTGCCTTCAGCCGGTCAGCCCGAGCCTACGGTCCTTATCTCCCACACTGTCGGCTCTGATTGCTCACAGGCTCCCGGATACTACAGGACACAGGAGGCGCATTCATAGTACCTCCTGTGTCCTGTTAGCACGTTTGATGTCTTCAGCCAAGCGTGAAGATGTCAAATGTGATGAATGCGAATTAGGCAGCAGTTTACTTAGAAGTCCCTCTAGTGGTCGTCTGAGTGACTGCCACTGGTGGTGTTCCTAGCTTCCAAAGTAAACACTGTATTTTCCAGAAAATACAGTGTTGACATGAAAAGGGCTGAAGGGAAGTATTGTACTCACCTGAACAACCCCATTAAGCTGAAGTTGTTCAGGCGACTATAGTGTCCCTTTAAAGGGGCACTATAGTGTCTGGAACACAAACGTGTATTCCTGACACTAAAGGTCTAAAACCACCGTTTAGATGGTCTGCCCTCCTTACCACAGGTCAGCAAGGTGATTTACTCACCTTTTTCCAGTGCTGCGCAGGGCTGCTCGCGTCTGGAACCCCCCCCAATCCGCCTCATTGGCCGACATAATCAGAATCAATGGAGGGGGCAAAGCCAAATGCCACCCTGGGCAATCAACATCTCCTAATACAGATGCATTCAATAGCCAAACTAGAAAAAATCTCTAAGTCAGCTTTCCTGTCAACCAATTTAAATTTCTCTTTGAATTTTCACTTTAGTAAATAACCCTGTATATTTCAGAATGGAACAGAATGTTTTCAAATTAAAGAAGAAAGCAAGGTTCAAGTTTGAGACAGAGACATATCAAAATGTTTAAGAAAACTGCATTAGAATAGAATAATGACAATATAACTGGAAGTTATATCACATAACGCAGATTTCCACACATGCAGCATCACTTAAAGGACCACTATAGTGCCAGGAAAACATACTCGTTTGCCTGGCACTATAGTGCCCTGAGGGTGCCCCCACCCTCAGGATCCCACTCCCACCGGGCTGGACGGCGAGGAAAGGGTTAAATCTTACTTTTTTTCCCAGCGCCAGACGGGGAGCTCTCCTCCTCCTCTTCGGCTGAATGTGCATGCGCGGCAGGAGCTGCACGCACATTCAGCCAGTCTCATAGGAAAGCATTCATAATGCTTTCCTATGGACGCTGGCATCTTCTCACTGTGATTTTCACAGTGAGAAGCATGCAAACGCCTCTAGCAGCTGTCAATGAGACAAGCCACTAGAGACTTTAGAGACTGGATTAACCCTATTATAAACATAGCAGTTTCTCTGAAACTGCTATGTTTATAAAGAAAAGGGTTCATCCTAGAGGGACCTGGCACCCAGACCACTTCATTAAGCTGAAGTGGTCTGGGTGCCTAGAGTGATCCTTTAAGAGATGTATTTGTATTCTGCTTTCCAGATAAGTTATCATAAACCTCACTACCTGAATATGAAGACTTGCTGTTATAACCCTTCCACATTTAGTCTATCAAGCTCTAATAGGTCATAGAATGTCACATTTGGCCTGGTACATGATATAAAAAGTTTTGTCAGAGAGAATTGTAGCATGCTAGCTGGTAACAGAATGCAAGTGTCACAATAACTGAGCTTGGTATGAGAGGTCATCCCCCATTGTCTGCAGAATCACTTCTAATAACAGCACAGGTCCCTGCAGATCATATGGGCTGTATGATGCCTTTCATGTGAAGGTGACATTCCATGTTCTGAAGCGGTTACTTAAAGGTCCAAGAGATATATCCGTTCCCAGCATGCAACGCTCCACTCACCATGTCTTAAACCGACATTACACAACACGGAGCTGGCCCCAGCCTTGTTACCAGCCCCCAACAGGGAGCTGCGGGTCACTGCTGTCACTAAGCGGGCACCGAGAGCCGCCATCTTTGCCCGCTCCACCGGCCTCAACACGCAGGCGCTTTCAACTACAGTGTCCGAGAAAGGACAATCGCTGTGAGAGGGCTAAACACTAGAGACTGCTGTGGGCACAAATAGGAATTGGTAGATGCAAATGAATGCGAAGGCAATGGTCTCCGGGAAAATGGCTTCTCTAACAACAACAAGTGAAGTATAGCTCTACGAGAGAGCATACTGACGGAGGCTTTACTGGGTCAAAATACAAAAAAAGGCAAGCTGTAGCCTTTAGCAGGGTTTCTTAAAGCAGCTCTGTCAATAGAATCAGATAGAGTCTTTATCATGAAGCTCTCTTTAATTGTGTTGTAATTGCTTTGAAATCCCACCACAGTCAAAAGATATACATTAGACAAAATACAGATCATTTTGCCCAATGTCATTGCTGATCTTTGGCAAAAGGTGGAGTTTGTGCTGCTATTTTTCATCAGCCAACTGGGAACAGGCATTATCTGGGGCAATGACTAACAGATCCATATGGGACTTAATTGCACATGCGAAAAACAATATATTTAAGACATACCAACCAAGTGTATCTATTTAGGAGGGACAGTTATTTTGGGTGCATTCCTTTGTCCCTCTTTGCGCTGATATAGTGTCCCTATTTTCTAAAAACTCCATATTTTTGGTGTATCTGAGTGTATACCAGAGCTCCAGAGCAATACTCCCAGTAATGTGTCTTTAACCTACAATAAATGTGTTAGGAATCAGCCTGTGTAAATAAGATACATTGTTCTTGTTCTAAAATACAGTTTAGTTCCATATTTTCTTATTACTCTGTCAATTTCTGTCCCTTCTTTATCCATTTGAAATGTTGGGCAGTATGATTTAAGATATCTCTATTTCACATCATGCTCTGTAAATAAGCAAGTGGTGACAGTCCTTAGCTGACGAAGTTGCCAGGAACTGAAGAGTGATGAGAGAATACATACCTACTAACATCAGCATCCCAGGAGATGCTGATGGGTGGGATAAAAAGGGGCAGCCCAATATCAAGTATAGCATCACTAGTGTCACCCAAAGGTGGTGGATCTACCTGAAGAATTGGCAGTCTGGTGGGATTGCACACCACGCTGCTTGTCATTCATCTATGCCCAGCCCACTGTTTCAGTATTCTCTGCAGAGTCCTAATGCACTGAGCATAGCGCAAGCAAATCTTATGATGCGCTTGTGCTATACTTTTTGTGGCCCCAAAGGAGAAAATTAAAGGACCACTATAGGGTCACCAACACACACATGTATTCCTGACCCTACTGTGTTAAAACAACAATCTAGCCCCTCTGGGCCCCTCATGCCTTCATAAATATAGCAAAATCTTACTGTATTCAAGCCTGAAGCTGTAACTCTGCATACTGTTTGTCTCAGAAAAACAAGCAGTCTGCTGACATCAGAAGTGGTAGCCTGATCCAATTACAATGCTTCCCCATAGGATTGGCTGAGACTAACAAAGAGGCAGATCAGGGGCAGAGACAGTTTTCTGGACCAAACCAAGTGTTTGTTTGAGTATCTGCCCCTGTCCAGATTGTTTGAGATAAGATGCGGGCATGCGGAAGTAAATCACACTAAGACACAATATTCAGGTTAATGAAAAACTTCAGAATGTTTACTCAGAGGGGCGGCAGACCCCTTATAAAGCAGAAAATACATCATATGCAAAACACGAGATAACAGAAAGTATACATCTTTACTTGGTCAAGTGTTAAGTGTCTTATCTAATGCACTTCCTCCAAAGTGTGATGTCACCATCATCTCGGGATTTTACTCCAGATGGAGACGCCATCTTGTTACTCAAGGTGTTTGGTCGATGGGAGGGGGTGCTCTAGCAGCCATTTTGAGTAAATACTGAATACAGGTATACATAGTAAATAGACATTTTACCTACATTAATTTCTATCCATAACACCAGCATGATTTAAACACAGCCCTGGCCAATCAGCATCTCCTAATAGAGATGAATTGAATCAATGAGTCTCTATGAGGAAAGTTCAGTGTCTGCATGCAGAGGGAGGAGACACTGAATGTTTGGATGTATTTTAGGCAGCCATGACCCAGGAAGGATCTCTAACAGCTATCTGAGGAGTGGCCAGTGAGGTTATCACTAGGCTGTAATGTAAACACTGCTTTTTGTCTGAAAAGAGAGTGTTTACAGCAAAAAGCCTGACGGTAATGATTCTACTCACCAGAACAAATTCAATAAGCTGTAGTTGTTCTGGTGACTATAGTATCCCTTTAAGGGAACAAAGCTGGAATGGCAGGACAGGAACCTGAAATCAGGACATTTGGCAGGCCTGTAAACAGTGGCCTAGAAAACATGACCCATGGGGCCTCGGTGCGAAAATTGATCCGTGCCCCCCCCCCCCGCGCTTACTCTTCAGCTCCCTCGCACACTGCACTGATACCGGAGCCAAAAGATGACATCATCTTCCGGCGCCAGCATCCCTACGTGGCGCGCAAGGGAGCTGAAGAGGAGGCACCGAGGGGAGAGTGCTCCCTCGCGCGCCGGCCACCCAGACAGCCAGCCCGCCCGCCGGGGTCAGCAGGGCCAGCCTCGGGGGGGGGGGAGAGGGCCCTGAGGTGGCCGGCTCCTGGGCCCTGTGGATACATACCGGGTCGCAGGGGCGGCCGGGCCCCCTGGTGGGCCAGGCCCGGTCGCAGCCGCGACCACTGCGACCCTGGTATGTACGCCACTGCCTGTGAAGATGTATCACTGAAGAGGGACAACCTAAGTAAGTATCTGCTCCCCTCCCAGCATGGATGATTTGCCTTTTCTTGGCCTGGGGGGCAAGCACAAGAAAAAAAAATTTTGTGCATGAAACTGAGAGATCTTAGTGCTCTGTTCTTATAATATATCAATATGACAAAAGTGTCTACCTGTCCTAATGTGTTTTATACCCCACCTCCTATAGACTGTAAGCTCGTTTGAGCAGGGTCCACTTCAACCTATCATTCCTGTAAGTCTTCTTGTAATTGCCCTATTTATAGTTAAATCCCCAGTCTCATAATATTGTAAAGCGCTATGGAATCTGTTGGCGCTATATAAATGGCAATTATTATAATAATAATTTTTATTTTCATCTATTTTTATATCAACCATTGTAAAAATGGTTCAATTAAATCCAGAACCTATTAAATGTACTTTAATGGAATGTGGCTTATATACATAGTTTAAATTTTGTTTTGTTTTTTCATTCTTTATTTATTCCACAGTCAGACAAAGATAACCACAATAGTAAACAAATATAAGGGGATACAAAACATAAAAGTGATGGTGCACAGTCAATCAAGACCTCTCTCTGTGGATTTTTTAAATAAAAGGAAACAATAAAACTTTATAGAATATTATATGCAAATAACGGGAAGCATGCGTGTCTCAAACCTAGGTGCAATCTAGGTGACTTTAAAGCCATCAATTGGTGCGATTGTGAAACATCTAAAAAGTGACATATGCATATACTTGCAAAGTAGCAACACAGGTATCTGGGTAGGAGGCAAAAAAAAAGAGAGAGAACTCCTAGTGCAACACAGTAAAAGTATTTAAAATATTAAAATTATATAGGTCTTTAGGTATCTCACTCACAAAATCAGAGTGGTTAAAGCACCACTCGTAGCTATATCATTCAGGGAGGATCAGCCCCTGGCGTGCGTGGGATCCATAGGATGCACTAGCGACCTGGATGTCAGGTAAGTATATTCTTTATTTGAACAATGTAATAAAAACAAATGCAGAAATATGGAATCCACCATCAGCTCACCAGCCCTTCGCAATGAATGGAGTTAGCTTATAGTGTGTAAAGAGTCCTTAACATCGCTGTTCTCCGTCTATTCAATTCACTTCCTGGTTCCTGATCCATGATGCGTTTCGCCCCTCTTTTCAGGGTTTTGTCAAACATGCTGTGTATCTTCCCACTTCTCCTCGCCTTATATATGTGAGGTGTTACGATCCAGATTAAAATTCTCAATATAACTGTAATGAGAATATACCCCAACACGCAGGATTCAGCTAAACAGAAGACAACACAGAGGAGAGATACGTCTACCGGACCTTAGAATGGCCGGACTTGACGTATATGAGAGGAGACAGAGTCAGGAACGATCCGAAGTCAAGGGCACAGAGAGACAGCGTAAACTAGGACTAGCCGGGGTCTGGTACACAGTAAACAGCAAGCCGGCAACCAGAACAGATAAGGATAAAGAGAAAACATAGTCAGAAACAAAGCCAAAGTCAATACGAAGAAAACACAACTGAACACAACAAGCGCTAAAGGGAACTGAAACAGAAACCACGATAGGGCAGGGAGTAAAGGGAGAGGTAAGTTTAAATAGCTTCTAAACTAATGTGATTGGCTCCTGTCATATCCACACCCCCAAAAGGTAAGTGTATGGGGAGTGTGGCATGACAGGGGCCAATGGGAGCCTTTTTACAATTTAGGCTCCCACTGTCTCTTTAAGAGCGCGCCCGAGACTCGCGGCGTGCTCTTAGATTCAGGCGGGACACGTGACCGCTTCTCGCGGTCACTGCCTGCCTTCCTATTGAAGCCGTCGGATGAGCCGCGCGCGGCTCGTGCAGCAGCAGGACCGCGCGCGGCTCGAAGAGAGGACCGAGGCCGGCCCCTGGATAAGGTAAGTAACGCTACAATAACGTCCTTATGTCAATAAATATCTTAAAAGAGTCCCTTAAAACGTCATACACTAATTAAAAGAAAAACAAGCAAAGATAAATCATTGATCAAAAACATTACCAGATGGACATTTGTTCCGAGTTAGTAGGTATCTTTGTAATTCAATGTATTCAGTACTTATATGCACATAAATAATTGGCAACATAGCCTAGTTCATAGTCTGAAAAAAAAAAAAAAAATAGAAAAATGGGGCAGGTAGTCTAAACTGAAGCTTGCACATGGAAAGAGACCCCAGTGATGTCACACTATGGTGCTGTGTTTGCTCGGACCACTAGGTCGTGAGTATGATAGTTAATGCAATGCGCACCATGTATAAATGTCTATAACCTTGCTTATGAGGACAAACTGTGTGGTGCTATGCTCATATCCCATAGTATTTACAAAAAATGCTGCATGTGGTACATACCGCTATCAAGAGTAGACCGCAGGGGAGGTAGATTAAAATGGCCGCACACAGAGGGGTGCCAAGGCGAGGCCGGTGGACATTTAACACGACAACATAAATGCCCAAATAAATTTTGGAGGCGGATCTCGTGACACTACCAAAACCTAACAAACCTCCCACCGAATATGCAAACCTATGCCCAATCTCCCTATTAAATGCAGATACCAAATTCTATGCTAAACTCATAGCTTCTAGACTCTGAAACCTATCATTCCAGATCTTGTTTCGGAGGAACAAGCAGGCTTTGTGTCATGGCTCCGCGGGCGGCTGTGAGGGGAGGCTGCACGCCACTTGCAGCACTCACCCTTGGTCCTGTAGGCGAGCAGCGTCCCCTCTGCGCTGCACGCTGCTCGCGTCCTCCTCCTCGCCTCCCAGCGGCAGCATGTGTAACGCTGCATGCTGGGAGTCCCGGCATCTATGTAAACGCCAGGGTCACTCACGTGACCCGGCGTTAAAGCCACAGTACCCTAATCACAGTGGGAGGTATAGATATCTCACATGTGTGATTATTAATTCTGATTGGAAGTTATCCAATCATAATTAAGCACTGCTGTTATATACTTACCTTTCCTGTCTCTCAGTGCCCTGTTGTGGTCTTGTGATACCTGTAGTGCAGTTTTCTCGTGTTGCTCTCTGGTTACCGATTATTTGGCTCGTTATTCCGATTTTCCTGTATTCTCCACTCCTTTGACCTCGGCTTGTTTCTCATTCTCCTGTTTTCTGGCTCCCTTTACTTGGCTTGTCTCCTGACTATTCTTAGTGTGCTTAACCCGGCCATTCTAAGGACCGGTATAGCACCCTTCCTCTCTGTGACCTGTTAGCGTGTTAGGTTCCCGAATCGTGACACTTTGTACAGGGAAGACAGGTGGGAGACAATACCAGGCACTTACTAAATTTGGTAGAATGGGCCAACAAATCACACCAAGCAGGTCTACTACTCACACTAGACGCCAAAAAGGCCTTTGATCGGCTACATTGGAGGTATATGTTACTTACTCTTACATAGATGGGGTTCCCGCCTGCTTTTAGATCAAGCATAATGGCGTTATACCAATACCCATCCGCCAAAGTCTTTAGCACTGGGTTTATCTCTTGCCAATTTGACATATGTAATGGTACCCGGCAGGGCTGCCCTCTCTCTCCCTTAATCTTCATACTATGCTTAGAACCCTTAGTTAGAAACATAAAACAGGATACAACCATACAAGGTCTAACTACACCGGTAGGAAAAAAAAACTAGCTCTTTTTGCAGATGGCATTTTGTTGTTCAACACAAACCTGGGGTCCTCCATGCCTTCCCTCCTTGAAACACTGACGGGGTATGGGAAAATCTCATATTATAAGAACAACCTAGCCAAAACTCAGACATTGCCTATTAATCTGCCACGAATCACTCTAGAGGAAATAAAAACCTGCCACGCATTCGACTGGCGCATGACCTCCCTACAATACTTAGGAGTGAAACTAGTTAAATCCAATCAGAACATAACAAAAGAAAACCACTACCCAATGCTTAACAAAATCAAATCCACACTCGAGAAATGGGAGTGTCTGGAGGTATCATGGTTAGGTTGAATTAACCTCATAAAGATGATGGCACTACCACATGTACTGTACCTCTTTAGAACCTTACCCATAGCTCTCCAGAACTCACTGCTTAAACAATTTCAAAGCATCATCAACGCTCACATTTGGAAGAAAAAGCTGCCCAGGGTAGCTAAAGGTTGTCGGGGGCTCACCTACATAAAAGGGGGACTGGGACTGCCGGACATAAAAGCTTATTATAGGGCATCTCTTCTGGCACAAGGGTTAAGACTATTACGTCTCTAAAAAAGCCTCTCAATGCCCACTCTGGCTCCCACTTGAAAGCGCATGCCTAGGCACACAAAAATTTAAGCCACCACTTATGGACAAGCTCAATTCCCCGAACCCCTACAAAAAGATTGCTTCACTGCTCAAGGACTACACGCTTGGAAAGCTTGGAGTCCATTGGTAATGGACTCAACACAGCTCCTTAAAGAAGCTCCAATAGAAGCATTAGCAGCCTACTCCCCAGAACTGCAGCTGGGGAGATGGCAGGTGAAGGGAGCGAGACAAGTCCGCAACCTAGTGCACAGACTGGCGAGGATGTACACAGGCACTACGGAGTTATGCTGGAGATGTGGAACTGGTACCGGAACCATGCTCCACATATTCTGGAGCTGTCTAAAATAAAAGAATTCTGGAGCCAAGTCCAGACCATGATCTCACACAAGACACAGCTTCTCATTGCCCCACATGCTGAAAAATACATACTTCATATCATACCAGAACTATTTCTACACCCCCATAAAAAGGTGATCTTAAACATCCTCACAATAGCCAAAACAGGAAAAACAAACAGATCCCCCCAATAGATAGTATACATTCCAAAATGGACAGAATAAGCACATACGAGAGGATGGCAAGCAAAACAAACGGATGCATAGAGAAATATGAGAAAGATTGGGCCAGCTGGCTCACAATTCAGGGGACTTAGCAGAGCACTTTACAAAACACTTTACAAAACACTCTTAATGAACAGCACACATGGGGCCTCACAACTGATAACTGACAGATGATGTGTACAGACAGATGAACGGGGTATAGCCCAACGGGCATTATCAAGTGGAATCGGTGGAATTAGACCAGGGTCTTCCTCCCCCCTTTCTCCTTTCTGTATCCCCCCCTGTACCTAGTTAGTTAAACAAAATCGGTTAAACAAAATCAAAAATGTATTTTGACCTACAAAAGTGCATCACAGTATTAATCGGATGTTCTAATCTGTTAATGAATGTAACATGTTTGCGTATTGAATTGAATGCCGAACAAACAGTTTTCTAAGAACACTCTGTAAAACAATGCTCTCTGAGATGTACTGTCAAAAAACATGTACTCATGACCTACAAACCAAAGGCATTTTTACCAACAACCAAAATGTGTCTACTGGAGAATAAGTACATAAACCACTCTAAAAACAAGAGGTGGATAATGTGGTGACATTCTGTCATCAAACTAATATGGTGACCAGGGATCATGTGACCAAGCTCATGTATGCCTTTCTTACAGTGGGATAAGCTTTAACTTTTGATATGGTAATTGGGTAATTCAATACCTTTACAAGTCAGGAAAGAGGTAACCACTTCCCCCTATCTCCATTCCTCCCTGTTCCTTCTTGACTGTGCTACTGAGCAGTCCCTTAAGCAGACATGGCCTAATTTCTATCATGGTGAACTGTGAGTGGGATTTTATAAGATGTAGTTGTTATTGTTAGTTAGGTTGTTGTTGCTGTTGTTGTTGGTGGTGGTATAGTTAGTTAGATTGTGTGTTATTATTTGTATGTTGTTGTTGTTTTGTCTCTGAATAAATATTTGTTAAAGTAGACGGACCAGAGTTTATATGTGTATGCGTACATAATAATTTATAGAGTTTGGTAATTTACCATAGATAAGCCAAAGGGTTATGGGCAAATGCAAATATTGTATTTCTCAAACTGTGTACTTTGACTTTAAAAGATATTGCAAACCGACAAGGTGTTAGAAATGGAACATATTGTTTTTCATACATGTTTCTTTAAGCAATAACCTTTTACCTACTTTAAGTGCATCATATATTTACGCCATTTTGTCCCAGGTGAAATACAATAACAATAATGCATAAACAAGCTTCAAGGCTATGCTATGACTCTTTCAGTATATAATATACTGCGTAACCCTAAATAAATAAAGATGTTCAGACTTTAAGATGCCATCTTGTCCTAAGTCAGGGAATTTTCTATGACGTGTACACACTTTAGTTATGGCCTTGTATTTTTGTTTTAAATGGTTTTCTATTTTCATCTCAGTGTGAATGCAGACATCAAACAAGTTACTGTAAAAAGCCTATGGTTGCCTATGCAGAGGCTTATCCGTCTAAACATATGAATATAACAGGAACCGATTGATTACTCAAGCATGCGTGCACTTTGCAGACTTAAAGACATATTGCCGGGGGCAGGTAAGGCATGGTTCAGTATGTCTGGACAAGTATACATATATTCCTGTTTCCCATGCTGAGATCATTTAAATAAGCAAACCTAGTGAGCATAATGTGTTTAGGGCATGTAGTGTGAGCGTGTCAATAACTGGTCTGCGCTTAAATAAAAAGTCGTCAAATCAGAAGGTTAACGACTATGCAGGAGTGTTGTCGGGTAGCAATGCGTAAAAAGAACACCAGCGTCAACTGTATGTTATAACAAGCATCCAATGACCTGTATGGGGTGTCGTTCGCTGAGAGATAACTTTCAATATATGTTTTAGCCCGTGAGTGATATGTTGTAGTGCGTCAATGCAGGTAATAAAGCATAACAATTATGCACCTATGTAGCTCAGACAGTGGCAGAAACAGGCCACCGTAAAAAAGGGCAGTCTGTGTGTGCGTGTATTCGGCAGTCTGTGTGTGCGTGTATTCAGCAGTCTGTCTGTGTGTGTATGTATTCAGCAGCCTGTGTGTATGTATTTAGCAGTCTGTGTGTACTCAGCAATGTGTGTATTCAGTGGACTGTGTGTGTGTGTGTGTATTCAGTGGACTGTAGCCCCATGTAGCCAAAGCACAGCTAAGCGAAAAAGGGCCTTGACAGGGGCTAGGAGGCGGGCATTAGGAGGAGGGAAGGAAGTATGGATTTATGGGTAAGTAGGCTGTGCTATTTAAATAGGCAGCCATTTTAGGTGAGCTCACTTCTAATTTCCTACCTGACTGAGTTTGTGTTCACTTCTGTGTTCCCAGATTTGGCCTGGTGGAGTTTTTTCCCTTTTTTGTCTCCCTGCAGGGCTGATGGACGACGTGGAGCGGCTGTTGGAGGGGATCCGGTCGGCGGCGAGACTGCAGGGTGCTGACTGGTTACGGGCCCAGTTGGGATCCGGTGGCGGCGGAGCGGGACGGCGGCGGGCGGCCGGTCCGGGCCAGGAGGCCCCCCAGACGGCTGAGCCCGGGCGTGGGGCCCAGTGACGGCGGGTGGAGTGTTCCAGTGGTGTCTGGGGTGAGCAGTGACAGGTCCAGCAGCCGCGTGGTCGAGGCCCCGCCTCCCTGCGAGCAGTCGGGGCCTAGGAGCAGTGCCCGGAGGCGGATGGACGGGGGCGCCGCGGCTCCCGAGGTGGAGGTGCACGGACGGCCCCCAGGACGGTCGGGGGGCACGGAGGGGCGGCCCAGGAGGACTCCTACCCCATCGGTGGTCGCAGAGGACGGGGCCGGATCCGGGAGGACACGTGGCCAGCCCCTGGGCCAACAGGCAAGTGCAAGGGGCTCCAGCCGGGTCCCCCTTGGCGGGCAAGGTGCTGGGAGTGGGCCACAGAGGAGCAGGGGACGGGCGGCGGGAGTAGGGGATGGGCAGGCACAGCGGGTATCCCCAGGTAGGGAGGGGGGGCTGTCAGACTGGGCCCGGGGTGGTGCTGGGATCCCTCAGGGGGAGCAGGGCTCCAGGGCTGGGGCTTATAGGGGCTCTCCCCAGTTAGCGTGTGGGTCATCTGGGGGAGGTAGGCGTAGGCCTCTGGATATGGGTCAGTCTGGGTCGGGTAAACATGTTAGGGGGGCAGGGGAGGCTTCGGTCCTGGGAGAGGCTAGGCATGGGGCCCGCCCGGGGGGGGGGGGTCAGGGTTCACCCCAGGAGACTGGCCAGTCTGAGGCGCGTAGTAGTAGGGAGGGGCCTAGTTCAGGGCAGGAGAGTAATAGTCCTTCACCGGTTAGGGCCACGGGGTCTGGGGGGATGGTAGGTAGATCCAGACGGCACCGGTCTGGGTCTGGTAGCCCGGCTAGAGGCGGTGCGGTGACCCCCAGGCTCGGTCGGCGGGGACGGTCCCCACGTACGGGCGGGAGTAGTCGTAGTCCCAGGGGCTCACGGGCGCAGAGCAGACGGGGCATGCAGCGGGAGGCTTCGGACGTTGGCAGACGCTCCCAAGGTCGGGACGGGAGGGGAGCACGGGCTCAGTACCCCCTACCCAGGACTTCTTCTCCTAATTCCAGGTCTCGGAGCCGTTCTCCAGCTGTACAGGCGAGGCACCGGGTGGGCTCCCCGGTTGGCAGGACGATTACGGATGTCGCTCATCCTGGACGCCGGGTGTTGGACGATGCAGCCCCTGCCGCTCTGGGAGCAGGGGGCTTGGCCGGTGAGTCCAGCGAGTCACTGCACTCCAGCGCACTAGTACACACACTTCAAGCGCTACTTCACTCATTGGGAGTGGGGGGTGACAAAGGGGGCAGCGTTGGCCCGGTGTGGGCTCAAAGTGCAGGGGTCGCGGGTGCTAGTGTGGGGATGTCCGCGGGGCCTAGCATCGGCGGTGATGCTGGGACGACGGCAGAGACAACGGATACGGGGGGTGAACGGGCGGAATTGTGTGGGGGTGTTCCCGACACGGCTAGACAGCACGCGTATGTGTCATTCGCGGGCCCGCTGGGAGTACACCTTAAGCAGGAGGTAAAAGAGAGGATATGGAAAGGTGAGTTCTGCGAGATTTTTTCTCTTCTCCCCTTGGAGGACTTTATTGACCTCAAGGAGGATGATAAAAAGGACGAGAAGAAGGAGGAGGAAGAGAAACGGAAGAGGTATCGTAAGATTCCGAAATCGTTTGGTAACTGGTTGAGGGCGTTTTGCGTGCTGGCTAGCGTGAAAAAAAAAATCTCCGGGGTTATGCTCGTCCCTGTTCTGCTACTTGGACGGAATTTGGGAGGCGTACCCCACCTACAGGGGGTTAGCCTGGTGGCGGTACGATGAGCAGTTCAGGCAGCGGTTGGCGGCGAATCCGGGTATGAGGTGGGATCAAATGGACCTGCCTCTCTGGATGAAGCTGATGATGGCGCAGAAGGCGCAGCCCTTTCAACACACGGCCGGCGCTAAGGGGCAGTCCGCCTCGTCGGCCGCCTTTCAAAAGGGCTTATGCTGGCTCTTTAACGAGGGCCAGTGCAACATGCCGCTTTAAGCATGAATGCTCTGGCTGCGGGGGCGCGCACGGGCTCAATCGGTGTTTTAAGAAAGGAAAGTCGGGAGTTGCCAGGGCTTCTGCCGCGGCCAGTGGGGGCACTCCCCCTGCCACGGGGTTTAACCCCGGTGAGGCTAGACGCGATGGAGCCGTGGCTAAGCTGCTACGGTAACAGGGCAGATGCCGCGATACTCAGGGTGGGTTTCGGGCAAGGGTTTTTTATCCCATTCCGGGAGAGGGGGGGGGGCGGGGAGACTGCGCAACCTGAAGTCGGTCGAGGACTTCCCGGGTGTGGTACGGGAGAAACTGGGCAAGGAAGTCAGGCTGGGTCAGATGGCAGGTCCGTTCCCGGTACCCCCGTTGGAGGGCCTGCAGGTTTCCCCCCTTGGGGTGGTTCCGAAAAAGGAACCGGGGAAGTTCAGGCTCATTCACCACCTATCCTACCCGAAGGGGGAGTCGGTGAATGACGATATTGACAAGGAGTTGTGCTCGGTCTCGTATGCATCATTCGACCGGGCGGTCGAGCTGGTAAAACGGGCCGGGCGCGGGGCTCTGATGGCTAAGGTGGATATCGAGGCCGCATTTCGGTTGCTGCCGGTCCACCCGGATTGTCATCACTTGCTGGGGTGTTTTTTCGAGGGGGCGTATTTCGTGGACTTATGCCTCCCCATGGGTTGTTCCATCTCGTGCTCCTACTTCGAGAAATTTAGCACCTTTCTCGAGTGGGTGGTGCGGGTTGAAGCGGGGAGCAGTTCGGTAGTGCACTATCTGGATGATTTCCTCTGTGTAGGGCCAAACGCCTCCTCCACGTGCCTGCACATACTTCGGACGATTGAGTGGGTGGCGGGCCGCTTCGGGGTTCCGTTGGCAGCCGATAAAACGGAATGTGCCTTAGTTTTCTGGGGTTAGAGATAGACTCGGTTCGGGGAGAGTGTCGGCTGCCTCAAGGGAAGCTGGAGGGACTGAAGGGGGCGGTGGCGGCTGTGGCACGGGTGCGCAAGGTCACTTTGCGGCAGCTGCAGTCGTTGATTGGCATGCTGAACTTCGCGTGCTGTGTGATACCCATGGGTAGGGTCTTCAGCCGCAGCCTATCGGCTGCTACGGCGGGGGTTCGATCCCCACGCCATTTTCTTCGGGTGTATGCGGCCATGAGGGCTGACTTGAGCGTAGGGGACACCTTCCTGAGGGATTTTAACGGGACGGTGTTCTTTCGGCAGGAGGGCATGGCGGCGGCAGAGTTGGAACTGTTCACGGATGCGTTGGGTAGTGTAGGTTTCGGGGCGTACTTTGGGGGCAGATGGTGTGCGGAAAAGTGGCCGGAGTCGTGGGGGTCGAGTCCCCTCATGCGCAACCTGGCTTTTCTGGAGTTGTTCCCGTTGGTCGTCGCGATGGCACTATGGGGTGAGGGGCTGCGGGACCGAAAGGTGGTATTTTTCTCCAACAACATGGCGGTGGTGCATGCAGTGAATAATTAGTCTGTGGCTTCCACGCCGGTGGTTAGGTTGCTGCGGTGTCTTGTGTTAAGGTGTATGTTATATAACGTAGTTTTTCGCGCGCGCCATGTTCCCGGGTACTTGAACGATGTGGCTGACGCTTTGTCTCGTTTTCAGTGGTCCCGATTCCGAACGGTGGCGCCGGAGGCATTGGAAGTGGGTCAAGCGTGCCCGGACGAGATATGGCAGCTGGGAGCATCCTGCTTGGGCGACTTGTGAAGGCTTCCCTGGCACCGGCCACGTGGGCCGCCTACAGTAAGGTCTGGGGCTCTTGGGAACGGTCGTTGGAAGGGCTAGATCGCGTAGTTGCGGGGGAGTCACTCGGGGACGCATTTCTGTGGTACACGTGTCAATTGCTGGCAAAGGGGTTGTCCCCGGCAGTGGTTGACAGGTCCATGGCGGCGTTGGCTTTCTGGTTTAGGTTGCGCGGGAAGGAGGATCTTACCAAGACCTTCGTTATCAGGCAGGCGTTGAAAGGGTATCGGAGGGGCCACAGGCGGCCGGACACTAGGCGCCCGGTGTCGGTGCAGGTGCTGGGGGCTTTGGTCGGAATGTTACCGGAGGTTTGTTTCGACGAGTTTGAGGCGTCTTTGTTCAAGGCAACGTTCCTGTTGGCCTTTTTCGGGGCATTCCGGATAGGGGAGTTGGTGAGCGCTGCTAGGGTGGTGCCCGGTGGTTTACAGGTATCGGGGGTTAGGGTTATGGATGGAAAGTTGGTGGCGCACCTGGCAACATCCAAAACGGACGCCAACGGCAGAGGCCGGGATGTGACACTACGGGCCTTGCTGGGCGCAGCACTGTGCCCGGTGGCTGCGGTGGCGGAGTACATGGCCCGGAGACCGGCGGTAGGGGGATCCCTACTAGTGCATGCGGATGGCTCTTCCCTCTCACGATTTCAATTTGGTAAGGTCTTTCGGTTGGGCCTCGTGAGGATGGGGCTACGGGCGGATAGATTTGGAACACACTCCTTTCGCATTGGGGCGGCCACGGAGGCCGCACGATTGGGTCTTGGGGATGAGGTAGTGAAGCGGATAGGGAGATGGGAGTCGGTGTGGTTCCGTTCCTATGTTCGGTTGGGTCTACTGGATTAAAAAAAAAAATTTAAAAAAAATTTGCCGTATCGGGGGGATCCCGGTAGGGGTGGGGGAGGGTTTTTTTTCTCTCCCCTCATGTTTATTTAATTGTTTGTTTTCTTCTCTCTTCCCAGGCCGTGTTGCATGGATCGCTGGCCATTCCTTTGTCTTCTGGGCCGCAAGGAGGGCTGCAGCTCGAGCCCAGGGCCAGCAGCTGGGCTTTCCGAGGGACCAGTTGGTAGTGCAATGGTTTGGGTTCAGGGGATTCGGCTGGGGGGAAGTTTGCGGGGCTGTGTTTCGAAGGATAGCGAGTGGGGAGGCGCCAGACATGCTGGTCCTACATGCGGGGGGCAATGACTTGGGCCTCACGCCGCAACGACGGCTGGTAAAGTGGATGAAGCAGGACCTCAACAAATTGAGGGACCTGCTTCCCAGGATCATGCTAGTGTGGTCAGAGATGGTCCCGAGGCGTCGGTGGCGGCACGCACGGGATCCAGTGGCTATTGATAAGTGCAGGAAAAAAGTGAACAGTTTAATGGCGAGCTTTGTGAGAAAAGTAGGGGGAGTAGTTGTGCGGCATGGTGATTTGGAAGGCGGGTTGCCAGGGTATTACCGCTCGGATGGAGTCCATCTCTTGGCGGTGGGGTGGGATCTCCTGAACTTGGGTTGGCAGGAAGGAATGCAGAGAGCGCTATTTCTTCATGGTGGCGGAGCTCAGACAGCTTAAGGGATCAAGGTCTGAGCTTGTGGCGGGATAGGGAGCTGAAGGAGAAGGAATAGGCTCCCTAGGATGAACGTGGCAGAAAAGGAAACTGTGGTCATTGGTGGTTGGTAGGTTTCGAGTCCTGTCGGTGGCTCAGAACCTGGTGGGGTAGGGGTATCCGGGTATACCCCTGACATGGTTAACTTATGTTTGGCACTTTAAGTTGGTATGTTGGAATAATGTCGGTATATGTTATATATATGTGTTATATATATATGTGCTATTTATATGGGGGTCATTGCCTTTTTATATAACAGAAGGAATCGGATGCGAGGGCGGAGTATGGGGTCAATGACCCATGCTTATTTGTTAAGTTATTATTATTATGTTACAATTAATATATTGTTATTATTATTTAAGATTGTTTAATAAAGCTGTGGACAAATTTTCCTATATACCCGAGTGTCAGTGCGATTATTGGGTTAGGTATGTGGGAGGGTTGTCCTGGAGTCCGACTGCCCATATGGCGACTATACACCGGTCATGTGTTTGTGTATTCAGCAGACTGTGTGTATGTATTCAGCAGTCTGTGTGTGTATGTATTCAGCAGTCTGTGTGTACTCAGCAGTGTGTGTATTCAGTGGACTGTGTGTGTGTATTCAGCGGACTGTGTGTGTGTGTATGTATTCAGCAGTCTGTGTGTATGTATTCAGCAGACTGGGTGTATGTATTCAGCAGTCTCTGTGTGTGTACTTAGCAGTCTGTCTGTATGTGTATTCAGCAGACTGTGTGTGTGTATTCAGCAGTCTGTGTGTGTGTGTGTGTGTGTATTCAGCAATCTGTCTGTGTATGTATTCAGCAGTCTGTATGTGTATGTATTGCATTTGTTGGAGATACTAATAAATATAAGTTAATTTTATCTATTTATATCATTATTTAAAATTTGTATCATTGAACTCTCTGTTGTTGTGTTCTTATTTTAAAACAAAACTTGTTAATTAGTTCGGACAACTGTAGGAGTTGTTTTTTCTAAACTTAAACCTCGCCATCACTGGCCTAGATCTTGAACCGTTAAATGGTTATGTAGTAACGTTGTGAAAATCCAACATGCCATAATTATGTTTTGCTATGACCAAAAAAATTGAGCCTGCTGATGCTGCTGTGGCAATACAGGCACTGTGGCACTGTGGTACTCACCTGCATGTCAAAAATAAAGAATTACAAAAAAATAATAATAATGAAAATAGCTTACAAAAGCACTAAAAATTGATAAAAGCATAAAAAGTATAAAAATGTATAAAATAAAAGTATTAAAAAAATTGCATAATTCAAAATCTTTGTTCAGACCAGATGGGGCCAATGACTCTAGTAGAAAAATACATTTCATCTCCTCCTGTCCGATCTTACATATAAAATCGCCCCCTCTCCAGTCCTGCATAACTCTTTTTATACCTATAAATTCTAGTCACCTTGGGTCTTGTCCATGCATTCTTTTAAAATGTTCTGATACACTTTGGCTTTCCACCCCTTTTATAATATCATAGATGTGCTCTCTAATCGCGTCGTTCTTCCCACATATTGAAGTTTACATGAACACTTAAGTAAATAAATAACATTGTTACTATGACAGGTGATGTGTTCTTTCAAAGTAAATTCCTTCCGTGTACTTTCTGGCTTAAATTTTACTACTGCATTTCCCTGTGTATGTTGCATATTTTTACAGGCGGAGCACATCTATAAAAACCGATGTGGTGTCCCAAAAAATTTCCCACTTTATTTTTGTATTTTCCTTTAAATAACTATGCACTTATGTGTTTCTTAAATTTGGGGCACCTCAAAAGGTAATTTTGTGTTTAGATGGTAAAAGCTCACTTAAATCTCTGTCAGTTTTTAATATGGGCCAGAATTTGTTATTGTTTTTTTTTTTTTAATTGTGTTGGGTGTTAAAATCAAACACTAAAACTTCATTAAAATTTTCCTGATCTTTCCTGTTTATTATATCTTTCTGGATTAATTCTAATTGTGTGCTTGACTCTACTTCACTCTACTTCTATTTCACTTCACTTGCTTTTTCCAGAATGGTTTCGGGATATAGTTTCTCCCTAAATTTATTCGAAAGGTCGTCCGCTTGTTGTTTAAACACTTCCTCCTCTGTGCAGTTACATTTTAATCTAAGTAATTGGCCCTTCTGCATATTATTTAGCCACGGGCAATAATGCCCGCTATTGTATGCAATGTAACCATTCACATCTACTTTCTTAAAGAAGGTTTGTGTTTTGAGGACTCCTCCTTCTATATAGATTTTAAGATCTAAAAAGTCAATTGATGAGTTACTAACATTACTTGTGAGGTGTTTTCCCCAAGTGTTATTATAAAGAAAATTTAAAAAGTCTCTAAAACGATCCTCCAAGCCTTCCCAAATCAAGATCATTTCGTCTATATAACGGCGATAGGCACGTACCTCCATGTCATGTTGGCTATAAATAAATAAATTCTCCCAATGGGCCATAAAAATATTAGCATAACTAGGTGCATAAGTACTGCCCATCGCCGTTCCCATTCTTTGCAGATACAATGAAGAGTTGAACCAGAAGTAGTTATTCTCCAGGGTCAATCTAATATAGTCTATAAAAAAATTAATCTGTATAGATGGTAATGTTTGATCTTGTTCCAAGTAATATTTGACAGCTGCACATCCTTTTTCATGTGGTATGCATATATATAAGGAGGTGACATTACAGGTTATCAAATGGTATCCATCCTTCATATAAGGGGATACAATAGAGTGCATATCATAATGACATCCAGTTAAGAGTAATTGGTCAGACTGTGGTTTTTTGTTTGTTTGTTTTTTGCAGAGTAAACATCAATTGTGTACAGGCATTGGAGAGTTGAGAGTGTTTGAGATAAAACAGTAGAGGTACAAATAGATTCTTAGTGAAAATGAGAATACATTGGAAAGGAGGACATAGTATGAAATGATTGGAGCTGGGGGGTGTTGGTGATAATCGGAGCAAGAATAGCCGGGGTTATACCGGTCTTGACTTAAGTCAACCCACTAATCATGGCCTTGGTAAAGAACAGAGATGACAGAGCGTCCAGGAAGTTGCAAACTGGGAAAACAATATAACATAGGAAACATAGCACAGGCCCTATCAATAAAGAAAAGGAAATACGACAAAAAAGAGAGTCATGTATATGCTCCACTCCTTGTGCCATGGGTCACTGGGACAAAAGGAATGATTTTAGCAGGATCCCAGATAGTGGTGGTGGTAGGCTGGGGGCCGATGCCTAGGCCCAGTTTAGACAGGATACAGTCCATCTCTGAGGCACCTGACACCTTGAGCTCTGTGTCCTGGTGCAGGATAGTAAGGTAGCGAGGAGATTCTAATCTGTATTTTAGGACGTTGGCGGTTAAGAATGATGTGAGAGGTCGGAGAGTCTTCCTCCACTGCAGGGTAGTGCGGGAGAGATCAAAGAAGAAAGTAAGATCCATCTCTTCAAATTGGTACGGCGATTTCCCCCTAGTTGCATTCAGAAAGGTGGCTTTGTCTTGCCCATTCTGAGTTTTACAGTAGATCGCTAGAAGCAGCTGCCGAGCTCTGCTGAGGTTTGGGCAGTCGGAACATGCCATCAAGTGTTATGCCCTTTGCTTGTTTTGGGGGTAGTATAGCTGCAAACAGCCTTTGTAGGAGATGTGGCATTTGTGCCATAGTGATGCTCTCTGATATGCCCCTGATCTTGAGATGTTTCCACCTTCTCCTATCTTCCTGCACTGCCAGTTGGTGGTTTAGGAGAACTTGGGCTGAGGTAAGGTCCTGAACCTGTTTCTGCAGCTCTGTTATCTGCATGCTGTGGATGTCTGTGGTGTGTTCCACTGTTGTCATTTGTGCAGTAAACCCCTGAACATCCTCCCTCACCTGTGATATTTCAGCAGAAAGTGATTTCCTGAGCTCTGCCAGAAGACTGGTGAGTATAGCTGTTGTGACAGGAGGAGAGGTGACCTCTTTCAGGGGGGAAGGCTTGGATGGACCTTTGTAGCCCAGGTCGTCCATAATGTGAAGGAGTGAGTCGCCTGAGTCATTGGAAAAATCGCCGAGGACCGCCACCATATTGGGCATGCTTTCCCCATGGGGCCTCCATGGTAAGTCCCCAATATCTGCAGTAAACCCGGGGTGATCAGGCTTCGGCTTCTTGTTTTTTTTCTCCCCATCTCGCAGTGCACTCGTTTGGGCTTTATAACAAGTTGTGGTGTCCCTGGATAAGCCGTTATTTGTGCTTTTTTAGCTTGAAAACACGGAGCTCCGTGGTCATGCGACTGCTCATATTGGAACCTAGCTCAGCCCCCTTGTTTGTATTTTTTAAATGTAATTTAAAACAAGAACAATGTTTCTTATTAACATAAACTGATTTCTAAACACACTTATTGGAGTTACATTAATTGAAATCAGAGTCCTACTGCTGTGGAGCTATTATACACCCAGACACACCATCAATATGGAGCTCCTTGAAAAGAGGGACATTAGAATAGAAAAGAAGGGATAGAGGGGTTTGGGCTCAATATAGGAACTGTCCCTCCTAAATAAGGAAAGTTGGGAGGTAGGCTGTTACCATCAGCCATTGCTGATGTGGTAGATTTTCCATATATGATCTAGAAAGATAGCTCTTTGTCACATTTTGCCAAACATCTGCACTTAAGATAAAGTAGTTAAATTTTCAATGATATGTTATATCATACTTTAATATCTATCTATCTATCTATCCATCCATCCATCCATCCATCCTTATGAACAACTCAAAAGTGGCAGTCACAATTTAAGTTGTTTTGGTGAAATCAGATTGAAGAGGATACTAACTAACACAGTAAAAGCCTTTGTTGTTTTTTTTTTTTTTATTATTACAACTATTCAATGTGTGATTGCAAGAGAGCTATTTATATTAAAGTAATGCTTATTGAAGAGACAGAGGTGGCATAATAGGAACTTATGTGATAGAAAGATCACAAGCCATGCAGATGAGCCTGACATTAAAGAATCAGAAAAAAAAAGCTATTAGAAAAAAAAAGGTGGTCGGTGCATTTGTAAATCAATAATGAATGTGTTGAAAAGCAATCCTTGGTGGATGGAAATCAATCGCAAGTAATCTTTATGGTGTAAAGTAGGAGAATGACACATTGCTTCTAGTTATTTGATAAAATATTCTGGCAATGACTGCATGCAATATAAACGAGTCCTGTTAAGAAATATTCAAGACAGAACGAAGGAGTACAAAAATGTAAACCAGGTCGATATTTAGTCAAGGTGGATAAACACCCATTTTCATGATTGGTTTCCTATAATTTCTTCTAAATTGTATTTTCATTAATAGCTGCTTTGATGTGTCATATTTCTAGTCTTTGTCTTTAACTTTGCATATGAGTTCATCTAACATTTATAGTATATCTGCTGCACTTAGAATTAAAGTGAAGTGAGAATATATTATTTATTATGGAAAATTGACAGCTAGTCATAGGAGAAATTAACTAATTGAAGAGATTATAGATAAGTGCTATAAGATTTATCATCACTATAAGAGGAAGACGGCAACTGGCAATGGTTGTCAAAGGCAGGGTTTGCAGGGAATTTCCACAATGACAACTTTTATTGGAGAAATTTGGACCACGGGTTATTTTCATAATTTTCAACATGGAAATCCACATTTAGCCTTGGGTGTGTTGCAGGTAGATTTTCAGATAGTATTTATGTAACATTAAATAATTAATTCTGTGATCCTGCTACAGTAGTACATCTGAAAACCTTGAGAACTGAAAACGGGTGTATTCATACTTTTAACTTTTATAATAAATTGTACTTTAATCCATTAAGGACTGAGGCAGTTGTACAAGCTCAGATCAAAACAAAACCTTGAATTTGCGCGAAATATCTGTTCAACCGTAATTCGCCTTTTTCATATTAAATGCACCCACACTTATTATATATCATTTTGTTCAGGGAAAACAGGGCTTTAATGTCACATTAAATATTTATATGTTAAACATAATTTAATGGGGGGCGGGGCTTAGCGCCCAATGCGGTCGAACGCAACTGCCGAGAGCTCCGAGCACCGACCGCAATTTACAGTAAACTGCGGGATATCCCGCGGCCATCGGAGCACCGGACAGCACTCACCAGATCCAGGAGGGGGTGAGCTACAGGCACATGCCTTTTTTGTACCTGAAATTGAGCGGGAAAGCTCGCCGCAAGTCCGGGGCCTATCAGGGGTACAAGACCACGCGGTCAGCCGCGTGAGACTTGGAGGCTGAACTGGGAGAGCTCTACAGCTCCCTCTGGCTACCTGACTACACCGCACAACACACAGACAACATGGTGCGCAGAACCCAGAAAGCTCGGGCTGGCCCCTGCAGGGACTCCCAAGATATAGGGGAGATGCTACAACGCCCAATGGCACCCAGGATGGCGGTCCAGCCGGACACGGACACGCAAAGAGCTAAACCTCCAACCAATGCTCACATAACCGGTGATGCTGAAGCCCCTACAACCTTCCTAGAGGCACTGTCGGAACAAGATCCACACGTCCCAGCCACAAAACAAGACATCGCCAACCTCTTAAGGGAACTGCAACAAATGTCGGCGGCCGACATAGACAGGGTCCGCACCGATGTAAAGGCGGTGGAAGCTCGCACACAAGCCACAGAAAACACAGTTCTGGAGCTCCAACGAGAGGTACGAGACCTGAGAGACAAAATTAACATCCTACAGCACTCACATACCTCCCCGACACAGCGCGTCGACATCTCCGAATACCGCAATAGACTCCCTAACATCAAGGTCGGAGGTGTCCCGGATTCCATCAGCCAGGCGGAACTGCCGCACTATTTACGACGACTGGTAGAAACGATCCTTACACACTCACAAGATAATAAACTCCAGCTTGACGGCTGCTACAGGATCAACAAATCCAGACAGGCCCCTAGTGAAGCCACGCACGACATAATAGTAGGCTGCCACTCCATGTCAGACAGGAACCAGCTCCTGGCAGTCGTGAAGGGCAAAACCCCCATGGACTTTGAATTATCCAAAGACCTTTCCAGGAATACCCTGCAGTAGCGGAAATCACTAGGCGCAGTCACAAGCCACCTACGGGCAGCCAGAGTGGAATAACGTTGGCTATTGCCGAGAGCTCTCACAGCCACAACAGTGGATGGTAGGACCCTAAGACTCACTTCCACAACTGACGCAGCAGCATTCCTCCAAACATTGGGACTAAGCATGCACTCGGAAGCACCTAATGCCCCCACCGACACGCAACCCCAGACACCGGCTAGGCGGACGCTCCGCACGTCCGAAGGGGGAGAGAAACCAGACGACGAGACCTGAGCCCCCATGAAACCTACAGCTGTTACTATCCTTCTCTAAAGTTAATTTCAACACTGTTTACCATTACAACAGTTGATTCACCACACCTAAGCCTTATAAAAACACCACACACACTGTGGAACATCAACTGATCCCACAGTCACTACCCACATAGACGACCCCGCACCATTAAGACACCCAACATACACAGCTAAGCCCCTTCCCCCTGTATGCTCCCTTGGTTAGGGGCATGGCACCAACTAGACAAAGCGACTGGTACCACACACACTGACCTGACGCTAGTGTCACTTATGACAATACAAGACCTACATGAACCGAAATACGACACACGACAAACACAAGGGTCCGATACCTCACGGAACAACAGCGACAATTATCACAACATACTACCCACCCCGGAGGTACCCACACACACCACGAATATACATTACCAATCATACCATACATCCCCACTGACACACACGAAGAAAAAATGTTTAAATGAGGCATTTTAAAGTTGAATGTTTTATCTTGCAACTCTGTTACCTCACAATTTACATACTGAACAATGAATGTGTTAACCAATTTGTCACAATAAAACAAAGATTGACAAAAAACAAAAAAAAACATAATTTAATATGAATAAAATATAAAAATATGAGAAATTAAGAATTTTTTTTATTTTTTTAGTTCTGTGAATGTCATGATACTGTTAGCTGTTACTGCAATAAAGTACACATATTTGTATTCAGCAATGTCTCCTGAGTAAAACAGTATTCCCCCATGTAGATGTTTTATGGTGTTTTAGAAAGTTAGATGGTCAAATATAGCACATTAAATTTTTCAGTTTATACACATTGAAATTTGCCAGACTGGTTATTTTGCCTTTGAGACTGTTTCGTAACCCAGGAATGAGAATTGCCCCCATGATGGCATACCATTTGCAATAGTAGACAACTCAAGGTATTACAAATGGGGTTTATCCAGTCTTTTTTAGTAGCCAGTTAGTCACAAACACTGGCCTAAGTTAGCATTGATATTTGTTTGTGTGTGAAAAATGCAAAAAAACAAATTTGAACGCTACTTTTTGCCAGTGTTTGTGACTAAGTGGCTACTAAAAAGACTGGACCCCATATGCAATACCTTGGGTTGTCTACTATTGCACATAAAGAATATATAATTCCAAATAAGCTGCCTTACTAGAAGGCAGCCAATAGGAAAGGAACCCAGTTCAATCTCAAAAAAAGTATAAATAGTACCAAAAAATAATAAAACTTTATTAGAATATAGTAAAAACCTAAGACTAAACAAAGATGTCTAAGGTCTAGTACTAGGAGAGGTATAGCATATAGAAAAGCCTGAAAAACTGCCAAAAGAAAAGGGACAGTAAACTAAGCTGTGTTACATATACATTAGGGAATAACAGCATAGAGGACCTAAGTAGGAGAGAGAGGATACATATGTAGTATATAGTATTTAGAAACCCAAAAAAGGGGTAAAAATGCCCCAATTGTTACATAGAGGGAACCAGTAAAAATACTAAACCCAAAATCAAAAACCCCCTTCCCAAATCGAAAAGACAAATCCTACAGTTAAACCATCTCTCTACGCTAACCCACTATCTCCTAAATAACACCTTCATGGGTGTTCTAATCTAATGTCTGAACCTAGACATCTGTAGTCAAAATAACATTGTGCCCAGTGCTCGTTGGTGCAAAACAAAAAAATGAACCCAACACGCGTTTCGGCGAAACTACACGCCGTCCTCAGGGGTATTGCAACCGAGGCTATACCTGCAATGTAATTTATACCCATATTGATTTACATACACCTGAACAACGGCCAATGAATGTATTCTGCAATTAAGTCACCGCACCAATGATATTAGAGGGGCGGGACACAGATACCAGCATCCAATCAGTGCATTTCAGTCTCTCCGGTCGCTACACCAATAGGATTGTGGGGGCGTGATATACACGTCACAACTCACAAGAAAGAAACCGTGAGCGGCCGGGATGATCAAATTGGCCGGTCCAATAAATTTTAACCCCTCATTTCCCACAATTGTCGCCCATATAGAATATCTCTTAATAATCAGTGGTAACTAAGATTAAACTAATGTCATCTAACCAAATAAGAGCCCCTAAATGATCCAAAAAGTAGATTGCTAAATTTAACAGGTCAAAGGAGCAAATAATTGGCAATGTCTAAACAAGATATTATGTTGCTAATGAAGAAAGTTAGAATGTTACCAATATATCTATGTTTAAGCACTTTATTTTAACAGTGCATATTCAAACATAGTCTATGGAGCAAATGAATAACGATGTCTGATCAAGATACTATGTTGCCACTAGAATGTATTATAATGTTACCAGTGTATCTCTATATAAACACTTTATTTTGACAGCACAGATACAACCATAGTCAATGGCATGTAATATAAGACACCTTAATTTTTAGTATGAGGATAAAAATAATAATAAATGGGTATAAAAATAAGGAAAGAAACAATGAGGGATAGCATCAAAATAAATAAAAACTAATAAAGAATATATATACATATGTACAAACTTAACAAGAGATACCTTAAAGGTATTGCCATTCTATTAAATAAACGGGGAGTAGGAAAAACCTTCATTCAGCCCAAGTGGATACAGAGTTTTGAGGCGATAGATCCAAAAAGCCTCTCTTTGTCTAATTTAGATAAATTCTCACATATTAAATCCTCATACTAAAAATTAAGGTGTCTTATATTACATGCCATTGACTATGGTTGTATCTGTGCTGTCAAAATAAAGTGTTTATATATAGATACACTGGTAACATTATAATACATTTTAGTGGCAACATAGTATCTTGATCAGACATCATTATTCATTTGCTCCATAGACTATGTATGAATATGCACTGTTAAAATAAAGTGCTTAAACATAGATATATTGGTAACATTCTAACTTTCTTCAGTGGCAACATAATATCTTCTTTAGACATTGCCAATTATTTGCTCCTTTGACCTGTTAAATTTAGCAATCTACTTTTTGGATCATTTAGGGGCTCTTATTTGGTTAGATGACATTAATCTTAGTACCACTGATTATTAAGAGATATTCTATATGGACCACAATTGTGGGAAATGAGGGGTTAAAATTTATTGGACCGGCCAATTTGATCATCCCGGCCGCTCACGGTTTCTTTCTTGTGAGTTGTGACGTGTATATCACGCCCCCACAATCCTATTGGTGTAGCGACCGGAGAGACTGAAATGCACTGATTGGATGCTGGTATCTGTGTCCCGCCCCTCTAATATCATTGGTGCGGTGACTTAATTGCAGAATACATTCATTGGCCGTTGTTCAGGTGTATGTAAATCAATATGGGTATAAATTACATTGCAGGGATAGCCTCGGTTGCAATACCCCTGAGGACGGCGTGTAGTTTCGCCGAAACGCGTGTTGGGTTCATTTTTTTGTTTTGCACCAACGAGCACTGGGCACAATGTTATTTTGACTACAGATGTCTAGGTTCAGACATTAGATTAGAACACCCATGAAGGTGTTATTTAGGAGATAGTGGGTTAGCTTAGAGAGATGGTTTAACTGTAGGATTCGTCTTTTCGATTTGGGAAGGGGGTTTTTGATTTTGGGTTTAGTATTTTTACTGGTTCCCTCTATGTAACAATTGGGGCATTTTTACCCCTTTTTTGGGTTTCTAAATACTATATACTACATATGTATCCTCTCTCTCCTACTTAGGTCCTCTATGCTGTTATTCCCTAAGGTATATGTAACACAGCTTAGTTTACTGCCCCTTTTCTTTTGGCAGTTTTTCAGGCTTTTCTATATGCTATACCTCTCCTAGTATTAGACCTTAGACATCTTTGTTTAGTCTTAGGTTTTTACCTAAGTTTTATTATTTTTTGGTACTATTTATACTTTTTTTGAGATTGGACTGGGTTCCTTTCCTATTGGCTGCCTTCTAGTAAGGCAGCTTTTTTGGAATTATATATTCTTTAATTCATTATTCTTGGGTTACCCCCTATTACCCAGTTTAGGTGACCATATCTACCCAAGGGAAGGGAGGGGGGCAAGGGTTTTTCTCTGTCCTACCTTCCGGTCCCTTGTGTATGTTTTCTTATTATTTTTTTGATACTATTGCACATAGTGTGCCATCATGGGGGTAATTCTCATTCCTGGTCCACCATACGGTCTCAAAGGCAACGTAACCAATCTGGCAAATTTCAATGTGAAAAAAGGAGATTCAAGCCTTATATTTGACTCAGTAACTTTTTAAAAACACCATAAAACCATCTATCATCAGTAAAAGTGCCATTTGTGTGTGAAAAATGCAAAAAACTGCACTTTCACTGACAATACCATCACTGTGATATGTTTTACTGCTTTTAAACACTAATATTTGTGTTTAGCGAAGTCTCCCAATTAAACAGTACCACCCATGTACAGGTTTGATGGTATCAGTGATTCTACCCATGTATAGGTGTGTTGGAATAAAATAACCTTATTTGGAGGGTGCGCATTCCAGTTTTGCAATGTTCTATTAGGGACATTTTTGAAGCCGGCTAATATAATTTACCCCCATCAAACCATATATTTTTGAAAAGTAGACACCCTAGGGTATTTCAAATGGTGGTATTTTAACACTTTCTATGCACTAATTCTACCACCAGTCTTTGTCAATCTTTTGGGTAGTCATTTTTTTGTGTTATTTTTCTCTCACATTGTACTTTAGGCATGGAATCTCAGTTCCTGTTATGTGTTACTGACAAAGGACACCCCAATATGTGTTCAGCTACATCTCCTGAGTACAACAGTGCCCCAATGTACAGGTTTTATGGGATTTTGCAAACTTACATGGGTCAAATATAGGGCTTTCCCCTTTTCCATGTTTGCACTTTGAAATTTGCCAGATTGGTTTGCTGGGCCTGTGTTGCCTTTGAGACCGTATGGCAGCCCAGGAATGAAAATTAATCCCATCATGGCATACCATTAGTAAACATTAACAACCCACGGTATTAAGAATGGGGTATGTCCAATCTTTTGTAGTAGCAACTTAGCCACAAACGCTTGCCAAAGTTAGCTATCATGTTTGTTTTTGCATTTTTTTTTACACAAAATCTGTTGAGTATCTGCCTTTTGAGACCATATGGTAGCCCAGGAATGTGAATTAACCCCACCATGGCATACCATTTTCAAATGTAGACAACCCAGGGTATTCAAAATGGGGTATTTCCAGTATTTTGTAGTTGCCACGTAGTCACTAACGCTGGCCAAAGTTAGCAGTTTTTATTTGTTTTTTGCATTTTTTTAAACAGTGATTTTTATTTGTTTTTGTATTTGGGCAGGGAAGTGTCCTGTAAAGAGCAAAAGTCACTTATCTGGGTGTACGCTATTGAATAAAATATAAATATAAATATATATATATAATTATAATATATAACTATAATTTGTACTAAAGGGAACCTCTGGCAAGAATACAACTTCATTAGAATGAAGTTGTTATGGGCCAGGAGATCTTTGGTGCTGGCTTACCTTTAGATGTTAAACCGTTAACCAGCAGTTTAACTCCATAGTCCTGCATTCAGCACAGTTTAGCTCTGTCCCCTCACTCCACCTTTCACTGATTCTTGAAACCGGAACTGATACTCTGAGTCAATAAGTAGCTCTCCAGTCATAAAATATCTTGAGAAACTTTCATATTTTTCTCAAGCCATTTTATGAACGGGGCCCGCAATGTTCCTTTAATTGTTTTTTTTAGAGATTCTATTTCTATTCTATTCTATTCTATTTAATGGAAGATTTGGCAAATTACTTAATAATCCAGTTAAAACAATGTAAAGCCATGGCAAGTCTGAGGGAAAACTACCTACCGCCTCTCTGTCTGGCTGTGGAGGAACTTTAACCCATCTCTCCCACTTTCAGCTTCTGAGTTCTCACCATGTCACTATGAGGCCTACTCTCCTGGAAGGATTCCTGAGGGTTTCTTATCACATTGATTGCTTGTTTTGCAGACCACCTGTGGATAGCACAGGCATGACCTTTCATTGTTAGTCACTCCCAGGAAACAGGATCAGTTAGTCAGGACCACCCTATTTAAAGAGAACTCCCTGGCTCATCTAGGCCCTTTCAGGGTTCCAAAGTGCTATTTTGTACTGTGCTTTGGGTCTCTGATATTTTTGACCCAGTTTGCCTTGACTACGGTTCTGTTGTCCTGCCTTTGTGCACTTGACCCAGCCTGTTTACTTTCCTGCCTGCTTCGTGTCCCAGTGTTCTGGCTTGTCTGGCTACCCGGCCATTGTACTGGTCCCTTGGGTGGTTTACCAACATTACTCTTCTCCATGCTCCTGACCCTTGCCTGTCCCGACTACACCTTGCTTTCAGTATTATTTTTTAGTATTCTTTTGCACTTTGTTCCTCATCTGTCTGTAGTCTCTATATAGTCTAGTCCTGTTATTTCATAGTTCTTCCTGTATGTTATCCTGGCCATTCAAAGGTCCTGTAATAATGCTCTTCCTATCCCTCTGTCTTTACCTTTGTAAGGTAGCTGTCTCTTACCTTGCTGAGGATCCTCTAGCTAACCATGACAACTGATTACTGGGGATAAATAAGTGTTCATTTCTACATTTAATTCAATTTTCATGGCTCACTAATACATATTTGTTTAACATAGAGAATACATAAATACAGGGAGTGCAGAATTATTAGGCAAATGAGTATTTTGACCACATCATCCTCTTTATGCATGTTGTCTTACTCCAAGCTGTATAGGCTCGAAAGCCTACTACCAATTAAGCATATTAGGTGATGTGCATCTCTGTAATGAGAAGGGGTGTGGTCTAATGACATCAACACCCTATATCAGGTGTGCATAATTATTAGGCAACTTCCTTTCCTCTGGCAAAATGGGTCAAAAGAAGGACTTGACAGGCTCAGAAAAGTCAAAAATAGTGAGATATCTTGCAGAGGGATGCAGCACTCTTAAAATTGCAAAGCTTCTGAAGCGTGATCATCGAACAATCAAGCGTTTCATTCAAAATAGTCAACAGGGTCGCAAGAAGCGTGTGGAAAAACCAAGGCGCAAAATAACTGCCCATGAACTGAGAAAAGTCAAGCGTGCAGCTGCCACGATGCCACTTGCCACCAGTTTGGCCATATTTCAGAGCTGCAACATCACTGGAGTGCCCAAAAGCACAAGGTGTGCAATACTCAGAGACATGGCCAAGGTAAGAAAGGCTGAAAGACGACCACCACTGAACAAGACACACAAGCTGAAACGTCAAGACTGGGCCAAGAAATATCTCAAGACTGATTTTTCTAAGGTTTTATGGACTGATGAAATGAGAGTGAGTCTTGATGGGCCAGATGGATGGGCCCGTGGCTGGATTGGTAAAGGGCAGAGAGCTCCAGTCCGACTCAGACGCCAGCAAGGTGGAGGTGGAGTACTGGTTTGGGCTGGTATCATCAAAGATGAGCTTGTGGGGCCTTTTCGGGTTGAGGATGGAGTCAAGCTCAACTCCCAGTCCTACTGCCAGTTCCTGGAAGACACCTTCTTCAAGCAGTGGTACAGGAAGAAGTCTGCATCCTTCAAGAAAAACATGATTTTCATGCAGGACAATGCTCCATCACACGCGTCCAAGTACTCCACAGCGTGGCTGGCAAGAAAGGGTATAAAAGAAGAAAATCTAATGACATGACCTCCTTGTTCACCTGATCTGAACCCCATTGAGAACCTGTGGTCCATCATCAAATGTGAGATTTACAAGGAGGGAAAACAGTACACCTCTCTGAACAGTGTCTGGGAGGCTGTGGTTGCTGCTGCACGCAATGTTGATGGTGAACAGATCAAAACACTGACAGAATCCATGGATGGCAGGCTTTTGAGTGTCCTTGCAAAGAAAGGTGGCTATATTGGTCACTGATTTGTTTTTGTTTTGTTTTTGAATGTCAGAAATGTATATTTGTGAATGTTGAGATGTTATATTGGTTTCACTGGTAATAATAAATAATTGAAATGGGTATATATTTGTTTTTTGTTAAGTTGCCTAATAATTATGCACAGTAATAGTCACCTGCACACACAGATATCCCCCTAACATAGCTAAACTAAAAACAAACTAAAAACTACTTCCAAAAATATTCAGCTTTGATATTAATGAGTTTTTTGGGTTCATTGAGAACATGGTTGTTGTTCAATAATAAAATTAATCCTCAAAAATACAACTTGCCTAATATTTCTGCACTCCCTGTATATTAGAAATTCCCTGCAAGTGACAGTTTCCCTTTAAGGGTGACAGTTTCCATTAAATTCATTAAACACTGAATTGAACGGGAACTGCAAAATCTATGGCAAGAGAGCATAGTTGAAAAAAAATCTAAAATTTGTACAATGTTATTTAGTAAAGTTAGAATTCAAAGTGACAGAATAAATAATATAGTTTCCCTTTCATGTAGTATTAAAAATTATAATATTCTAATAGTTCAGTTTTGTCAACCAAGTCTACTAATTGTCTCTGGAAATAGGCTCTATAAAATACAAAAACAATAATCCATCAACAAACAATGGTAAGGTAATTTCAGTCTGGTGACATTGTTAATATTTCCTAAGCACTAAATACTTACCGTTCATAAGTTGCAGAATGAAGATCCAACCCCTTTTTGGCCAACACTTACTTCTTTGTTAGTGTTGGGCTTTGGCTAATCAGATGCTTCTCATAGAGAAGGATCAAGGATAAATCTTCATTCAAATGCTTCTCGTATATATGGGTGGTTTGACTGAGATCTAAGAATTTGTTTTTAAAAAGTCATACTGTCATTTTAAATTAAGGTTTATTAAAGGGACACTCCAGTGCCAGGAAAACAAACTGTTTACCTGGCACTGCAGGTCCCCTCTCCCTCCCACCCTCATCCCAGGTTGCTGAAGGGGTAAAAAAACGCCTTCAGTGACTTACCGGAGTCCAGCACCGATGTCCCTCGGCGCTGGTCCAGGGTCCGCCCACGCTTCTCCCCCGTCGACGTCATCCGAATGCCGCGCACGCGCATTAGACCTCCCCATAGGAAAGCATTGAAAAATGCTTTCAATGCTTCCCTATGTGGATTTTAGCGACACTGGAGGTCCTCACATAGCGTGAGGAAGTCCAGCGACGCTATAGCATAGAATCTGTGCTAGAAACCCGGAAGTGCCCTCTAGTGGCTGTCTAGTAGGCTGTCCTCTAGACAGCCACTAGAGGAGGAGTTAACCCTGCAATGTAAATATTACAGTTTATGAAAACTGCAGTATTTACAGTTGCAGGGTTAAGGGTAGTGGGAGTTGGCACCCAGACCACTCCAATGGTCAGAAGTGGTCTGGGTGCCTGGAGTGTCCCTTTAAGAATAAAAAAATGTTAAATAAAACAATCAAGACATATCACTAGTCTATGACTAGTTATTTAGTTCTCTAGTAGTCTTCTTTTAAAGCCCTTTTTTGCGTACACATTAAGTACGTATTCCCACATTGACATACTATATTGAACTTTACTTAACAAAACACAAATTAAAATACAATCAAAGATTATCCTGTGTTATAATAGTTTAGCTGATTGTCAGAAATTCACCAGATAATTATGGATAACCTTTCTTTTAAGAATGGGAATACCTTTTCTTAAAAAAAAAACGGGGAAAGAATTTGTTAAGAATAAATAAATGAATGAATAAAGAAAAGTAAGGACAGAAATATTAAAATCAAAATACAATTGGAAGACATTTGTGAAGGTGTTCATCCTACAAAATTGTAAAGCTCAAAAGCCGCATTGTTGCTCTTAGGTGCTAATGTCCTTGTAGATCCAGGGCATCTCTTCTCTGCTCAGTGCTTTGATATGATATCACTTTTTTTAGTCTTCCCAAACTGTACAGATGGCTCCAGAGTCAAGGAGGTTAGAATCTGCATTGTGATATAAAATACAATGGGAGGAGACTCTGTTTTTCATAAATATTTTGGAGATGTTCCTTATGCGTTTTCTTATTGACAGCATTCTTGTGGTACTTCTGATATGCTGAAGACCACAGGGGCATTGTAGTAGGTATATGACATTCTTACTGTGACATGTCCTAAATTCTTTCAATTTATAACGCTTCTTTTTCTTGAAAGAGGTGATTACTGTGACCACTTTACATGGTTTCTTTTTACTAGTTTTAAAACCATGAGTTACGTCTAAAAAAAAAATCCTGTTTTTGGATTACATTTCTGTATTTTGAAGGCAGGTCTCATATAGCTCTTCACCACTTTTTTAATATTTGTAGCTCCCCTAAACAAAAATCTTGGACTCTCCAGTTACAGGTCCATTAATATTTTGTCCTTCCTCCGTACATCCTAATAGGAGGCATCCTTATCCTTTCCAGATCTGTCCTTTTGGGTTCCTCCTGGTGGAGGGCTTTTCTGTCCAGTTTTCTACTTTTTCTTTTGTGGAAATCTTCTGCTCTGTAATTTTAAATAAAGTTTCTTCTCAATTTTCTCAATTCATTGTACGGGATATTTTTCAGCCAATGGATGGTAACAACTTTACTTCAAATTGAAACCATTAACGTGCACCTCGTCGAAGTGTGTTTTCATTTTTATAACTCCCCCTTTGTAACACTTATTTTAATTGGAACTCAACTGCAGAATTTTCTAATTGCAGTAACTATTAGTTTCACCTCCTTTTATATTGAAATGAAGGAGTAGTTACTGTCACTTTAATTACACATGTAGGATGTTAATTGTGAGTAAAGTATAAGAATCTGTTGATTTGCACAAGCCACTTAATTCCTTTTTTGGAAATAATGCAAAGTTAGATTCCAGATTAATTTAAGAAGGAATTTTTATAAGAAAGACTATTAATGAATCAGGAGAAGTTGTAATTATAATTGAGTTGATTATTGGAGGAAGAGTTAGCGTTATTAGCAGATCCCTATGAATAAGGAGAATAAATTGAGAGAATGACACAGTTAACTGTCTATGATTTGTAACAGAGAGTGGCTTGATTGGAGAAAAGTTACTTAACTTAAAAGGCAGTTTCTGGAACTGAAGGGTTAATTTCACCCGATGGGTTGAGAAGGTAGAAGTCCGTTTTAGCAAGCCGGGTCTGGGAATGGAGAAGGTAGGAGTCCGTTTTAGTGAGCCGAGGTAAGGAGTGGAGAAGGTAGAAGTCCGTTTTTAGCAAGCCGAGGTCTGATAAAGGCAGGAACGAGGTAAAGCAGCTGATCACTTTTTCAGGTACCTGTGCAATAATCCAGCGTTTTGAATCTGGCGCGGTCTTCCTAAGTATCGTGGAAGGACCGCGTCAGAGAAAGGGGCCGGGCTAAGCGCCGTGAACCCGGAAGTGGGTTCTTACGGCGGAATGCATGTCAGGCTATACCTGACACCCTTCTATGTAGACAACGGACTCTAAACATTCTACATAATAAGTGCTGTATGTGGCTGCTAGGTGTACATCATAAAAGTAATATGAACACTACGAACACTGGAGGCCTCAGTCTGCTCTGCTAACCCCCCAATTGAAACGATTTTAAGAAGAAAAGCTGCAAGGTCTAGGTTCTCAGGCTTAACTGCCTCCTCTCTCCCAGCTGTTAGACTCTCTGATGCCTTCAGAGGCTCACCTTTTAAACCCCTAGTGCAGGTTAATTACATTCACCTGAAAGGGCTGACTTCCATCAATTAACCCTATAATGCTGGGTATAGAGAGCGCTCCAATCTGTTACTCACATAGTAAGCCTCTCTGACCCTGCCACACCACATACAGGCATACAACCCCACAAGCCGCCTCTCGCATGCAATACCCCAAGCAACCCAACACATACACACACCAACAAACACAATGTGACATATCATTCACATACAAAATTCCACAAGCAGCCTCCATACACAGCCCACATTCATAGGTATCATACACAATACACAAACTACTCACGAACATATATACAATATTACAGCCCACATAGGCACAAATACAACGCTATAAAGCAACTGCCGCACCTATAAATAACAAACAGAAAGCGGCAACATCCACACTTTAAAAAAAAATAAAATAGGATCGGCACGCCAAGAGACTTCAAAATCTTGTTTTTGCACAGTACTACTAAAAGGTTGCCTACCCCTGGGCTAGAAAATACAAATGTTATGAAATTCAGCATTTGAGCAAACATTACCATGCATACAGAAGGTAAAAATAAAAATATAATTATCTGCAAAATGCAGATAACAAAAAAAAAAGAAAACATTTTGTATTGGGAGGAAAAAAAAGAAACAAAATCTATAAAGAGGTAAAAGAAAAGAAAATATCAGTAAATTTATGCCCATCATAACTATTTTCATTACGCTAATAGACATAAAATTAATGCTTCTATTAAAAACAACAATAAACATGCAATGGAATTTAATGAAACATAATCGCTAATAGCTTTTGATCTAAAAAAGTTATGGAAATCATTATGAATACATTAGGCGATATTGCTTTTGCGAATAACTGATATAAAGTTACCTTAAGTACAATAGACAAAGTTTATATAATGAGGTTTTCTGTAGAACCAGTTAATGTTAATATTGATCTTGTTTAGAATAAAATATAGGCTTTCTCTGAATAATAATAATGATAGCGAATTGTACCATTGCTCCTTACGCTCCCATTGTCAAGAAATTTAAAGACTAAATTGAGTCTACGTCTTAACCCTAATATTGATACTAATACAGAGTAGGCCATTTACATACCAGTGAGCTGTTAGATCATCTTTACTTAGTATTGATCCCATTTTCCATTACACCCTGCCATTTATATGAAAATTTATACTTTTCATAAATTATCATTAAATCATTTTCAAATTCTAGAAGCTCCACTAATGTGAAATAACTTTAATATATTCCATTGCAAATCAATACTAGGACAAATATCAAGTAATAGAATGATATTTTAGCCCATATTGCTGTAATTTCTGTCAAGATATAATGTAGAAAACACTTTGCCAAATATTTTCACTTACAGGTTTATGCACTAAAGTGAGAATTGTCAGGAATTCAAAGTGAATTTAAAATTTAAAGGGACACTATAATCACCAGAACAACTACAGTTTAATGTGGTTGTTCTGGCGAGTATAGTCAGTCCTTGCAGGCATTTTCATATAAAAACCTACTTTTCAGAGAAAAGGCAGTGTTTACATTGCAGCCCAGGGACACCTCCAGCAGAATTCACTCAGACAGCCACTAGAGATGCTTCCTGGGTCAGTACTGCACAACGTGCAGCACTGACGTTCAACGTCTCCAACCTCTACATGGAGATGCAAACATTCCTTATAGAGATCCATTGATTCAATTTGTCTCTATGAGGAGATACTGATTAACATGGTGCAGTGTAGCGCTGCCAATGGGAAAGTATTGTATTGGATGAGATTACCAAGACTGATGATTTCAGCCATGGAGATGGGATGGGATAGGGCAGAATAAAGGGGAGTTTTAAGCTAATTTAGGAGGGAGAAAAGGGGAGATCTGATACCTAAATAGTATTGTTAACACTACAGGGTCAGGAATACATGTTTGTATTCCTGACCATATAGTATTTCTTTAAAGCCAAAATAATTGAATTGGAAGATTTATCAGCTATACCTCTCTTTTGGGTATTTTGGTATAAACTTAGAAATTTATTAAAGTCTCACTTTATTGAATAATCTAGTGTTAAAGAGACACTCCGTGTACCATAACAACTTCATATCAATGGATGTCCGCTCCTTCTGGCATTGGTCTCTTGCTCTCAGCCTTTTATTACCTCCCTATTCATAAACATGTGTGAGAGCTTATCTTTAGCACACTCCATGCCAGACTCCAGTCTTGCTGCAGCTGCTCTGCCCAAGATCGTTTTTACTGATCATCACGTCCAATCCAATGCTATCCCTAGAGAAGCAGTGGAGTCTAGTGAGCATGCATTCCAGTTGCCCCACTGAGTCAAACAGCATCTTCTCATAGATATGTTTTAGATCAGGGTATCTCCATGAGGAGTGTTTGCCATCTGCATGTAGTGCTGCTGACTGAGTGAGAGCCATTAGAGATGGTCTCAGGAAAGATAGTGTTTATAATTGTCATACTGCAGAGACAGCCTTTTGCACCAGAAACACTTTATTAAACTTAAAGGAACACTATAGTGTTATGCATACAAACATCAATCTCGATGACCTCAGTCAATCCAATGCTTTACCATAGGAATGCATTGTGAGGCTTTTGCACATGCACGGCAAAACGCCATACTGCGCACTGAACAAAATTATAAATGCAACACTTTTGTTTTTGCCCCCATTTTTCATAAGCTGAACTCAAAGATCTTAGATTTTTTCTATGTACACAAAGGCCTATTTCTCTCAAATATTGTTCACAAATCTGTCTAAATCTGTGTTAGTGAGCACTTTGCCGAGATAATCCATCCACCTCCCAGGTGTGGCATATCAAGATGCTGATTAGACAGCATGATTATTGCACAGGTGTGCCTTGTGCTGGCCACAATAAAATGCCACTCTAAAATGTGCAGTTTTACTGTGTTGGGGGGTTCAGGGTAGTCACGGGTGGTCCGAAAACCAGTCAGTATCTGGTGTGACCACCATTTGCCACATGCAGTGCAACACATCTCCTTCACATAGAGTTGATCGGGTTGTTGATTGTGGCCTGTGGAATGTTGGTCCACTCCTCTTCAATGGCTGTGCGAAGTTGCTGGATATTGGCAGGACCTGGAACACGCTGTCGTACTAGCCGATCCAGAGCATCCCGAACATGCTCAATGGGTGAGTATGCTGGCCATGCAAGAACTGGGATGTTTTCAGCTTCCAGGAACTGTGTACAGAGCCTTGCAACATGGGGCTGTGCATTATCATGCTGCAACATGAGGTGATGGTTGTGGATGAATGGCACAATAATGGGCCTCAGGATCTCGTCACGGTATCTCTGTGCATTCAAAATGCCATCAATAAAATGCACCTGTGTTCATTGTCCATAACATATGCCTGCCCATACCATAACCCCACCCCCACCATGGGCCACTCGATCAACAACGTTGACATCAGCAAACCGCTCACCCACACAATGCCGTACACACTGTCTGCCATCTGCCCCGTACAGTAAAAAACGGGATTCATCCGTGAAGAGAACAGCTCTCCAAAGTGCCAGACGCCATCGAATGTGAGCATTTGCCCTCTCAAGTCAGTTACGAAGACGTACTGCAGTCAGGTCGAGACCCCAATGAGGACGACGAGCATGCAGATAAGCTTCCCTGAGACGGTTTCTGACAGTTTGTGCAGAAATTCTTTGGGTATGCAAACCGATTGTTGCTGCAGTTGTCTGGTTGGCTGGTCTCAGATGAACTTGGAGGTGAAGATGCTGGATGTGGAGGTCCTGGGCTGGTGTGGTTACACGTAGTCTGCGGTTGTGAGGCCTGTTGGATGTACTGCCAAATTCTCTGAAACGCCTTTGGAGACGGCTTATGGTAGAGAAATGAACATCCAATTGCACGGTTCCTCAAAACTTGTGACATCTGTGGCATTGTGCTGTGTAATAAAACTTCACATTTTAGAGTGGCCTTTTATTGTGGTCAGCCTAAGGCACACCTTTGCAATAATCATGCCATCTAATCAGCATCTTGATATGACACACCTGTGAGATGGATGGATTATCTCGGTAAAGGAGAAGTGCTTACTAACACAGATTTAGACAGATTTGTGAACAATATTTGAGAGAAATAGTCCTTTTGTGTACATAAAAAACGTATTAGATATTTCAGCGCATGAAAAATAGGGGCAAAAACAAAAAGTGCTGCGTTTATAATTTTAAGTGTAGATGCATTGAATCAGTGCTCAACATCTCCATGCAGAGTGTGGAGACGCTGAAAGTAAGTGCTACACACATTACAGCACTGAACTAAGAAGCACCTCTAGTGGCCATCTGAGTGACTGCCCCTAGAGGTGTTACTAGGCAGCAATGTAAATACTGCTTTTTCCTCTAAAAAGGCAGTGTCTACATAGAAAAGCCTGCAGGATCATGCTATAGACACCAGAACCCCACTACATTAACCTGTAGTGGTTCTTGTTACAATATTGTCCCTTTAGGTCAGACCCTAAAGGCAGAGGAAAGACTCAGAGCATATTACCAATCCTTAGGGTTGGCCAGGCTTAACGCAAATAAGATATAAAGGCAGCCTAAACAGCAGAAAAAAGAAATTCGAGAGACAAGACAAAGGTCGGGAAAACAAGATTGATATGGAATCGATCTTAAAACCAAAGGCAAAGATAAAATATCCTAAAAACTGAACCTCAAGCTGATCAAGAAAGAACTTCTTACGTTTGCAGACAAAAGTTTTTTTCAATAACGTCTTGAGTACCTTTTTGACATGCTTGTGTGGGCATGAACGTCAGAAGCAGGAACTAAAGACTGCTAACCCTGGAGAACCGGGAGTCCACAATCTACTTTATTTCATACTTCTCCTACAATTCCACTTAGACTGGAGGAGAAGGAGTCAAGGGAGAAGTATACAGGTTACAAAGAAAAGGTTTCAACAGGGAGATGTGAAAGACATTGTGTAAACGCGTCAGATTCAGGTCATATGACATGGCATTAACCCTACAAATAACTTTAAATGGACCAATAAAAGGAGATGCCAGTTTCATAATGGTTTCTCAGGGGTGAATTTTATGAGTCAAAAGCCATTACCTATCCTCAACTTGATAGAACTGCACGTCAGTGTCAATTATCTAGTACTTTCTGATGAGCTGCTGTTCTTCTCAATAGATGTTGAACCTGCTAGGCTGCTACCAATGTTTGTGTTGGTCCATCATGTGTATCAGACATGTGGAATTTCTTCTGTTCCAAATTGTATTTTGTCTGAATTCTGCTGAAATTTGCAATTCGTAAACATCCAAATTATTGAATCATCAGAAAATGAAACGAAAACAACTAATCAGGAACAAATAGAAGCAAATTATTTCAGATCCATTTGTTTTCATACAGATAGCAATTTAGGGACTTATTTACTTTTTTATTGACCCTTGAAACACTGCACATACAGAGATATTATTATTTATATGCTGGGGGCTAGTTACACCACCCAGCACACGTGACATTGAAACTCTGCTCTGGGCTGCCTAATGTCAATACTGTGCATATCTAACATCTGTCATCGGTGCGCAATTCACACTGCCGACATGTTAAAAACTAGCTCTCCTCTCACCCAATGTGGGCGCTCCCTCCCGCCTCCCTCCATTGCAGTGAATTGTTTAAAAAAAATTACCCTCCCTTCACCTTCCTACTCCCTCCATTAGCCTCCCTCCCCTTGCCGTCCTCAAGTGCACGCATGCACTCTGAGACAACTAATAATCCATTCACACACTTCTCTATGAGGGCTGGAAACACCGCTTTTATTGCGATCGGAGAGAGGGGCCTCCTCCATTGTGCCGAATAAGGCATTTTACTGAAAATGTACCCCCTCTCCAAATGGTTGAAATAACCCTTTAATTTTGCTCTGTGCTTAACGGCTTTTGATGCCCAATATATAGACCAGGAACTGCAAGACTTATGGATGAAAAGGCCGATCTAGCCGCTGTGTCTTACAGAGGGTTTTTCAGTAATATGTTCCTAGTGTGAAAAAAGATGAGAGAATTTCATCTGGTCATTAACCTGCCGGATCTAAACGCTCACGCCATTTATCATCATTTCAAGATGAAATTAGGTATTCACCTCTTATGGGATCTTGTCCAAGAAAGAGACTGGTTCACCTGTCTGGATCTCAAGAATGCTTACCTATCTGTCCCAGTGCATGAAGACAGTCACCCCTTCCTAAGGTTTAAATAGAACAGGACTCCATGGCAATTCACTTGCCTTCCATTTGGGCTCAATTCAGCAACATGGTGCTTTACGAAGGATCTGAAACTGGTGATAGCCCATCTCCGGGGAGATGCATAATTTCGACATGCTTTTCTGCCAGGTCCACACTCAACTGGTGTCACATATGGAATACATGGTTGTTAGTTAGTTGTTAGAATCCCTGAGCTTTATAGTAAACTGAGCAAAATCAGTGATACGGGACTCGATCCCGCTCAGGCTCCTAGCACAGATTGTAGGCCTGCTATCTTCCTCCATCCATATATCTGGATCTACGTCACTATCGAGCCATGCAATGCCTGAAAGCTTGTTTTCTCAGACGAAACCTCACTTACGACCAATCGGTCCTGATGACGGAAGAGGTTTGACTGGAACTCCAATGGTGGCTAGAATGCATTTAAGCATGGAATGGACAAGCCATCTTCGGCAATCATCTGAATTTCGTTCTAGAATTGGAGGCCAGAAGGGTATCCATAGGAGGAGTATGGACAATGGAGGATCTCATCCTGCATATCAACTGCCTAGAACTGTTAGCAGACGCCTTCGTTATTCGGAGCCTAGCGAAAGGAGAGCCAATTTCTGTTTCCTACTACACATGGACAATGTCTCCGCAATTCGATACATCAATCATCTCGGAGGCACGCATTCTCAAACATTGAATGAACTCACCAAGGAAATATTCTACTATTGCCTCCTACGCAACATAGCATTGATGGTGGAGCATCTCCCGGGGAATCCAAACTAACTGCGGGCTGGTTCTCCTGGCATTGACGGGACAGCAGCGATTAGCAACTGGATCCTCAAATATTTGCGACCTTAAACACGATGAGAGGTCCATTCAGAATAGACCTCTTTGCAGTACGCACCAACTGCCAACTGCCAATCTTCTACAGCTGGCTGCTAGATCCAGAAAGTTCCACGGTGGATGGATTTCTACGGAATTGGCCAGTCAAAGGAGCATATGCCTTCCCACCATTCGCAATGATATCAAGGGTGCTTAATCACATCAGAGTACAGGGAGTGATGATTCTCCTCTTGACTCCGCTATGGCTGAATCAACCTTGGTTCCCAGACCTTCTCGAACTATCCTGCGAAGACCCTCTCCTCCTACCCTATGATCAGATAATACTCAGGGACCCCATGGGGAATCCTCGTCCAATGCTGCAAGACGGACGCCTCTCTTTGGTAGTCTGGTGTCTTTCAGGGGTTCCTGGTGCACCAATAAACTATTGGCGGCAGCTAGAGACATCCTCTGGAATTCATGGGTTCCGAGAACGAGGAGATGTTACCTCTCAGCTTGGCATTTGTGGTCAAGTTGATTCCCTTACTGCCTCTGTGTCTTCAATCTTGAATTTTCTGGGGACCCTTGTTTTGTAAGGTACATCTTATCATTCCATTAACGTTGGTCATCCGGCGATTTTCGCTTCTTATGTCCCAGTCCAGGGGAAATCTATAGGTCAGGACCCCTTGGTTTGTCTTCTACTTCAGGGTATCAGGTTCCGAAGACCACTGGCTCGAAAATATTCAACTCTATGGGACATAGCTCAGGCTTTTTGATTTTTGAGTGATTGGCCTAAAAACAATAGATTATCTTTATACTAATTGTCACGATTCGGGGAACCAAACACGCCAACACACACACACACACAAAGTGCCGTACCGGACCTTAGAGTGGCCGGGCTAAGCACACAAAGAATAGTCAGAAAACAAGCCGAGTAAAGGGAACCAGAAGACAGAATAACGTGAAACAAGCCGAGGTCAAAGGGTAGGAGAAAGTCACAGAGTCGGATAACAAGCCAGAGAGTACGTAACCAGAAGCACAAGTTCAGAATCAATACTAACAAGCAAAGACCACAACAGGGCGAAGAGGAACAGGAAAGGTAAGTATATAAATCCAAAGGTTAATTCTGATTGGATAATTTCCAATCAGAATTAACAATCACACGTGGGAGATATCTAAACCTCCCACTGTGATTGAGGCACTGTGCCTTTAACGCCGGGTCAGGTGACTGACCCCGGCGTTGGTTAAAGTGGGCGGTCTCCCAGCGTGCAGCGTCATGCATGCTGCCGCTGGGAGACACAGAGGAAGAGGCGGACGGCACCCGTGGGAGAGAGGGTGCCGCCCGCCGAGCACACGGCTGAAGGGGGACCGCGGACGGCTGGAGGGTGAGTGCCGCGAGCGGACTGCAACCTCCCCTCGCAGCCGCCCGCGGGACCCTGACAGTACCCCCCCCTCGAAGACCGCCCAGAGGGCGGGAAGCAGAAGGCTTCAAAGGAAACCGGGCATGAAAGGAGCGGACTAAAGAGGGGGCGTGCAAATCAGAGCTCGAAACCCAAGACCGCTCCTCAGGGCCGTAACCCTTCCAATCCACCAGGTATTGCAGCCGACCCCTAGAAACACGAGAGTCGAGAAGGGCAGCTACTTCGAACACGTCACTAGAGACAGTACGAGGGGAAACGGGCCGTCCGAGAGGACGAGAGAACCGGTTACACAGCAAGGGCTTCAAAAGCGAAACGTGAAACGTGTGCGGAATACGCATGGAAGGAGGCAAGTCCAGGGAGTAGGAAACGGGGTTAATCCTACGTAACACTTTGTAGGGACCAAGAAACCTGGGAGCAAACTTCATGGAGGGGACCCTGAGACGGAGGTTCTTGGAGGACAACCACACCCTATCACCCGGAGCATAAGAAGGGGTCGCACCCCTATGGCGATCAGCGAACTTCTTCTGAGCAGCTGCTGAACGAGACAGCGCAATATGGACCTGATCCCACGTCTTCCGTAAAGAGGCGAGGTGCTGGTCCAAGGCGGGCATTCCCTTGTCAGAGAACGCCCGGGAAGGACAGAAGGCCGAAACCCATAAGCAACCTCAAAAGGACTTAAGCCAGTAGACGAATGAGACACCGTATTCCTGGCAAATTCAGCCCACGGAAGAAGGCGAGACCAGTCGTCCTGGTGCGCATTAGTGAAGCAGCGCAAATACAATTCCACAGACTGATTAGCACGTTCGGCTGCACCATTAGATTGCGGGTGATAGGAGGAAGTGAACGACAAGGAGACCCCCATCTCAGCACAAAAGCCCCTCCAAAACCGAGAGACAAATTGCGGGCCCCTGTCAGAAACAATATCCTGAGGTACCCCATGCAATCGGAACACTTCCTTGGCAAACACCTGGGCAAGCTGAATCGCAGAGGGTAGTTTCTTAAGTGGAATAAAGTGGGCCATTTTAGAGAACCTATCCGTCACAGTTAATATCACCGTCTGACCATCAGAAGGAGGAAGGTCCACAATAAAATCCATGGACAAGTGGGTCCATGGTTTCTTGGGTATAGATAGAGGCATCAGTAGGCCTTGGGGTCTCATATTAGGAGACTTACACTGCGTACAGACCCGACAAGCCTGAACAAAATCCACTACGTCTCGCTTGAGTGAAGGCCACCAGAACTGTTGAAGGAGGCTCTTATAAGTCTTGGTAACCCCCGGATGACCAGCAGTTTTGGCGGTGTGAAATAATGTTAATAACTTTTTTCTGTCACTTACTTTCACGTATAGTTTACCAACAGGCATCTCCTGAGGCGCTTGGGTTTGGTATGTCTTAATATTCTCAAGGAAGGGAGATGAAACAACCAAACGGGTAGCAGCTATGATCTGAGAAGCTGGTACAATAGGTTCAGGGGTTGGGTTAACAAATTCTAAAGGTTCATACTGTCGAGAGATAGCGTCAGCTTTGGCATTACGGCAACCAGGTCTATAGGTAATAATGTATTGGAATCGCGAAAGGAATAGAGACCATCTAGCCTGTCGGGCGGACAACCTTCTAGCATCGGTTATATAGGAGAGGTTCTTATGATCTGTCAGAACCATAATTTTGTGTCTAGAACCCTCTAATAAGTACCTCCATTCCTTAAAAGCTAACACAATAGCTAATAGTTCTCTGTTCCCAACATCGTAATTCTTTTCTGGATCAGACAACCTTTTAGAAAAGAAACAACAGGGATGGAGGGGTTCGTCATACGATAACCTTTGTGATAGTACTGCTCCCACCCCCGATTCAGAAGCATCTACTTCCATAACAAAGGGAAGAGAAGGATTAGGGTGGTGTAGTACTGGAGCAGAGGCAAATGCTTTCTTGAGAGTTTCAAAGGCTTTAAGGGCTTCAGGAGTCCAAACCCTAGGGTGTAGACCTTTTTTAGTCAGCTTTGTGATAGGAGAGATAAGTGGTGAGAAGTTTTTTATAAATTTTCTATAATAGTTAGCAAAACCTATAAAACGCTGGATAGCCTTAAGTCCTTGGGGAAGTGGCCAGGACAGTATAGCTTCCAATTTAGCAGGATCCATACTAAAACCCTGTTCAGAAATTATATATCCCAGGAATTGCACAGAGGTCTGATCGAACAGACATTTTTCTAACTTACAATAAAGTCCGCTCTGTAATAATTTTTTAAGCACCATCCTAACATGTTTATGATGTGACTTCAAATCAGGAGAATATACAAGTATGTCGTCAAGGTACACCATGGCACAGACATGCAATAGATCCCTAAGGACATCGTTTATGAGATCCTGAAACACAGCAGGAGCATTACACAGTCCAAAAGGCATGACCAGGTATTCATAATGCCCACTACGCGTATTGAACGCTGTCTTCCACTCATCATTCTCCTTTATACGGATAAGGTTATAAGCTCCCCTGAGGTCTAGTTTAGTAAAGTACTTAGAACCTTTAACGCGGTCAAACAACTCAGTGATGAGGGGGATAGGGTAGGCGTTTTTAACCGTTATATTGTTCAGACCCCTGTAGTCTATACACGGCCTCAAATCGCCCTCCTTCTTTGCCACAAAAAAGAAACCAGCACCAGCAGGAGAGGAGGACCTTCTAATAAAACCTTTCCTTAAGGATTCTCGTATGTACTCCTCCATGACCTGGTTTTCTTTCTCAGAAAGAGGGTAGACCTTACCCCTAGGGGGCATAGTGCCCGGTAAAAGGTTTATGGCACAGTCATAGTCACGATGTGGAGGTAGCTTATCTGCCTCCCTCTTTTCAAAAACCAATGCAAGATCAGCATATACAGAAGGGACAGAAACAGAGAGTGGTTTAGCCGTGGGCACGTTGAGTAAACAAACAGGACGTACCTGAGCCATACAGTCTCGTTGACAGGATTCCCCCCAGGATAGTATATCCAAGCAACCCCAATCGAGAACAGGGTTGTGTTTCACTAACCAGGGAAAACCCAGAACGATGGAAGCAGTAGGGGAGTCAATTATTTGGAAGGTTAACCTTTCCTTATGCAAAACACCTACAGACATCACTATTTCTTGGGTCTCATGGGTCACCAGAGGTTTCTCAAGTGGTCTACCATCTATGGCCTCAACGACCAAGGGTGTGGCCTTTTGGATCAAAGTTAAGGCTGCGGTTTTAGCAAAGTTCTCATCCATAAGGTTGTCTGCCGCACCTGAATCGATCAAGGCTTTGGTGGTTATGGTGGTTTTATTGACCAAAAGAGAAACCGTAATAAACGGTCTGGAGATGGACACATGAGGGGACAAAGTCATAACACCCGAGGCCGACCCCTCTCTAGGCCTTAGGTGCTGTAGTTTCCCTGTAACTTAGGGCAGGCATTACAGTGGTGCCCCCTCTTTCCACAATAAAGGCATAACCCCTCCCTTCTACGATATGCTCTTTCAGCCTCAGTTAGCCCCGTAGCACCCAATTGCATGGGTTCGGGGGTTGGTTGACTAGGAGCAGGTAGTGCTAGTAAAGCAGTAGAGGGGGGAGCAGGTAATGCCCGTGTATCCATCCGTCTTTGACTACGCCTCTCTCTTATACGGTTATCAATAAGAATGACATAATCTATGACATCATCTAGAAGAACAGGCAATTCCCTGGATGCTATTTCATCCAGTATGTAGGCGGCCAAACCCTCCTGAAAGGCTGTTACGAGGGCATCATTATTCCAAACCACTTCAGCTGCTAGCGTGCGGAATTCGATAGTATAATCCGCTACAGATCTATTACCCTGTCGTACCCTAAGCAGAGCTTTGCCAGCAGAGGCAACCCTACCGGGTTGATCAAACGTACGTTTGAAAGCTGTCAAGAACTCTACAAAGGACATAGGAGATGTATTCTCCCACATGGGGTTAGCCCATGCTAAAGCTTTCCCGGACAGGTGGTTAATCAAAAAGGCAATTTTGGATCTGTCAGTGGGATAGGAACGTGGATTCATCACCAAATGGATGTCAATTTGGTTAAGGAAACCACGACACAATGCTGGGTCACCGCTGTAGCGTTGTGGCGGTGTCATGTGAACAACATGAGCAGGAACGGGTACCGGAGTGGGAATGGGTTCGGGCACAGCAGCAGCAGCCTCCTGGACGGCAGGTTGCAAGTGTGCAGTACGAGCCAGTATGGTTTGTAAAGCTTGGGCAAACTGGTCCATACGGTGGTCCAAGCCATCCATTCTAGCCTCCTGATTAACTAGGAGCTGTGGGATGTCAGCAGGTTCCATTATGGCCCTGTTGTAATGTCACGATTCGGGGAACCAAACACGCCAACACACACACACACACAAAGTGCCGTACCGGACCTTAGAGTGGCCGGGCTAAGCACACAAAGAATAGTCAGAAAACAAGCCGAGTAAGGGGAACCAGAAGACAGAATAACGTGAAACAAGCCGAGGTCAAAGGGTAGGAGAAAGTCACAGAGTCGGATAACAAGCCAGAGAGTACGTAACCAGAAGCACAAGTTCAGAATCAATACTAACAAGCAAAGACCACAACAGGGCGAAGAGGAACAGGAAAGGTAAGTATATAAATCCAAAGATTAATTCTGATTGGATAATTTCCAATCAGAATTAACAATCACACGTGGGAGATATCTAAACCTCCCACTGTGATTGAGGCACTGTGCCTTTAACGCCGGGTCAGGTGACTGACCCCGGCGTTGGTTAAAGTGGGCGGTCTCCCAGCGTGCAGCGTCATGCATGCTGCCGCTGGGAGACACAGAGGAAGAGGCGGACGGCACCCGTGGGAGAGAGGGTGCCGCCCGCCGAGCACACGGCTGAAGGGGTCCCGCGGACGGCTGGAGGGTGAGTGCCGCGAGCGGACTGCAACCTCCCCTCGCAGCCGCCCGCGGGACCCTGACACTAATTAACTACTAAATTTACCCTCCTCCATAATTTGGTCTCATTTAATTGGGTCTCGGACGTTCGGGCTTTCAAAGTTGATGACTTCTTTTCTCTGGAGAGTTTCACATTCAGGGTGTACCGTCATGCCAAATCGTATTTGGTCTTCTATCCATTTTTTCAGTTGGAACCCCAACTCTGCATGGTAAGTACGCTACAGGCTTACGGTCAGTATCGTCCCGACAATGATTGATTTCCTTTTTTAAATCTCTTGGACCGGTTTCTGTTACCACTTGGTCTCAAAGGGTGAAATGGCTATTATCACTGGCCATTTTGTCTCGATGGGTGAGATGGTTATTATCACTGGCCGCATCATCAGCTTTCACGGCGGGAGCTTCCTTGTCGGACATCTTGCAGATTGGTCACGAGAAACCACTTTCTGGACATCCTACTTTTGTCCGCCTCCTAACGTAGCTTTTCCCCTTATATCATAAGTGTTAAAATAGCAAAATATGAAGTCTCCTGTCATGTAATAAAATTGAAGATTATGCTAGCTTTAGTGTACTAATAATGCTAGTTTTAATAATGACAGGAAGCTAGCATTCCCCCCCCCATTTTTCCTTTATTTGAGATTCGGTTCACGTCATTATTCGGGGGTATCATTCCCTAGGGTTACATGTTATTGTTTAATTGTTTACAATTGATCACGGTATACCTAATAAATGTCTTCATCATCATATTTGTTTGATTTTGTTTTTTTATTCTTTATTTTTGTTGTGCAAACGTTGACAAACAAGCTTGCAGTGCCAAGCACTTCAAGAGAGACAACATGACACAGGATAAACTGCACTTTTTGACCAATAATAATGATCAAACTCAGTCAACATTCACATATACTGGCATAGTGCCTAGGCATAAACTTACACGTATCTTGTGCGTATATTATGTTATAAAAAAGCAAGACATGGACACGAGGTAGGGTCCAGTATACGATAAGTAATCAAGCTTAAGACGTGTCTTTTATCAGTTGCATATGTTAGTAATCTATAGAATGCCAAAAACACTTAGCTATTGATGCCACTAAGTATTAAACTGGGTTACTGGGTAGTAAACAAAGGCAACAAGAAGTAGAAATATAAAATTGAGTAGTTTGCAATAGTAACTAAAAAAAGAAAGACAGCATAACATTAGGTAGTCAACAGTTCTGTTCACCCAATGCCTCGGATAGGCCACGGCCGAGAGCTTTTCCCAATGTCAGGAACAGCATCCCTTCTCTTTGTCATCAGATTTGGTGTGTGCCGTGTTACTGAATTTCCTGCTGCTGATTGCCTCCTGAACCGCATGACAATCTTGCCACGCAACGTCGGACCCAAGTCTGAGTGGGAACCCTTGTCTTATGACCATTGATCCCACGTAGGATCGTGGGCCTGCAGGTGCACCGACTTTCGGAATGACCTTGGTGAGTATGGACGCTGAAGTGGAGATTTCCCATGGTGGACCCCGGCCCAGAGGAGGAATGAGCAGCTGGGATATCACTCTGGACCAGCTGCATAGCAGGAGGGGTGAGTATGAGAGATCTGCCGGCAATATGAAGCCAGAACTTCTGGCAGATGGTTTAAAATCTTGCTAGGAAGAGGTCTCTCCACTCTTGACCCTCCAGGTTTGTTTGGCTGTGATGAAGATCCGACCCAGCGGCCATCTTGGCGCTCCACGTGGCATCAGGGGCCATAAGCTGTTTATCCATGATAAGCCGAGGTAAGCCCACCCAGTGGGGACCGGGATAACGCCCACCGTCCAAAAGGGGGGTAACGGGGCTTGAAAGCTGTAGTTGCTTGTACGCACAGCCGCGGGAGATTGGCCGCCTCTCACCCCGGCCCGTGTGCCAATTCCAGTAGGCCCAAGTGATCGACACGGCTGCTTTTCGGTAGAGTACTCCAATCAAAGCTTGGTGGTCTGTGCTAATCTGTAACAGTGATCTGTCTGCAACTCGGGAGCACAAGGTACAGGAGTTAGTAGCGGATTTTGCTTGATTTTTGCACGTTGTCAGGAGCTATTGAAAAGCACAACTGGCCATATTGGAGGTCAGACCCTGCCCCCCTATTTGTTTGAATTTGGTTGATTTCTGGAACTGTTAGTCCTTAAATTATAGTATTTGGATTAGTTAGTCAGTTTAGACATATTATATTGTTAATTAATTAGATTGTAATAGAGATATGATTTATATAAGGTTCACTATGACTATGTTAATGGTTACACGTTTGTTAACGATTACGTTTCTGTATCACTAAAACTTTTCATAGTCTCCTTCAGCTTGATTTAACGCAACAACCTTCTCCTAATATGGCATTCGACAATTGCTCCTGATTTCCATCTTCCATATGGACTCAAAAGTTTTCATCGTTCTATAGCAGTGATGGCGAACCTTTTTGAGCCCGAGTGCCAAAACCGCAGTACATGCCAACTTTTTTTCCCTCAAAGTGCCAACACGGCAATTAAACCTGAATACCGAGGTTTAAGTTTAGAAAAAACAACTCGTACAGTTGTCCGAACTAATTAACAACTTTGTTTTAAAAGAACACAACAGAGAGTTCAATGATGCAAATTTTAAATAATGATATAAATAGATAAAATTAAGCTTATATTTATTAGTATCTCCAACAAATGCAATACATACACACAGACTGCTGAACACATTCACACACCGGCCACTAAATACACATACAGACGTACTGCTGAGTACACACAGACTGCTGAGTACACACACACACACTGTCTGCTGAGTACACACACACTCTGCTGAGTGCACACACACACAGTCTGCTGAGTATACACACACAGTCTGCTGAATACACACACACACAGTCTGATGAATACAAACACACACACAGGCTGCTGAATACACACACACAAAGTCTGCTGAATACACACACACACAGACTGCTGAATACACACACACAGACTGCTGAATACAAACACACACACAAACTGCTGAATACACACACACACACACACACACAGACAGACTGCTGAATACACACACACAAAGACTGCTGAATACACACACACATACTGCATTAAGGGGTGCAGTGTATGTGTTTGTGTGTAAGGGTGTGGAGTGCTGTGTGTGTGAGGGGTGCTGTGTGTGTGTGAGGGGTGCTGTATGTTTGTGTGTGTGAGGGGTGCTGTGTGTGTGTGTGTCTGAGAGGTGCTGTGTGTGTGTCTGTCTGAGAGGTGCTGTGTGTGTGTGTGTCTGTCTGAGGGATGCTGTGTGTGTGTGTCTGTCTGAGGGGTGCTGTGTGTGTGTCTGTCTGAGGGGTGCTGTGTGTGTGTCTGTCTGTCTGAGGGGTGCAGTGTGTGTGTGTGTCTGAGGGGTGCAGTGTGTGTGCGGGTGCTGTGTGTGTGCGGGGTAGGGGTGCTGTGTGGGGGGAGGGGTGCTGTGTGAGGGGGGTAGGGTGATGTGTGTGGGGGGGGTAGGGTGCTGTGTGTGAGGGGTAGGATGCTGTGTGTGGGGGGTAGGGGTGGTGTGGTGTGTGGGGGATAGGGGTACATTAAAAAATATATATATTTATAATTCTTTATCCCCCCTCCCTTCCTCTTACCTTTGGTGAAGGAGTGGGGGGGACACAGCTATCTCTGGTGTTCCGGTGGTGGTAAGTAGGTTTGTGTGAAGCAGCTCTCCTGTGCTCCCGCGCGATGCTGTGTGGAGCGTTGCCATGACAACGCTCGGCAACGCTCCACACAGCATCGCGCGGGAGGACAGAAGAGCTGCTTCCTAGAGCCCTCCCCCTGCCTCCCGACACGGAAGCAGAGTAGGCACCTGCCGTTTCGGGCAGACAGGCGCCTACTCTGCAGACAGCCAGCGGCCCCCTCTCCCAGTGACTTATGGCCGAGTGCCCACAGAGAGGGCCCGGCGTGCCACCTGTGGCACGCGTACCATAGGTTCGCCATCACTGTTCTATAGGATATACTTGGACTTTCTTCTTTTACTATTGATTTATGTTGTACCTTTATTATGTGACTTGTGATGTCGCTGTATCAGGAGGAAGTGCCTCAGTGGGAAGTGCATGTTATATACTTTACTTATCTCTGATTAGTAGATGATCCTGTCATTATTAAAATTATTAGTACACCGAAGCTAGCATATTGTTCAATTGCCATCAACACATTATTTAAAAGGTTAAGCTATGCACTAAAATGTGCATACCTTCAGTCCCATTTAAATAAATAGTCTACATTATCAGTACCTTTTTCTCTGGCACCAAGGACCACACTGCACAATTCGTCAGGGTAAGATATTGTCCCCTCTTCCCAATTTTCTTCCAGAAAGGCATCATCCCTCATGCCTGCTTCTTCTTCCAGTCAGGTATCGGCCCCTATGCTCAAAACATCATTTTTATAAATAAGCTTTTAGCTACTTGAGCCAAAGTAATATCTCTATGCCAACAGGTCCTAGGATTCTGTAGCAGATCCTCACTGCCTCAGGGGGCAATATCCTCCAGAAATCAGAGCCTTATCTCTGTCACTGTAATCCCTGAAAGGCCAGTGTTCCAAAATAAACTTGTTTAAATTATATATGTTAAACAGTGGGCTTTTATGGTGAAAGATGTAAAACAACACATAAATCATAACATTATGTACAAAAGAGTAGGCATCAACACAATAAATATAACTCAGTTACAAGGATGGGGAGTCAGGGAAATATTATTTTATTTAAATGACGACATAGGAAAAACAAACATTGCCAGTTCTATTTCAGAGACATTATTATGCTTCTTGATAAAATAAACAACCCTTATATGTCTTTAAGCCAAAGGTTTTTTTTTTGTAGTTTCCCAGGCTTAGTAGCATTATTGCACTAAGCATTCCTCAGCAAAATCCCTAACATGGATCTTAAAAATGAATGCTAAGCATTCTAGATACATGGATTAGCTTGTCAAACACTGATTCTGAGTTATTGAAGCTTCCAGCATGGATGCTGAAATAAGCACGTATTGCATTGATCCTGTAATAAGAGTGACTAGCTTGGTCTGTTCTTACAGCATTGGTGGTATCTAACTGACCATTTGATTCATATGAATCCTAGTTACATAGTGAAATTTGTGCAGATCCTTCAGTTCCCATTAACTTGAATGGCAGGATTGGACTGGAGACGGCACGTATACAAACAAAGTTGAAGTCTAAAAACCATTGGAAAGACACTTATAAGATGAATAAATAAGATGTGATAAACAGTTTAAAAAGTGCGTGTTAAGTCAGAATTTATATTAGAAATGCTTGCTGAGCAATATGAAAGCTGTTTATTAATATCGAATACCTTTGTAGCATGAGTGTCTTTTGGATATCTCCCTTCCTTACTTAAGCAAACCACTTTCTATTAGATCTCTCTAGCTTACCAAAGCCCTGAACCTATCTTCCTTTATTTATTAGCATTGAGCCTCATGTTATATTAAATGTTCAGGAACTTATTATAAAATATAAGCCCCAATTAAAGGAATATAAATGGGCGTCCACTTCCATTAATAGCGTGTACTATCATTTGCAATGGAGAGTAAGGGAGCTGGAGAGAGGACAGAGGAGGTAGAGCTCACGGGTGCTGGTGACCAAACCTGGGGTTACACCATTTGAAAAAGGTTTCAGTCGCAGCTACCAGACCAAACCCCCATGACGTAAGGGGGAATTGATAACCCCGAACAAACCAACACCTCACAGATAGTGAGGTATGGTAGCCAAGGCCTAGAAACAAGCACATATAGACACGTACAAAGAGGTGGTGAGACAATGAGATGTTGCCAAAGCTTTGGTGGAGTGACAGAGTGATAAACCAGACAAACAGAGTGACAGCCTGACCGGGTAGTTACACGCTAACCCCACACTAAGAACCAAACCCAGTATCAGTTCCACCAACCCCCCCCCTACACACACACCAAACCCCAAGTTCTTTTAATGATAATTCATGTTCAGTTAAGGTGGCCGTGATAAGACGGCCTAGGAGCCATAGGTTACACATGTTACAGTGTTTCATGGGGCAATGTATCTCGACATATGCTGGAACTGTTGTGAATGTAATAATGTTTGATTGTAATATTTGTTAAACCACAAGGAACACCATGTTTGTATTGATGTTCACCTGAACAATAAAAATTGTTGACGGGGGAGCTGACGTCGGCGGGGGAGGAGAGGTCACCAGCACCAAGGGAGCCCGGCGATTAAGGTAAGTAACTGAAGGGTTTTTAACCGCTTTGTTTTCCTGACACTATAGTGATCCTTTAAATATAGCTATGCCACATAAGGGTACCAAATTAGGGAGCAATATACTAAACAAACGACAGGACAAAATTAAAAAAAATCTATTTTCTTTATGTTGATCATTCAGCTGTATAGTAAATCCCTAATTTTGCATCCATATGTGTTATTGCCTTATTTAATTATACCAAATAATGGAGCTATCTTATCCACATACTGAATTAGGCAGATTAAAAAAAACTAAGAAAAGGGCATTTCTTAATTTTGATCTTTCAGTATTCTTCATCAATCAATGACCGAATTGTATGGAAGAATTTAATCCATCATGAGATTTGGGATTTATTTGATTCGGTCATCTGGCGATTCAGTCATGCATTACTCTGGCTTGTTAACTTATGTTGAGGAAAATAAGGCACGTGCAACAACTCGTCCAAATCAAAAAGATTATTATTAAACAATCAAGCAGGATTACAAAACAAAGTAACAGAGTTTTAGCACTTTCAAAGTAATTCAGCTGGCGTGCACTACGATCAGATAAATGGTGTATTTATACTTTTTGAAAATGTCCCAGTAATGTGTTTTGACCAATCCAAGTCTCTGCACGTTCTCCAAGTCTCTGCACGTTCTCCAACTCTGAGTTTCTTTATCTCGTCCTCACAGTACTTTGGTGGCTGATGTAGCATTTGAGAGTAAAGGTGTGCATGCAAACAGAATAGATGAACCAAGCAGTAAAACATTTTTTGTTTCATATGGCTTTTAGAGCATCAATTTGATATTAAGCACAGGGCAAGACATGGGCAGTTAATATTTTCTTTAACACTTACTATTCTGATTTCTTGCATCCCTGACCTCGGCTTGTTCCTGGTTTTGTAACACGTTAGAGGGGTCTTTCTTTTCAAGTTAAAGAAATAAGCTAAGGACCAAAACAACCTTAGCTTAAAGAAGCACTGTTAGTGTATATATCATGCCATCTCACTGCTCAATTATCTCATTTAGGAGTTAAATCAAATTTGTTTCTGTCTATGCAGCCCTAGCTACACCTTTCTTATCTGTGACTCACACAGTCAATATGAAAAAATACTTTCATGTTCAGTCAGATGGGTGTTTGCTTTATAAGTTTGTATCTCCTGTTTTCTTAATTGAACTTTAATCACAGACTGGCGACTTCTGCTGGGTCTATAAGGATAGTAACATGACTCCAGGACAAAGAGACTCGCAGCACTCATTTCCTTCCATGTTGCTGATCAGCAAGGGGCCTGACCACACTGACCGGGCCCCTGCTGACGCATACCCACCGGGTGGCCTCCTAAGTGTGCGGGCCCCAGTGCACCTCAGCAGCTGCACCAGCGGTAGTTCCTCATGGGCAACCTGAAATGTTTTGGGTGCCTCGTATGTTGTGCAGGGCAAAGCTAAACCATTTCAGAACAGTGTAACTATTCAAGGTAAGAATGCACCTCGGGGCCTCCTGGCACCATAACAACTTCATTTAGGTGGTTATAATGGTGCCCGGCTGCCCTTTTACTGTCAGCATTACTGTCTGCTGTGGAGCTCTGTTACAGACTCAAGATTCAACAATAATATGGAACTCCCTAGGAAAAAAAAAAGGGACATTAGGATAGGAAAGAGGAATTTTGGTTTAAAATAGGGACTTTCCCTCCTAAATATGTACAATTCACAGCATCCATTGTCACCATATTAGTTTGGTCTCCCAGGACTTTATTAGAAGAAAACTCTCTCTCTCTCGTTTATTTACAAAATCAGACACATGGTGACGTCACAGCGCTGACACCTCTACAACCCTTTAACTCCATGATCCCCTGGAAGGTCTGCACGCACGCATTCACGCCTTACTGTGCACGTCTGCAACCAGCACGCGCCTTTGTTTACATGCCTCCCGGGGTCAGTGGGCGTGGTTAACCCTATGCAGAGCTCCCCCCCCCCCAGATAACCTAGTATTACAGAAAGACAGTATATCAATGTGGAAATAACTGGTAGTTAAGAAATAAGCAAAAACTAAAGGGTTGCTGTTTGATTTTTTTCAATGAAATTGAAAGATTATAAATACAAGGATCCCTCCAGCGTGTCACGTGACGCATTCTCGCTGAGTCTAAACAGTAATAACAGTACTAACGTGCGTTGAAGCTGCGCGGCGCTCGCCTCCCCCCACTCCCAACGCTAGATGTCGCTGTTGCGTTGCTCGGGCGGCCGTCGCTCTGGCCAGCAAGACGCCCGTCTCGTTGGTCAGTGTCGGGCCGGGCAGTCAGCGGTCGGTCGCTCGGTGTTGTCCGTTGGCTTGTCGTCGGGTCACGCTGGCCGGCGGATGGCGGAGGCCGGGGGGGTGTCGGCGGCAGAGCCGCTAGGAGAGACGGAAAGAGAGCCTGAGCTCCAGAGCCCCGGCTGGAGCCGATCCCAGCTCCGCTCCTACCAGTTCCAGACCCGGGCGATCCCACGGCTCCATCACAGCGACCCGCGGGCCGAGGAGTACATCGACAACGAGGTGACCGCACTGCCATGTGTCCAGGACACCTGCTGCCGGCTCTGTCACCCCGGAGCCAGCTCGGCATGGGCTGACCAGGACCTGCCGGGGTCACAGCGGGGCTCACCGAGGGGCACACAGCGAGGGTCACTCAGCGGGGCTGACGGAGGGTCACACAGCGAGGGGCACACAGTGGGACTGACGGAGGGTCACACAGCGGGGCTGACGGAGGGTCACACAGCGGGGCTGACGGAGGGTCACACAGCGGGGCTGATTGGAGGGTCACACAGCGGGGCTGACGGAGGGGTCACACAGCCGAGGCACAGCGGGGCTGACGGAGGGTCACACAGCGGGGCTGACGGAGGGTCACCTGGCGAGGGGCACACAGCGGGGCTGACGGAGGGTCGAGGGTCACACAGCGGGGCTGGCGGAGGTCACACAGCGACGGAGGGTCACTCAGCGGGGCTGACGGAGGGTCACTCAGCGGGGCTGACGGAGGGTCACTCAGCGGGGCTGACGGAGGGTCACTCAGCGGGGCTGACGGAGGGTCACTCAGCGGGGCTGACGGAGGGTCACTCAGCGGGGCTGACGGAGGGTCACTCAGCGGGGCACACAGCGAGGGTCACTCAGCGGGGCTCACTGAGGGGCACCAAGAGAATGGGGTCTGTCTGAAAAACAAAGGACGTGACTGGGAGTGGTTCTCGTAGGGCTTGGTCCCCTATCTATTTACCTACCTCAGGGTTATTTACTGAAGCGAGAATTTAAAGTGAATTTCAAATTTAAACCAAAACTTAAAATGGACAAAGTGGAAGTAATAGCTCAGATATAGAGAATATTTCCAGTGTGGCTGTTTTTACCCTGAATTTACCTCTAGACCTCAGACAGGGTCCTCATCAACCTATCGTCCCTGTAAAATTTTGTAATCAACTAAATTTTATTGTTACATTTTTACCCTTTTATTTTCAGCTGCGGAATAAGTTGACGCTCTATAAATACCAACAATAATGAAAGTTTGAAATTAGCTTAAAATTTTCACTTTAGTGAGTAACCCTGTATGTGTCAGAGAGTGCTGCCTAGATAGATTTATATATAGTATGCAGATGCTTGTGTTTTCACGTAGGGTTTGCTTGTGTTCTTTTTCATTTTGTGTGTCGGAGACGAGCTTTCTGTAATTTATTCTTGTATCAAATTGGCGAAACACCGTTGTGCTAGTCAACTGTGGTCTAATGGCAGTTGGGGGTCAGCTGCTTATTATCATGGGGAAATAATGCTTGGGGGTCAGCATTCTATCTAGTCACTTATGTCAAGTAGCACTTTGGGGTCAATTTTCTGTGATCCAGTGGTGCTTGGGGTCAGTTGCTCGTATAGTCACCCATGTGTAATACCTCCCAAGTGTCCTTATGTAAAAGGGATAGTCCCTATTTTGGGCTTAAATCCATCTTTCCCCCTTTTCTATCCTTTCTAGGAGCATCATATTGTTGGTGCGTCGGAGCGTATAACTTAACTCCATAGTAACAGCAATACAATAATGTGTCTTTAAACTACAATATATGTTTTAGACATTGGTTGTGGTAACCCTTTTAAAGTTCAAGTTAAGCTCAAGGTCTAAAGCACAACTTGTAAGAAAAACTGAAAAGTAAAGCTAACCAACAGATCTGGCAGGCTTTGTTGATATATAATTCATGCACAGCTGACTGATCTAAGCCAGTCAGAGGCACACCTATCCTCTGCACTCCAGGCTTCAGTTTTGAAGATTTTCAGTAAGCAGATGTTGGAGGGGACAGAGTTAAACCGTCCCGGAGACTAGACTTTGGGGTTAAACTGTTCATGAAGGGTTTAACCCTGAAAGATCAGACCGTGTCATGGACCATGACAACTTCATTTTGATTAAGTTATGGTGCTTGGAGTGGCCCTTTAACACAGAGGGATTCTCTCAGCTGATTTCTAAAGAGGGATTTCCCCTGTTTAGACCATACAGAGACAATACAGTGTGTGATCAGTGTGTGTTAAAGTCCTGATCTGAATGATGGCATGGAAAAATCATGTGGTCCCTAAGGGGTTACAAACATGATTGAAACCATTTGGCAAATCAAGAAGTGCATCTATCAACTTTGAATAGTATCATTTCATTTATTTTTTAGTTTGAAAGTCCCTGCACAGCCTATAGAAAGCATAGAGTGTGTGGAGTGATCCTAACACATCTAAAAGCAAACCAGTATTTTTTTTTTATCTAAATTTTTTTCAAATTTACCATGGCATGTTAATATTTTCTCAATGAGCTTTGCCAATTTCTCTTGTATATGCTTTATTTTAAAATAAGCAGTGTGCACCTATATGCATTTTCCAGATCATTTCTGGCATGTAAATACACAATCACTTCCAAGAATTCCTTCTCTGCTCTAGGCTGAAATATGCTCATCCAGTTCACCATAATGCCTAACCCAGTCTCTAGTCGTAAATCTGTATATAAACAGTAGAAAGAATGTTTAGTTATGGGTATTTATTACCTTATTGTATGTAAGGCTGTAGTATGTGGAATTTGAACACTGATAAAGATACAATACAGATTTCACTTAATTCTGATTTCAAACACTCATGTACAGTTCTTGTAGATAATATGCACTGTCAGACAGTGTCTTTAAAGGAACACTATTGAGTTAGGAATCCAAATGAGTATTCCTAACGCTGTAGTATCCTGGTCCTAGTGTCCTGTCCCTCCCCTCCTGGAACACTAAGAAGTCATTCTAGTTTCTTTCCATCCGACACCGCACTTTTCTCTCCACAGTCACCACGCCTCTCTAGCTAAGTTAATTAATCTGGATGATCTCAGCCAATGCAATGCTTTCCCTTAAAGGGACACTATAGTCACCAGAACTACAGCTTAATGTTGTTGTTCTAGGAAGTATAATAGCTCCCTTCAGGCATTTACATGTAAACACTGCCTTTTCTGAAAAAAGGCAGTGTTGACTTTGCCCCTAGGGACACCTCCAAGTGGCCACTCCTTAGATGGCCAATGGAGGGGCTTCCTGGCTCAGGGCTGCACAGTGAGCAGCCCTGCCGTTCAGCGTCACCACGTTCTGCATGGAGACGCTGACTTTTCCTCAGAGATGCATTGATTCAATGCATCTCTATGAGGAGGTCCTGATTGGCCAAGACGGCATTTGGCCCTGCCCCGTGCCAGTTTTAGCCAATGGTGGGTTAAACAATATAGGGTCAGGAATACATTTGTTTGTGTTCCTGACCCTATAGTGATCCTTTAAGAAAGCATTGGGATGATATTTTACATATGTAGCAAAACGCAAAGCTGCGCAGGTCTGAATGAAACAGGCACAAAGCATGCAGCTGCAGACTTGATTACAAGTAAGATTTCCTATATTTATGGAGGCAAGAGGGGACCAGAGTGGCTAGATGGTGGTTTTAACCCTACACGGTCAGGAATTCATGTTTCCTTTAATGAAGTACTTTTGGTGTATAGATCATGCACCTGCAGTACCACTGCTCAAAACTCCATTTAGGAGTTAAATCACTTTCTTTATTCAGCCTACTGACACTTCCCTGCATGTTACCTACACAGCCTTCCTAAACACTTCTGGTAAAGAGACATCTAATGTTTAAAGTTCCTGTGTAACATAATCTGTTTAATTTAGAATATATCTCTTGCTCTGTTAATAGCCTTCTAGACCCTGCAGAGTCCTTGTGTGTGATTTTAAATTTCAATTTTCAGCACAGGAGATACAAACTTATAAATAAGGTAAATATGTGACTGAAAATGAATCCATTTTTTCATGCAGGCTGTGTGAGTTACAGCCAGGGAACGTATGGCTATGGCTGCAGAAACAAAAGTGATTTAACTCCTAAACGGCAGACAATTGTGTGCCGGTAGTGTTCCTTCAATGGTAGCATATGCTCTCTTGATACAGTTGTAATTTAAAATAAATTAAAGCTGCGTTGCTGTAATTAAGATAAACATTTTAAAAGAATGTTTTGTTTTTCGGGCAAACCTAATTGATGTGATATATTATCACACTTTAATAATCTGCATAATCCAAGTGCTGGGATGATTATGCTAACATTTCTTCCAACATTCTTTTATTTTTATTTGATTTAGTTTGTTAAATTTACTGCTCTCTAAAAGCTTCCTAAACAGACCGACCGCTTTATAAACAGATCTCTAAAGTCAGTTTTAAAAACCACCTGGCAGTGTGCTTTTGGCAAAATACACGATTGTGACAAACTAAAAGGACTTGCTGTAATAAACAAGGCTGTGCCTTGCAGATCATATTTACCTTGTTGATGCCTTTTAAATAATGCAGAGTCATTATATTTATTGTTTTACGTTGCATTTAGTAGCTATTACCAAAATATTATTTTAAGTAATGTCTTTGCCTGACATTAGTCATTGGTTATACCTTTGCAAGGTCTGCTTTGCATGTATTGCTTGACTCTGCAAAGGAAATAGTGTGGTAGAATTCTTTATTGAAATTAATGTTGCTGTCTTATTGATATAGCTAAGAGAATTTGAAGAGTTTTTCGAAAGATTCTAAAAATGGTTTTAAACTAGACTAGAGGAGAACGCTGTTCTTCACTGTCCTATATTGTCAACACTAACTTTTTTATATTATCTGCTACTTGAAGTAATGTGCTTTAATTTTGTTCATGTCATAGACATTATCTGCTTCTAGTAAACTGTATTGATATTTGAGGCATCCGGGGAACCTTAAGAATTTCAGGAACACTTTGGCACCATAACCACTTCATTTCCATGAAGTTATTATATTGCTTACATTCTGGGTGCTGTCTTACCTTAAGGGGTTAAATCGTTTACTAACTGTTAAACCCCAAAGTGCTCCAGACAGCGCCCATCTTCCTGTCCATATTGCCGCCTCCTCCTGGTCACTGCTTTCGTGCGGAAGCCTTTCACTATGGCCAGTGATAGGATAAGTGTCAGTCGTATTCTCAGCCTGTCACTGACCACCACTAGAAAAAAAAATGCATTAGAAACATATGTACATAACCTTTTGAAAATAAGATGACACCCATGACATTCAGGCACAATAACTATTTTGTTAAGGCGAAGTAGTTATGGTGCAAAGGCTGTTCCCTAATCTAGTGAAAATTCTGCGTTTATGACCATTTACTGTGTTCAGATTATTGCTGCTAGATGTGGTTCCTCAAGGTTCTGAAGCCTGCTGGAATTCAAAATGTATTAAAATATATGTAACTCCATTTTCAGTGCGGTCCAGTTGTTCTCCTCAGAACCTGTACTGTCTGACGGCCGTAAGTGCTGGTTTATATTTTTCTCCTCTAACTTTTTTATGATTATGACAAATAGTATTATTAAAGGACACTCATGGCACCATAACTTAATTCCAGTAAAGTTGTAATGTTGCCCACTGCGGTACTTTTAAAGTATTTGAGCCAAGAGCAAAAGATCATGTTAATTTAAATCCTTGTCCTATATGAAAACAGACCTTGTTTAGTTGTATATTTATTCATAGAAGAAATATGTAGGGTTTTTGTCTAGACTTATTATGGTTCTGAATCAATATGCGTATTCTACATGACACTTATACTCTTCTTCTTTTTAATCAGGAACCAGTGGTTCTGACCGATACAAACCTGGTACATCCTGCTTTGAAGTGGGATTTGGACTATCTAAAGGATAACATTGGAAATGGGGACTTTTCTGTGTACAGTGCCAATAACCATAAGTTTCTGTATTATGACGAAAAGAAAATGGTTAATTTCAAGAATTTCAAGCCCAAGTCGAGAAGAGAAGAGATTAAGTTTTCAGAGTTTGTGGAGAAACTTCGAGACATTGAGCAGAGAAGAGGAGATGAAAGGTAAGATGAGAGGTGGCCCAAGATTCCCAAAGGCTTTTTATAGTGCACCATTGTGTAGATCTATGGGGAAAAAGAGGGAATGTCATTCAACATTCTGTTAAATGTTGAAATCCTCATGTTTAATGGAATTTTTCCTAATTCTATGTAGAAGTATTTTGTGCTTTTAACAAAACACGAATGATACCGTTAAAATTGTTAGGGTTAGTATAGGATTATTTTGTAAAACTAATCTTTAATGTTTTAAAACAAATGTGAAAAGTAAAATATTTATCATGTAGGTTCCAGCCTGTTGTAGTGGTTATGGTGCCAGGGGAGCCCTGACGTCCTACCACAGTAAGTAGTCAAACTATAGCTAAAAATGTTTTGACAAAGTACCAGGGTCCAACAAGCTCTGCCTCCTCTACAGTTGAAACTCTGCCATTGAATTTAACATGGAGGCTTGGCTTATTGGCTGGAAGAGCTCAGCTGACGCCTGGCAGCGTTAGATCAGTAGTGCTAGCAGGAGTTCCTTGCAGGAGTTTTTTAGCTTCTGGGGAGATATCCGCAAGCACATGGCGGACACCTGGTATGTTGTAAAAAGGTGATTAAAAGGTTTGACAACTTACTCTGAGAGGGAGTCAGGGTCTATGGTAGTGGTGATTTGAGTTTCTCTTTTGATGCTTTTATGATTGTGGATCATTAAATGTAGTAATTATGAAAAGCCATACATTTATGCTCCTGTAATAAATTACCCTCTAAATTTGTTATTCTGACATTCTAAAAGAGTGAATGGAATGTTTCTCTTTACCCTTAAAAATTAAATTTTTGTTTTTCTAGATTATACCTGCAACAGACTCTAAATGACACTGTGGGCCGGAAAATTGTAGTAGATTTCTTGGGCTTTAATTGGAATTGGATTAACAAGCAACAATCAAAGCATGGCTGGGGGCAGCTTACATCTAACTTACTACTCATTGGAATGGAAGGTAATGGAGAAGATGCATTGGAATGGCAGCACAAATATAATAAATCAAATGCAGTTTAACTCCTTAAGGACACAGCTTCAGAAGCTTGTCTTACGCTTAATAACACAAGCAATTTTTGCATTTTCTTGCTGTATGCGTTCAACTGCAATTTGCATCTCTCTCGTTTATTGCACCGACACATATTATATACTGTTTTTTTAAAGGACAGAAAGGGCTTTAATTTGATGTAACACATTATTTATATATATATATATATATATATATATATATATATATATATATATTATTATTATTATTATTATTATTATTATTATTAAAAAAAAATACAGAAGAATGCAAAAAAGAGAGATGTTGTGCTTTTTGTACAGTTTTTGCAATAATAAAAGTAATTAAAAATAAATAAATTTAGTTCTGATTTACAGAATATATAATGTCTGGGATTTTAAGTTATTTTTTTAATTTTTTTTTTGGTAGTTACAGGTCACAAAGCACAAGGAGTAAAATAAATTTTTAATGTGGAGCGATTTTAGAATTTGGTATGTTTGTCTTGTAAGCTTAATAGCCATAAAAGAAAACAAAATTGCCACACAAAAGTATATATTTACATAAAGTAGATATCACAGGCTATTGTCCTAAGGTTGTTTTGACACTTTCTACGTAGCCATTTCACTGCCAATCTCTGCTAAATATTGGAGTAAAATTAATTTTTTGGGGATTTTTGGCACATAAACTTAAAACAAAGAAACTCTCATGTGTATTTTGTAAAGTTGGTGTGTGCTATTCCTGTACAAAGTTTTTTTTATTTTGTGTTCAGTTACTTCTGCTGAGTACAACAATACCCCCATTGTATGTCTTTGGCACTATTTCGTGAAGCTACAGTGCCATATAGGAGACCTGTCTGTTTCAACATTTTCAGTAGAATTTTGAGAGGCGGATTTAATGGGCCTATGCTTCAATTTGGGATATTATAGCAGTTTGACTGTTCAAAAAAATCCCACAAAGGCCTACCATTTGTAAAAGTAGACACACTAGGGTATCTCATATGGTGCATATTGTGCCTTAACATGCCCCCATTTTTTCACCAATATATGCCATAGTATGTGGTAAATAATTTTGGGCATTTTTTTTACATATGGATTATATTTTTGCTGGGCATTTTGTACATTTCATATGTGCCACTAAATTTAAACCCCCCAAATTATGCTCAGCTAAGTCTTCTGAGTAAAACAATATGCCCAATGTATGACCTAGACACTATTTTGTGAAGTTACACTTCTGTAAAAGAGACGTGACAAGTTAAAGGACCACTCTAGGCACCCAGACCACTTCAGCTTAATGAAGTGGTCTGGGTGCCTGGTCCAGCTAGGGTTAACCCATTTTTTTTTTATAAACATAGCAGTTTCAGAGAAACTATGTTTATAAATGGGTTAAGCCTTCCCCCAAAGCCTCAAGTGGCTGTCTCATTGACAGCCGCTAGATGCGCTTGCGTGCTTCTCACTGTGATTTTCACAGTGAGAGCACGCAAGCGTCCATAGGAAAGGATTGATAATGCTTTCCTATGCGACCGGCTGAATGCGCGCGCATTCAGCCGACAGGGAGGATCGGAGGAGGAGAGCTCCCCGCCCAGCGCTGGAAAAAGGTAAGTTTTACCCATTTTCCCCTTTCCAGAGCCGAGCAGGAGGGGGACCCTGAGGGTGGGGGCACCCTCAGGGCACTATAGTGCCAGAAAAGAGTGTTTTCCTGGCACTATAGTGGTCCTTTAAGGTTTTTAAGTGTGAATTTTCATGGAGGGTTTTGATGCATCCGTGTCCCACTTTGGAGCACTTGAGCAGGCTACATATTACAACTACACCATAAAGGCATACCATTTCTTAAAGAACACATCCCAGGGTATTTCAAAAGGCATATTTTGAACGTTAGCGTGGGATAATTTTTCCGCTAGCTTGTACCAAGTGTAGTGATAATAAGCGTTTTTTTGCCTTTTTGACACACAAAGTGAGTTTGCACAGTATAGTTTGCAAATCGTATGTGTGCTCCTACTGTATAATACTTCATATGTTGCCCAGTTATGTTGGCTGAGTACAGCAATACCCCTGTATGTACCTTTGCCTGGTATATGTGGACATCGGAGGGGCACATTTGGGACACAGCCATTCCAGTTTTTCTCAAATTTTGAATTTTTACGCTGTGTCCATGTCCCATTTTAGAGTATTTTACAAGGCTATATAATCCAATTACACCATAAAGGCACACCATTTCTTAAAGAAGACATCCCAGGGTAATTCAAAAGGCATATTTTGAACCTTAACGTGGGATAATTTTTCTGCTAGCTTGTACCAAGTGTAGTGGTAATGAGCATTTTTTTAATGTGTTTTTTTTACTTTGTAAAACCCATTTTTAAACGTATTTTTACTTATTAAATGTTTTACACTTAACTTTTTTACACTTTTAAATTTTTTTCTAAACTTTTCTTTTACCGTTAACCCCTAACTAGCAGTAAGCCGCACTAACAGTAAATTCCCCCCTCTCCCATAACTCCCACCCACTCCAGCTAGCAAAATATATATAATTATAAAATATTTAAATTAATTAAATTGAACCCCTGAGGGTTAAAAAATAAATAAAGGTTAATCCTCAGGGGTTAAAAGAAATTAGATTACAGTATAATACTGTGATCTGTATTTGGATCACTGTAGGCAGTGATCAACTGGCAGGGAAGGGGTTAATTTTTATTTAGACTGGGTAAAGGGGGGTGGTATATATATTTTATTTATTTAAACGTTGTTAAAACATTTTTTAAAAACTTTTTTTTTACCTTTTTAAAGCTTATTTTAAAACTTTTTTAACGTTAACCCCTAGTTAGCCTAACACCAAATTCCCCAGTTCCCCACTAACTTCCACCCATCCCAGCTAGTTAAATATATAATTTTTATATATTTTAATTAATTAAAATAAATTTAACCACTGAGGGTTAAAAAAAATAATAAAAATGTAACCCTCAGGGGTTAAAAAAATTCAGATGACATTAAAATGTATACCCTGCCAATTGATCACTATAGTCAGTGATCAATTGGCAGGGAAGGGGTTCATTTTATTAAAGATGGGGAAAGGGGGGGGTGGGATTTAACTTTTTAAATTTTTTTACACAGGGAGAAGATCAGCAGCACTGATCCGTCTCTCTGCACTTCACACAGAACCCGGAAGTGCAGGGAGGCGGAAGGTGAGTATACTGAGCACATGTGCTCGCTCTGACAGCCTGTCAGAGCGAGCACCGGTGCTGGGGCAGCGCGATCCGGTGCTCCCGGTCTGCCTCGAATACAGAGGCAGACCTGAGCAACGTTAACCCCGCGATCGCCGCGATAGTGCGATCTGGGGTTAACTTTAGTAAATAACGAAAATCTTCTGTCAAGGGTCCTTAACTGAAGGACAAGGTTGACGGAAAATTTCCGTCTGCGGTCGGGAAGGGGTTAAAGGAACACTTCAGTGACCATTACTTAATCTGAATGAAGTTATGGTACCATGAAACCTCCTGGGCTCTGTAACCTTAAGGGGTTAAACTGTTCTAGAATGAAAGGTTTCCATGGATCTGCAGTTCCACCAGTTGCATCCGGCTTCTGAAATTAAATTTTCAGGAAGCGTGGAGTGCTGTCACACAGAGTGGAACTGCATATCCATTGCTGGAGGCAACCTTTGGGGTTAAACTGTTTTGACAATGGTTTAACCCCGCAAGGTAACAAAGTGCCCTGGGGCCTCCTGGTACCATAACGTCATATAGGTTAAGTTGTTATGGTGACCGGATTGTCACCATATTGTCACATTTGAATCATAATCTTGTCCTGAAAGACCTTAAGTTAGCATAGTATCCTGCTAATTTAGCTTTTGCAGAACCATACCTTTGTTAATTAAATGGGTCATTGTATTTTAGAATAGAATCCTCCTACCCAAAATCATTCTGAAATACTCAGTGACAAATTCCAATGCAGTCAAAAGATATTAAACATAAAGTAGGGACAACTTTGTCTTATGTGTTTTTTGCCTTTGTTGACAAAAGGCGGAACTGCTTCAGTTATGTTTTGTTATTTCCCCCAGCCGTCTCTAGTCATGGCTTTCAGGGAAAAGGTATTGTCTATGGCAGGCTTCCCCAAACTCTGGCCCTCCAGTTGTTGCTGAACTACAACTCTATGAATGAAATAGGCTGAGAATCATTGGAGTTGTAGTTCAGCAACATCTGAGGGCCAGAGTTTGGGGAAGCCTGTTCTATGGAATCAAGTGGTGCCGATGTTGTCTACCACTGTAAATACTCAATGGGGGCTATGATTCATTACCCTATAAGGGGTTTTAGCCCTAGACAATACTAATGAGAAACAAAGAATGTGGTGAACCACCAAAAATAGGTCAAATATAACCTTTAATGAATAATGATAAAACACTATCCAACAAGTGGATGTATAATATAACAATTAAGTACTCTGTAGTAAAGGGAATGTAAATACGAAAGAAAAAGTGATCAAATAAAGCAAGTGCAAAAAACTAGAGTACAGCGAAGCAAAAATAATAATAATAATAATAATAAAAAATATATATATATAACTTGTCCTGTTATAAGAAGAAAACACACACAAACCTGGCACTCAGAGTAAATATTCTTTGGGAAACCTGAGTGGTAACATCCTAAGGACTGAGTGCCAGCATATTCCTCCCGATTGGTCTCTAAAATAGTATAAAGTTAAGAAATAAGTTCCTAGTGCCTACATATTTGCCAGCCGACACACGCTCCCCCACTTGAAGGTGTCCATAGGGGCAATGTAAACACTGCCTTTTCTCTGAAAAAGCAGTGTTTGCATGAAAATGCCTGCATATAATGATTATACTCACCAGAACAACTACATTAAGCTGTAATTGTTCTGGTGACTATAGTGTCCCTTTAAAGAACAGATTTTGACGACCTTGAACGTCATTGGGCTGTTTGTGTAGTTTTTTTTTTTGTGTTTAGTCACTTAGACTTGATCTTTGCTTGCTCCTATTCCGCATAAACACAAGTGTTAAAATGAAGGTGCCAAATGTGTTTTGTGTTAACTTGTGCGTCAAAGTTCACATTTTAGTATCTGTACACAAAGTGTAATATGGATTGTGTTCTTTTATCACTCACTGTTACATTTTGATTGGTTGTAGGATTTCTACTCTGGTGTCTTAACTATCAAATGTGGCACTTGAAGCTGTAAGAGGGATACATTCTAACTGTTAATGTTTTACATAGAGATCTAAATTGTGTCTTTATATTTGTTTTTACAACCCTAAGCACACATTCTCTTGTTGTGACTCTCACAGCCTCCATAAAAAAAAACATTTTTCAATCACATGTTAGTCAGCACAGTGTGTTTACTTTAGCAGTCCCCATCTCCTGCTATTCTATTTGAACTTTACACACAAGAGGCTGTTGCAGGCTACTAAGAGCAGAAACTAAGGAAATCTCAATTAAAAGACCTACCTCCTCCCCCCCAATCAAGTTCTCCCTCAGCCTGATCCTCCACATCCCCTTGATTTAAGAAAAGGGATGTCAGGGAAGGGGTGTGTGCTTAGGGGAGAACATGGGTAGCCTAGAGTCAGCGGCAGTCTAATGCTGCTGCTGTAGTAGGAGTTACACATCTGGCTGCAGAGTGTGTGAGTCGAAGTCAGTGGAGGTGTGGTTTTAATACATACATAAAGTGATTAAAGGGACCTTGTAGCTACTAGAGGTGCTTCCTGAGACAGTGTTTCACTGCCATTCAGTGTCTCCACCTCTGCATGAAGACATTGAACTTTCCTCATAGAGATGCATTGATTCAATGCATCTCTTTGAGGAGATGCTGATTGGACAGGGCTGTGTTTAACTTGCACTGGCTCTGCCTCTGATCTGCCTCCTTGACAGTCTCAGACAATCTAATGCTTTCCTATGTGAAAGCATTGTGATTAGCTCAGCCTCCAAGCTGACAATGAGGGGCAGAGCCAACAGCAGCAGACTGGAGTAAAGGGGGAAAAAAGCCAGCTCCATTTAAAATGATGGTTTGTTCTCCCAGTTATTTTAATGTGATATCTTGTACTGAACATTTGCAAGTTGTTGCCCGTTAACCTGCTGTTATGATATACACAACTTTGTGTAAAGAAAATACATAAAATTCATCTACACATTGTGGTCCCAAAATTACAAAATATACAGATATTTTTTTTGATAAAGCTATCAAATAATGTTATCCCTCTTCAACATGCCAGTCCTTTCTCAGAAAAGCAGGGCTATTTCAACATGATTTGTGGGTGACACAGTGGCACTTATGACATTGCTGGAGAGTAGATGAGGGATAATTTAGATCTTTTTGGTTATGAAATAAATATCACTTTTAAATTATGCAATACATAGTGTTCTGTTCATAGAGAAATTGTTTTTAATATATATCTGATGAAACTGTTTAGTGATTCTGAATCATTGGTAAAGGATGTATGGAGCATGGCATCTCAGGAAGAAAGCAATTGTTCAAAGTGATTTGTTTTATGTTTGTGTGTGTTTTTGTTTGCTGCTAACAATTCTGTATAACCTCTCTTCACTAGACTAGACACTTATCCAACTGGATTTAAGGTTGATTGGTGCACATTTCAAGATTTATTATATTCACATGCTTTGCCTGATGCTATATGGATTCACACAGTAAAATCATGGGACATGATTTTTTTTGCATTGAATCCAGGGCCTGAGGGTTTTTTTTGGGGGGGTGGGGTGAAGCAACTAATGACTAACTTTTTAAACTAGTTTTTTTGAATGTGGATTTACCTTCTGAGTGTCACTTCCCCCACAAAGAATGTAATTTTTAAAGTTTAGTGACACTTTAACTTTTGTCTCACCTAGTCACCTGATAATTCAGCATTGTATGGTCATTTTGAAGATAACACTTGTACTGGTCACTCATACACAATGTTTTCATGATTGATTGCTTACTTTACTGCGTAACAAACCTACAATTCCCAGTGGATTACAGCCCTCAAGCACCAGGTTTAAGGCATCCGTTCAAAACACCCATACCGAACACTTAGTAGGTGATAGCTTCTAATTAATTCAATTGTAATCCTAATTTGATCAGAGATCAGTCTGTTAAACTAGCTAAATATAGGAAAGGCATTGGAGGTATACGTTCATTAGTTTTCTGGCCTACGTGTCCAGTCTCATGTGTCTATGTACTCTACAGGGAATGTTACTCCTGCACACTATGACGAGCAGCAGAACTTCTTTGCGCAGATTAAGGGATACAAACGATGTATCCTTTTTCCACCAGAACAGTTTGAATGCCTCTATCCTTATCCTGTTCATCATCCTTGTGACAGACAGAGCCAGGTGAGAAAATTCTGGGAAAGCCCTTTGCTAAAATGTCACCACAGCCTATGACTTGTAGATTGCTACAATTACCGTACGTATGTGTCTGTAATCAGAGCCTGGTGAATTGCAATATCAATTCGTACAAAACTTAACCTGGGGTTGAACTGGTCTGTTTGTTCATTTTTCATTTTGAATTTTTAGCTGTTGATATAATTTACCTATAGGAGTGCCTAAGTTATTTATTTATTTATTTATTTTTATATATATATATATATATATATATATATATATATATATTATAATTTTTATTTTTTTTTCCCATCTTCTCTGCACTGCATTATGTTTATTTCAATTAGAGCAGGTAACGTTTAAAACATTGTGACCTAAGGGGACACTATAGTCACCAAAACAATTTAAGCTTAATGATGCGGTTTATGTGTATAGATCATGCCTCTGAAGTCTTGCTGCTCAGTTTTCTGGCATTTAGGAGTTAAAGCGGCACTGTCATGGCCAAATCCATTTTAAAAAAAATTTATTTATTTTTTTAAAACCCCCTCCCCTCCTGACTCCACTACATCTAACTGTCCCCCTAGTCACCACCAAATGCCCCTAAGCCTCTTTTTAAATCTTTATTTCGTGCCCGGACCTAGGTCATCTGCCCACACTAGATAGCGCTGTGAAATTCCCATGCATGCCCAGTTAAACACTTGAGCATAGCATGTGAATGGAAATTTCATCCATTCATTCATCATTAAGTTGAATACAAATTTCAAACGAACGAAGAGCTCTTCGTTCATTCCTTTGATCTATTACAAGGAGGGAGCTACCGGCACGCAGCTCTCTATTTGTAATATGTAAAAACAGAAGTGGCAGGGAGCAGAGCTCCCGCCACTTCCTAAGCCCTCCATGTCCTCCCTCACTCTAAGGGGTCAATATGGCCCCCAGAATAGCATAAGGGAAATTGTCTAGCCGTCGGGGTTATAAAACCTTCTTCTTTTTTCAGGCCCAAAAAAGGCCAAATAAAAATCCATAATACCCGTCGAACTTTGAAAAAAAAAAAAAAAAAAAGTAATCCATCTTCACCCATAGAGGGCATGGCGCAGACTGAGCTCCACAGGGCGGGGAAAGGCTTATAAAGCCTTCCCATGCCCTGCAATTTGGCTTGCAGCACTCTGATTGGTTGGCTTGGAATCAACCAATCAGAGGGCTCTGACAGGTAAATGAAAACTGACAGCTAGGTCTCTACATTTACCTGTCACAGCACTCTGGTTGGCTTGGAATCCAAACAATCAGAGTGCTCTGTGTCATTTTACACAGTGTGGGAAAGTTCTTTGGAACTCTGCATTATATGCAAACACGCACACACGCTCGAACAAACACGCGCTCGCGCAAGCACGCGCACGCATACACACTCTAACACTCTCTCACACACTCTGTGTGTGTGAGAGAGAGAACTGGGTGGGGGGAGGGCATTTTTTTTAAATTTTAATATTTTTATTTATTTTTTGTCCCCCCTCCCTGCTTGTTACCTGGCCAGGGAGGGGGGCTATCTTAATCCCTGGTGGTCCAGTGGATGGGCTGTGCAGTGGGTGGGCCAGCAGGAAGCATTTACTTACCTTTCCTGCAACTCCTGACAGCTCCCTTCTCCTCCGTTCCGGTCAGCTCCACTGTAAATCTCGCGGTCTGTTACCATGGTAACCCGTGGCAACGCTCAGACGCCGCAGCTCTTGCGAGACTTACAGTGGAGCTGAACGGAACGGAGGAGAAGGGAGCTGACAAGAGCTGCAGGAAAGGTAAGTAAACTCTTCCTGCCGGCCCCCAACAGGACCGCCGGGCTTATGAGCCCAGCGGTCCTGGTCTGTATTATGGCAATGTAAGTTGCCATAATACAGACCTTGACTCGAGTATAAGTCGAGTGGGGGGTTTTCAGCACAAAAAATGTGCTGAAAAACTCACCTTATACTCGAGTATATACGGTTGTTGCTTTTCAGCAACAATAAAGAGACACAGTTGTACAGCAAAACATAAGTACATGGAGGGCACTGTTGGCGTACATTCTTTTGCTAGAGTTTCTGAATTTCTCTTATATTTTATAATGCACTTCCTCTAAAATACGTTAAAATTAAAAAAATCCACCCCTTTTACCCTGATCTCTGAGACATTACGGTGACACATTATTTGACCTCAAGACAAAATGGTTCCATTTATTACCTTTTGGTTCTACTGGGCAGAGTTCTTGCCTAAATATGGGGTGCAGCCTAAATCCAACTTACAATCTGCCATGATGTGAGCTCTGTGGTATAGATATACAAAATCTCCTTTAGAGACACCAAGTCCGCACAGAAAAACCTGTGTCCATTTGTATACCATAAGCTTTAGTGGTTATTGTACTTGGAAGATATTTTAAAACTGTTTTTGCGCTAAGTAATTGTTAAGAAAAGTGTGTCAATATTCAATCCCCACCTTGCATATCAACTTTAAATTCTGAAGAAAGATATTTAGATCACACAAATTAATCACCAGTGCTGACAAAGCCTGCTGTACGTGTCAAGTCATGAAAGCCCTGGCAAACATCTATCAGATAACACAGGACTAGTGGGAAGTAAATAAAGACTGATAATAGCAATAAAGATTTAGGAAATTGTGGTCACACAAAGTGGACATTGCAGTCTTCTCTTCTGACTTTTGCATGATGGTTCTTGGATGAAAAATACTGTTTAAAGTTTAAAATTCTAAACATGAGAGAGAGATGCTAATGCTTGATGATTTCTGGTCCATTCAGAGGCTTCTCAGAGAACATAGGTCTGTGGCGCATGTATGTCAAATGCTGTGCTCCACCTGTAATTTAGCTTTTGTTGATGAGACCGAAAATAGGTCTTAAAGTGTTACTCCAAACACCAGGACCACTTAAGTGATTTACAAGGGTGATAGGAGTCTGTATGTGCAGCATTTCATAGTGAAAGCTGCAGAGTTTATCCTATCTGCTGCTAAAGGTATAATTCCACCTCTAGTAGTGTCATGGGTCATCATTAGCCATCCCGGGACTAAAGTTCATATTCCTGTGTACAGAGTTGCATTCCTTGGCTGAGAATGGTTTCAACCCATGAATGGCCAATTGGATTGAACTTCTGCATCTAGGGGTCCTCTGAGCTGTACTGCCGGTTTAATTTTCCGCTACATCCTACTCTTAATGGCGCTGCCGAGACTTCTGTTAGTTCAACCACTCAAGTGTTGGGATTGTCCACGTGAGGGTATTTTGAATCTTATGTTCCATTTTCTTCCACCACAACAATCTTGGGCTCAGCTTTAAAGGAAAAACTATTTGTACACATATTTAATAAATTGTAATGTCTTTTTATTTTTTAAATTTATTTATTTTCTTCGTTTGAATCTTTTGTGTATCATGTTAATCTGTTAATTTTATTAATACTAGGTGGACTTTGAAAATCCAGATTTTGAGAGGTTTCCAAACTTCAGGAATGTTGTTGGCTACGAAACAGTGGTTGGACCTGGAGATGTTCTTTATATACCTATGTATTGGTGAGGAAAATGGCAAAATGTATCAAATGTATTTCTGTTTATCAGCGGTGTGGAAATAAAAAAAAAAATTACAAAAACGCTTGTACAAGGGACTAAAGTGGTAGTCCAATCTTCTTACTGAAAACAAAATAATTTCAAATTACATGCCTAGACCAGGGCATTGACAGTGCTATCCACTAAACTCTGAATTTACATCCGTTAAATGCAAAAATAACTGGAAAAATGATCTGTTATAGGCCCAACTGGTTATTTTTTTCCTGTGTTCCACTATTCAGATTTAATTTGTGCAAAGTTGTCCTGTGCTATTTTTGTGTGTGTGTGTATTAGTTATGTTGTATGTAATGCATTGTCCCATACCAGCCTCTGCTCTCAAGGTCGTGTCCAATTACAATCTCTGCCCTGTATTTTTTTCAGCCTAGTTCCACCCATGTCTCATGCAACCTCGGTCTTCCCTGCCAAGTCTAAAATATATTTTTAGTCTCCCACTAACTAAGCCCAGTCTCCTACTCATACTCTCCAGTTATGTTGCAGATCACCTCCATCCTTGTACACAGCCATGTACACATTCATCTATTGCCTACTTTACTCTTTCCCCTCAAACCACACACATATTTCATATATTTTCTACCGCATACAAAACTAGATAACAGGCATGAGAAGATGACTGTTCCCTAAAGGCATTTCCAGTGTCAAACTGGTACTCTCTTGGTATCTGAATCTCAGCCCCTGTGACACTCAGGCTGAAAGTGCTGAAGATGGACTTGCTGTTTGCGGTTTGCTGTTGCATCCAAGGCTGAATACTTTGTATTGATAAAGTAGAGTTTTTAGGCTAGGGTATGGGAAAAAAAAGTTGCCTGTTTGATGCACTCTTCAAACTCTATTTTGCAGTGTTTTGTACGTATGGCATAGTTTGAATTCTTTGGAGAGTAATTTATTTAATTTTTTTTGCTATTTTAGGTGGCACCATATTGAGTCGCTAATGGATGGGGGAACCACAATTACTGTTAATTTCTGGTACAAGGTATGCAGTTTTTGTTTTTTTTCTTATTATAGCGAATACCTATCTCGCCCTCATTACTCTGAATTAATTCTTCTAATGCATGGAACATGGCAATGACTTATAAAGGGAAACTGCCACTAAATTACAGTACATGAAATAGCAGTTTGTATACACGTCACATTCAGATTTTTATAACCAAGCAAAACTTAACAATCTAAGCTCCAACACAACTTTAGCTTAATGAAGCCATTTTAGTGTATAGTCTCACTGAGAAATTCTGTAATTTAGAATTTAAATCCCCTTGGCTTCAATTTTTTGCAGCCCTAGTCATACCTTTCCGTACTGTGAATCACTTTTTCTCTATGAAAATAGAACGGTTTCATTTTCAGCCAGATCTAACAGCACATGTTTACTTTAGAAGTTTTCATTTTTAGTATTGGCAGATTAAAAAAAAAAAAAAAAGTCCTTCGTAGAGTCTTTTCTTTGTTATTGAAACAAACCATTGTAAAACATTAATGCAGTGTTGAAAGCATTCTTGCATAAGAAAAATATGGCAAACTGTTCTCGTTTCTGAGCAATGACTGAGTGTTTATACCAGAAGTAGGCAACCTTTGACTAGTTCTCCCATTGTGCTCTTATTGATAACGCTGGCAAAGCATCAGGGAAGATGTAGTCCATAACATTTGGAGTGACGAATGTTGCCTACCCCTGGTTTATAGCAAAGTAAAAAAAATAAGTTTTTCTTACTTGAAGTCAAAAGCCACATCACCAGACACTTATTGGACAGATTGCTTTTTGGAGAAAATTCTGAAATTGCCATGACTGTTATTTTTTTGTGGTCACCGACCGCAAATCGGGATGGTTTTCACCCTCAACACCGGACAAGACTTTACTTCTTGTTTAACATTCTTGTAAAGTGGATGTGTGTTTTCAGATAATTCTTGGTTTGAGGTTCTAGTAACATAACTCTTAAGTAAATGGCTCCACTCACACAAAGGTCATTATTAACCTATCTGACTTTTACTCCCACATTACTCATTTGTAGAATAGCTGTTTGAATATAATCACCCTCTGTATATATTTTGCTTAAAATGGAAAAGGAAGTATGATTTGTAAAAAGTACATTTTTTTTTTTTCTCTAAAATTTTTGGGTTTTCCCGTTGGCCTTTATAGTTTCAGTGTATCCCTTTAAAATTAATAAAGATCCCACCCTGTTTTTGTTTTAATATATTTTCTCTTTTCTTAATTGACTTTTTATTTATTCTTTTTCTTGTAGGGTAAGGCTTAAATAATTAGTACCAAGTTTTAGTCTGGGAATTGCACATAACCATCTGGTAATAAAGTGGACACCTTTTTAAACTTTTTTTTTTTTTTGTTTTGTTCTCATTTTCCCTTTTTAGATTTGGTGTAGATCCAAAAGGATTATTCGATGCACTGGTCAATAACTAATGCGTAAAAAAATAAAAATATTTACAAAGGCAGCTTTGATATCTAAAAAAGGAATCCTTTCACTTTGTTTCCTCGTCCTTTTTTTTTTTTTTTTTTTTTCCTTCATTTCCCGTTTCAATGTATGTCAAGGTCAGATAGTTATATTATCCAAATAGTTGTTATTCTTATGAGTTATAGAACTGTTTGGGCTTTGTAAACTGTGTTCGTTTATTTTGTGTGTTTTTTATTTTTTTATTTTAATTTAATTTTTTTAACTATACATCTATCCCTTTTCAGTTCTTTCTTCTCTCTTCCTTTTATCTACCTTTTTCTACCTGCTTCTCACACCTCTTCACAAAAAAACCTGAGGAGTATCCTGCCCAGTAGCATAGGGTCTACAGAAAAAAATAAATCCAGGTCTCTTCCAAGTTGGGCCAATCTGACAGGTCCAAACAAAGGAGTCCCCACCCAATTGTGCATTGGCAGCTGAAAGTTCTGTATAATCACAACCAATTTAACATTCAGTGTCTATTGAGGTTGTTTGTTTTGTATCTTTACTCCATGCATTAACTGTTTACACGGATAGCCTCTTAGCCGCTAAATAAATATAATAATTTTTATTTTGCTACATGTGACTACATTTCTTATGTGAGTTCTCATGTAGGCTATCAATCCCACAATGTGCCTCACACATTTATTGGTACTTAGATTTCAAAACATTTAGTGGTTTTAATGAGAATGAGACAAAACTAGTCCAGAACGTATCTTAACTTTGTAATGTTATGGGCCTGGATATCTATTTGTGCTCAGCTGCCAAACAAGACATTGAATACAATGCAGTTATGTCATGAACCAATGCAGACAAGTAATGGTTTGTAACTAGAGGACTTTAAAACCAGCTTGGTTATAATTTTCTATATCAGTGCGAGCTGTGGTAAGAAGGTTTGCTGTGTCTGTCAGCGTAGTGTCCAGAGCATGGAGGCGCTACCAGGAGACAGGCCAGTACATCAGGAGACGTGGAGGAGGCTGTAGGAGGGCAACAACACAGCAGCAGGACCGCTACCTCAGCCTTTGTGCAAGGAGGAACAGGAGGAGCACTGTCAGAGCCCTGCAAAATGACCTCCAGCAGGCCACAAATGTGCATGTGTCTGCTCAAACAGTCAGAAACAGACTCCATGAGGGTGGTATGAGGGCAAGATGTCCACAGGTGGGGGTTGTGTTTACAGCCCAACACCGTGCAGGACGTTTGGCATTTGCAAGAGAACACGAAGATTGGCAAATTCGCCACTGGCGCCCTGTGCTCTTCACAGATGAAAGCAGGTTCACACTGAGCACATGTGACAGACGTGACAGAGTCTGGAGACGCTGTGGAAAACGTTCTGCTGCCTGCAACATCCTCTAGCATAACCGGTTTGGCAGTGGGTCAGTAATGGTGTAGGGTAGCATTTCTTTGGGGGGCCGCACAGCCCTCCATGTACTCGTCAGAGGTAGCCTGACTGCCATTAGGTACCGAGATGAGATCCTCAGACCCCTTGTGAGACCATATGCTGGTGCGGTTGGCCCTGGGTTCCTCCTAATGCAAAACAATGCTAGACCTCATGTGGCTGGCGTGTCAGCAGTTCCTGCAAGACGAAGGCATTGATGCTATGAACTGGCCTGCCCGTTTCCCAGACCTGAATCCAATTGAGCACATCTGGGACATCATGTCTCGCTCCATCCACCATCGTCCCATTGCTCCACAGACTGTCCAGGAGTTGGCAGATGCTTTAGTCCAGGTCTGGGAGGAGATCCCTCAGGAGACCATCCGCCACCTCATCAGAAGCATGCACAGGCATTGTAAGGAGGTCATACAGGCACGTGGAGGCCACACACACACTACTGAGCCTCATTTTGACTTGTTTTAAGGACATTACATCAAAGTTGGATCAGCCTGTAGTGTATTTTTCCACTTTAATTTTGAGTGTGACTCCAAATCCAGACCTCCATGGATTGAAAAATTTGGTTTCCATTTTTTTTTATTTTTTTGTGTGATTTTGTTGTCAGCACATTCAACTATGTAACAAACAAAGTATTTCAGAAGAATATTTAATTCATTCAGATCCAGGATGTTGTTTTTGTGTTCCCTTTATTTTTTTGAGCAGTGTATTATCTCAATATATTTATTGGTGTAAAAATAATAATAATATATACTTAGATCATATGTTGATCTAAGTATATATATATATATATATATATATATATATATATATATATATATATATATATATATATATATATATATATATATATATATATATATATATATATATATACATACACACACGTACACCGTCTAGGTGTATTTTACTATTAATAAATATATATATATATATATATATATATATATATATATTGTTATATATATTTATATATAATATAAAAATGTAAATACGTTAAAAAATAAAATTAAAAAAATAATTAAAAATAAATAATTAAAAAATATATAGATGTGTGTTATTTCGTTCTAACTGTTATATATATCAAAATACACGTAGAACGAAATAATATATATATTTATATACATAAATATATACGTATATATCACTATATATACACCTATATATAAATAAAAATATTAAAAAAAAATTATATAGATATATACATATATACACATACGTATATATTAATTCTACATATATTTATGTAATATTTTTACATAATTAGGTATCTTAATTAATTACAATTAGCAGGACCTGCCTGACAACCCATGCCGAAAGTAAAGGGAATTTAATTTGCTAGCACTATATTTAACCCTATAACTTTCCGAGACACCATAAAACCTGTACATGGGGGGTACTGTTCTACTCGGGAGACTTCGCTGAACACAAATATTAGTGTTTCAAAACAGTAAAATGTATTACAACGATGATATCGCCAGTAAAAGTGAAGTTTTTTGCATTTTTCACGCACAAACAGCATTACACGGACAATATTATTGCTGTGATACTTTTTACTGTTTTGAAACACAAATATTTGTGTTCAGCGAAGTCTCCCGAGTACAACAGTACCCCTCATGTACAGGTTTTATGGTGTTTTCAAAAGTTACAGCGTCAAATATAAGGCTTGTGTTTCATTTTTTTCACATTAAAATTCGCCAGATTGGTTACGTTGCCTTTGAGACCCTATGGTAGCCCAAGAATAAAAATTACCCCTATGATGGCATACCATTTGCAATAGTAGACAACCCAAGGTATTGCAAACAGGGTATGTCCAGTCTTTTTTAGTAGCCACTTAGTCACAAACACTGGCCAAAATTGGCGTTTTTTTGCATTTTTCACACAAACAGATACTAACGCTAACTTTGGCCAGTGTTTGTGACCAAATGGCTACTAAAAAAGACTGGACATACCCCATTTGCAATACCTTGGGTTGTCTACTATTGCAAATGGTATGCCATTATGGGTGTAAATTTCATTCCCGGGCTACTATACAGTCTCAAAGGCAACGTAACCAATCTGGCAAATTTCAATTTCAAATGTAACGTGCTATATTTGACCCTGTAACTTCCCAAAACGCCATAAAACCTGTACATAGGGGGTACTGTCTTACACGTGAGACTTTACTGAATATAAATATGTGTATTTTATTGCAGTAAAAGCAAACAGTATTATGACACTGACCGTTAAAATGTCATGTAGAACTAAAAAAATCCCCAAAAAACGTATTTTCTCCCATTTTTTTCATATTAAATTATGTTTCATAGCTAAATATTTGATATTAAATGAAAGCCCTGTTTCCCCTGAATAAAATGATATATAATAAGGGTGGGTGCATTTACTATGAAAGAGGTGTATTACGGTTGGACAGACATGTAGCGCAAATGCCAGGTTTTGTTTACATTTTGTTTTGTTCACAATGTGTACATTTGGCTCCGTCCTTAAGGGGTTAATAATCTGGCAATATACATTGTTGCTAGTTTCTTTTTGTTGTATTGTTGGTAGCCGGTTCATATTGTTAGCACCTATTAAATAACCCATTAAAATATCAGTGTGATGTTTGGGTTTTGATTATGATCTTGTTGTTTTTCATTATTAGGGTGCTCCTACTCCAAAAAGGATAGAATATCCTCTAAAGGCACATCAAAAGGTCGCCATTATGAGGAACATAGAGAAGATGCTTGGAGAGGCTCTTGGAAATCCACAGGAGGTTTGTGACACTCTTTACTCATTGCATGCTCACAGGATACATGACGTCTGTTAAATCTGTGTGTAGTTGACTTTTTGGAACGTACCTTTGCATTTGGTACATAAATCTATGGCAGTGGATTGAATGGTTGTATCTAGACCAGCCTGCACTGAATTATATGACAATTCATTTTGTGTGAGGTTATTTTTAATCCAGTGGTCCACACACCATTTTTTATCAGTCATTTTTTTCTGAATATGGGAAGTTCCTGAATCCTAACCCATTGGTGGCCTTTGTACTGGTTTTCAAAACACTGATTACATTCACTTCTTTCATAGAAATTCATTCTTATAAGCTTTTTATTGAAAGCCTTGTTTACGGTATAGAAGCATAAAGAAAACAAAATTCTGTTCTTAAAATAGCATGTTTATAAATCAAGATGGTGGAAGTTGCAGTACAAAAACTGCTGTCAGAATGCCTTTTCTCCCTCATGGTTCCTTAAAGAAAAAACCCCCAAAAAACAAATCATGCCATTGAATATTTTTATTTGAGAGGCTGTTAAACTCTGCTTACACCCTGTCCATAACTTGTACAATATATTTTCTTCTTGCCAGGTGGGTCCATTGTTGAACATGATGGTTAAAGGTCGCTATGATGAATACAACTGTAATAAGCAGTGACATTGTGTGTGAGACTCTGCTGCTGAGTTACTGCTGCTTTAGCGATGTATTTCAAGAACAGACAAGTGATGAGTTCTACTGAGAATGGGAGCACTTATCAGGCTTAACTGGTTCTCGGTACATACACCACTCAGTACTGTGTTTTACACTCCGGGCTGAAGAAGACTTAAAAAAAGTAAAAATCTATATATATCCACAAGTAAAAAAAACTAAACAAACTTAAAACAAACAAAATATCAACAAAACAATGCAACACAGCCACTCTCAGACAATGGCATTGAAGGCTTTTTTCCAACCTTGTGTCACTTTGTCTGCATGCAGATGTGTTTACTGCATTTATTCATGCTTCAAGTGCAGTATCCAAAGAGCTGGTATGATGAACACTTGTTTTATTTTGTGCAAACAAAGACTTTTTTTCTGTTTGTTCAGTTTATTTTTATGCAGACCAACATTTATTTCTTTTTACAATAAAACATTGGCCATACAGGCATTAAAGCATGCTAATTAATTGGATTTACAAGTTCGTGAAAGAATCGGTTCTGCAAAAAAAAAAAAGCTAATCAACGTCTCAGGCAAATATATTTCTGAATGCTATTTGGGCCACGATGATCGTTTTTTCAACCTGTTTTCAAGCGCAGATGACTGTTCAGTGATCATGTATACATGTTGGGGCTTGGAGAACTTTGCATATCCCCAAAGAAATCCCGTTTTCAGAAGGCAGACTTAAACTGTTAGACTAGTCATTCTTTGCGTGCAAAATTATTGTACAATTGGTTCAGCTGCATATAATGTTGTTTTTTTTGTTCCATTCTATCATAATGCACATAAAGAACTAACCGAAATGGTGAACATACCCAGTGCCTACTACAGCAGTTCTGTGTACAGATTGAACAAAAATAATTAAATCTGCTAATCTATTATAATATTCATATTGATAGTTGGCTTACTCAGGCAAATACTGGAATACCCAAGGTAAGTAATGTGAAAACGTCATTATTAGGTTGTGTTTTTGATGGGGACATAAAATGAGTTTTGCGGTTTGAGATGAGAATGTGTTTCCTTTGGTGACAATGGGTTTTGACGCAAAGACCCAAGTAGTTTTAAAACAATTCTAGTCTGTGAGTGCCTATAGGTGTGGAGGAGGGACACTTGCTCCCCTGAGTCTTGGATCCACTGTCACAAAGACATCTGTACCCTACATTGAGCTCTATAGTGTCAGAGATGGATTTCAGTTTTGTACTTATCATAGTCTTGTCCCCTTCTCTGCCATGCACGTTCTCTCATTCCCATAAGCAACAGTTGTGCCCCATGTACAGCAGCTGACATGTTTAATTTAGTTACACAGAAGCATCGTCCGACATGGAATGATGCAGGTGGAGAAATAGCGTAACACAAGAACCAGTTTGATTTGCTTTTCCTTTTTGTTTTTTTTGTTTTCTCCTTTCAAACTGTAAATTTGTGTGAGACGTGGATGAAAATATGTATGGCTATTAGTACTCACCCCATCTGAAAAACTACTAATGAAGAATACATATACCAGGGATAGATGGCACTGTAGGTTGGCACTCTTTATAATGTGCTTCCTTAGGGTCGTCAAACACGTAAGGAAACAGGGGGTCTTTGTGTGACATCATATCTTCGTGTTCATTAAATGGCCACAATTTACACAAGTTTTTTTTTTTTTTTTTACATACAAGCCTTTTTTATTGTTTTGTTTTTTCCTTCGGTAAAAAAGAGCTTTAAGTGCTTTTGTTTACACCTGCTACCACCCAAAATATGTTGTTTCTTCCTGTAGTAAATGCATAACCAATAAATATATTGCATAAAATACCTTTCTATTTAGACATTACCAACCCTTTAAGCCAGGGTTCAGAATTTGCACTTATCCCCTCCTAAATGGAAAGTGAAAATTGAACAAAGGAGAATGAGTAGTTGAGTAGAACACAGCTGCATACTGCTTGCAGCCATAAGGTGTTGTGAAGCCAGTCAAGGGTTCTGATACTTTAGGGATCAGTCTTTCCTTGCTACATTAAAAAGAGCACGGCCTTGAGGAGCTGTAAATTGGCTGATTCTAAACACTGCTCCTGACTGCTCAGTTTGTAGTAATGTGTAAATTCCCTACAAAGCGAGCCACAAAGTTTTTAAAACGAGCCAAATAACAGCTTCCCGAGTCTCGATCCTGCCACTGGCCATCAGAGATGAACGCTTTCTGTTCCAGTTAGCATGCAGGATGGGGGCCCTCATAGGATATTAAAAGTAATGGCTAGAATAAAAGTGATATATTGGGAAAGATAAGGGGCAGATATTGGTAGAATGGAGGAGGCATAAAAGACAAAATTGGCATAAATTGGTCGATAGTGGTACATAGTGGGAGAGCAAGGGGTACTGAGGAGAGGTAACATGAAGATGGGGTACATGGAAACTCCACAAATAAAAAAACAAACAAAAAAAACCCTCTATTTCGCTCTTGCACTCTCTCTACACAAACACATCCCTGCATTCACACACACACTACGTGCAATGAACACATGTATTAAAACCAAAATGCATATTCATTTTAAGGTGACTAGTACATTTTAGGCTTCGCTACTAGATCAGGACTTGAAATTGTGAGCCCTGGTTTCAGCTATGCAAGGAAACACAGTAGAGATCAATGCTGACCAGGTCTTTTCTGACATAATTTGTATTCCCTCCACAATTACATCAACAAGTTTATCTGGATTCCCATGTGTTCAGCTGATTAAATGATGACCTCATATTTCTGTGTAGTATTTATCCTATGGTTCCCAGTTCTTTGTTGTGCTGCGCCAACATGTTTTTTCCCACTCTATCTTTTAACATTTAGCAGGTATGGTACACAGTGCATGGTTTTCAAATGTAATTATGTTGCGGTTTTTATATTAATGAGTGACTACATCTAAGCTAAGCCAATGACTAAACATTTCCCCCTTGTCATAAAATGTATCCAGGCATGTCTGCATTAATGCATTCTTTTTTAACATTGTTTAAGAAAAAATTTTTTTTTTTTTTTTACACGGAGTTATATTATCCTTGAACCACTGTTAAAATGTTTAACAAACCTCACCTTGCCAAAAAATATCACGCAAGAGAGGGTTAAACTCTTTTTAAGGTACTTGTCAGAAACTGCCTATGTGTGGATCATTTTGACTGTTGCCTTTGTTTTTCCACTTTTTTTTTTTTAAATCAAAAACTTTTTTCCTTGTGAATGTTGATCTGAACTGAAATGTTATGTTAGAAAATCTCATCTGTTAAAGGTTATATAAATCAAGAACATTTATATATCCTTTTTACAAACCTGCCCTAATTATGGCATCATTTTATTTCTCTTCTCATTAAACTTGATCCTCACAATTACCTGCTAAAGTGTTCACACTATTTAATGTATATTTTATAATATTTTTGTGTGTTTTATGGCATAGTTATCCTTTTTTTTTTTTAAGCGTGTGGGCACCTGAAGGTTATAAAGAATATCTTTCCATTATTTCAGTATTGATTAGGGTAATGGGATAAAATTGATTTAAAAAGGAAAAAATAGGGATGTGACAAGGCTTCATCTAAATTACACCCTGTAGAAATTTTGTATTAAAATTATATATATTTTTTTTAATAAGCACAATGTTGTATCAGTACTCATAATATTTTTAAATACACAATTCCGTATTACAATGAACTATAAATGCTGAAAAATGTCACACACATAAGATTGCTTTTTATTTCCACTTATTTTCAATATGAACATTCTCTGGATTGCTTTTAATTTTTTTTAAAATAACCAAATAGATGTTTTGTTCAAGACATCATGTTTCAGTTGATTATTTGGTGTGAATACTGTTCTGTCTTGAATAAAGCAGTTATTTGGGAATGCTGTCTTTATTTGTGGATAAGTATTTGGTAGGAGACATGCACTGTGGTAAGTGGGAAATGCCATAATATTAAATGGATTTACGTCGTTAAGGCAGCTTTTAAAATGAATAAAAAGTGTGGAATGGCTACAGTTTCTTTTAGTTATACATTTGTGGAGTTGCCATCAATATGTATGAAAGAGACAGTTCTGTAATTGTTTTGACCAAGTCTTGCCAATTACCAATAGCATGGTTATCCTGTCCCCCTACAAATTGGTTGGTGCTACATTGCATTTTGTGAAAGTTTACACTAAGCTCGGGGGCCCATGTCGATTCTTAATGCTCAAATTCCAATCTTTCAATTATGTAAACTAATATTTTTAAGGGACCTGTTAATGCGAGAATGAAGATTTCTATATTGAAAATGAACTACAGCATTACTACCACTTGGGGGCAGAAGTGGTAAGTCTTCAATTTTGTCTCTGTATTTCAAGAAGCACCGTTACTGAAGATGTCTACAAATGCATGTGTATATATCTCCTTGGATATTTACGTGATGTTTCACACAACTGGAAGGGCTACAATTTGGATAGAATTTGTATCCAAGGTCTATAACGTAGGACATTTCTACCTATTAACAATTTGCATGATCTGTACAGAATGCCAATATTTTGGGAGCCTTTTGATGGTTGTACAGGACCAGAACACACTAAGCTATTCCCTAATTATGTTTCCATACAAAGTGCTAATCTAATTTAAGCATGATTCTTTAAAGGGACACTTCAAACACAAAAAGCACTTCATTCTGCTGAAGTGCTTTATAACTGTACAGTATGCCTTTTTTATTTTATAAAAGTGTTTATTTCAGTATAGGAATAAGCACTTTTAGAAATTACTTCTGTAACATTTCCAGAGAGGTTGTTAGGTATTCTATTGCTTTCATTAGTTCCACTGAGCTAACGGATGCGACAGGCGTGCTTGGCTTGAGTCATTTGTATTAGTGTACTAAATGGACTAGGACTGGAATTAACTGGAGTCTTTTTATTGTCCTTGAAGAATACTACAATATTTCTTTAAACCAATTGTATATGATTGCACTAAACCTTTTGTCTCCCTCTCCACTCCCCACCCCCCGCCCTCAGCTATTAGCGGCCAGAAGGGACCCTAAGTGACAATATGAAGGGGACCCAAAAAAGACCACAAAAAAAAATCCATAAAACCCGTTTAATAATTTTTTTTTTTAAACCACGCCAAAAAGTACCCCAAAAAACAGGCGATGAAAAAATCCATCTTCACCCGGAGCAGACTGAGCTATGCAGGACGGGGAAAGTCTTCTAAAGCCTTTCCATGCAATTTGATTTAGAGCACTCTGATTAGTTGGCTTAAGCAGGTAGAGCACCAATCCGAGTGCTCACTGTGATTGGTTGATTGGCTTAAAGGACCACTATAGGCACCCAGACCACTTCAGCTTAATGAAGTGGTTTGGGTGCCAGATCCATCTAGGATTAACCCTGCCTGCTGTAAATATAGCAGTTTCAGAGAAACTGCTATGTTTACAAATGGGTTAATCCATCCTCTAGTGGCTGTCTCATTGACAGCCGCTAGAGGCGCTTCCGCGCTTCTCACTGTGATTTTCACAGTTAGAAGACGCCAGCGTCCATAGGAAAGCATTGAGAATGCTTTCCTATGGACTGGCTGAATGCGTGCGTATGCGCATTCAGCCGATGACCAAAGGAGGAGGAGAGCCCGGCGCTGGAGAAAGGTGAGGTTGTTAACTCCCTCTCCATTCAGTCCGGTGGGAGTGGGAACCTGAGGGTGGGGGCACTACAATGCCAGGAAAACGAGTTTGTTTTCCTGGCACTATAGTGGTCCTTTAAGCCACATTTGGTTTGGCCGAAATTTGGCCCATTTACCGGCATCCTAGTCTAAATGACAGGATGTTCAGAAACAGTGAATGAAGCATCACAAGATCATGGAGGAAAGGTGAGTATGATGGGAAAACTTTCTTTGATTATAGGAAATGGACCTAACTTAAGCTCCTCCTTTGGTCAAAGAAAGTACTCCCTACTTTGTCTTATACTTTAAAGAAAACTAGATCAGATATGAAGACGAGAACAGATTCTGAGAGAGGAAGTGAAGAGGAAACAATAGGAGAAAGGTAAGTTTGGTGTGACTGTGCCGCTTTTAGAAACACAAGGTAGTAAGGGGCACAAAAAGGGGTGTAAGACATTCAAAAGGGATGATAAGAGACCGATAAGGAGAGTAAGAGCACAAAATGGGAGGATAAAGACTCAAAAGTGGGAATAGAAACAATGAAATAGGATATTATCCTTAAAAGTGGGAATCAGACACAAAAAAGGAGTCATATACATAAATGAGGCAAAATGATGGGTAAGAGGGAGGCCTACACAGGCAAAGACTCATTTTTTAGGGAGGCAAAATGCATCTTCATCTGTTTAACCAAGCATCCTTCCATCGACTTTCCTGGCAATCCAGACAGAACAAAGACAATCAGGGATTTGCCCATCCGTTGCATAAATTAAACTGCTGGGTTAAATATACCAAACCACACAAAGTAAAATATGTTTACCAATTAAAAGTTCTACCGGGTGTTAAATAAGTGCAGAGTTTTTGAGATGTACCATCCCTCACTTCTGGGAAATGCTGTTTGATTTCTCTTTAGAAAAACCTGGAGACAAAATTAATTAAATGAGTAATCAGCGTTTGTGATATTTTACAGTACAGGGTTTTATATTATCCATAATTGAGGCATGTGTGTTAGTTAAAGGACCACTATAGTGCCAGGAAAACATACTCGTTTTCCTGGTACTATAGTGCCCTGAGGGTACCCCCACCCTCAGGGACCCCCTCCTGCCGGGCTCTGGGGAGAGGAACGGGTTAAACTTACCTCTTTCTCCAGCGCCGGGCGGGGAGCTCTCCTCCTCCTCTCTGCCTCCTCTCCTCTTTGGCTGAATGCGCATGCGCGGCAGGAGCTGCGTGCGCATTCAGCCAGTCTCATAGGAAAGCATTCATAATGCTTTCCTATGGACGCTTGCGTCTTCTCACTGATTTTCACAGTGAGAAGCATGCAAGTGCCTCTAGCGGCTGTCAATGAGACAGCCACTAGAGGCTTTAGAGGCTGGATTAACCTATTTATACACATAGCTGCTATGTTTATAAAAACAAAGGGTTAACCCTAGCTGGACCGGGCACCCAGACCACTTCATTAAGCTGAAGTGGTCTGGGTGCCTATAGTGGTCCTTTAACAATGTCATGCCATAGGAAAGTTACTGGTAAGTTGCAGACGTGCACCTTGGAATAACTGGATGGTGTATAATTATACAAATTGTAGTCTACTAACTGCTGGGGCTGTGGGTGAGCACTCCTCCTATGGCTATGCAATCTTAAACAGGAATACAGCTACTGTACCACTGCATTCCTAACTGATGGTTAAAGGGACACACTCAACAATAAACACAACAGCTGGTTGTATTGGTTCTGGTGCCTCCTACTCCCATTGCAAGTAGTTAAACTGCTTTTAAATGGTTTGATTTCTTACCTGGAGTATACCAAGTGCAATTCCCAACTGCACTAATTCCGCTAGCCAACTGGAAGCTCCTAAACAAGGAGCTTCTGTTACCTCTCCTGATCTAAGTGACTAGCTCATTGACTCATTGGTTGTTATTATTGGTATTGATAGAGTGACAACTTATAAACGGAGGGAAATTTAACAATAAATTAGACATTTACAAAATGATACAGGAGCAAGAGGTAGATGAGGACCCTGCTCAAAAGAGCTTACAATTAGAGATGTCGCGACCGTCCGCGAACTTCTCGCGAACGGTCGTGGCGAACTCCGGTCGGCTGATACATCCTGGCCAATCTCCAGCAGACGCTCCCTCCCAGACCCTCCTACTTCCTGGACAGCATCCATGTTGAAGCTGCCTTCAACATGGATGCTGTCCAGGAGGTGGGAGGGTCTGCCGGAGATTGGCAGGGATGTGTCAGCTGACCGGAGTTCGCCGCGAACGGTTCGCGACATCTCTACTTACAATCTATAGGAGATGAGGTATAAAAAACACAATAGGGCAGCAAAAGGGACAGCAACCAAACAAGATGGGAAAGTAGTAGAACTGAAGGTGAGAGTGGAGTGTGGCTCTTTAGAGACAGAGCAAGAGACAGATTTACTCTGGGAGGCCATAAGCATGGATTTTGAGAGACTCCTTAAACGATTGAAGGCTAGGGGAGAGTCTGATGGGGCTGCTCACTGTTAAAAAAAACAAACAAACCAAAAAACACTAAGTGTCCCCCCCCTCCCGAGCCCCCACCTGTGCCATGAGTGGCAGGTGGGGGCCCTAAATTAGAATAGGGGGGACCTATTGTCCTTCCCCCTGGCCCCCACCCTTGAGCAACAAGTGGGGGTCCTATATATCAATAAAAGGGGGGACATATTGTCCTTCCCCTGGCCCCCACCCCTAAACGATTAGAATAATGGGGGGACCTATTGTCCTCCTCCCCCGGCCCCCACCCCTGAGCGGTGGGTGTGGTCCCTAAATACCAATATGGGGGCACCTATTGTCCTCCCACCCCTGAGCGGTGGGTGGGGTCTTAAATACCAATATGGGGGGGAACCTATTGTCTGCCCCCCGGCCCCTACCCCTTAGTGGCGGTTGGGGCCCTAAATAAGAATAAGGGGGGACCTATTGTCCTCCCCTCTGGCCCCCCACCCCTGAGAGGCGGGTGGAGGCCCTAAAGACCAATAAAGGGGGGGACCTATTGTCCTCCCCCTGGCCCCCACCCCTGAGCAGTGGGTGGGGGCCCTAAATAAAAATGATACCCCCCCAAGAAGTCTAGGGGTCCCCAAACCCCTAGCCACCCCCCTCCCCCCAAAAAATGATAAACCCCTAATCATAACAACACTCTGATTGGTTGATTGAAAGCAACCAATCAGAGAGTTATGAGTCAAATTACACACTCTGGGAAAATTCCAAAGAACTTTTCCACGTTGTGTAAAATAACACAGAGCACTCTGATTGGTTGGATTTCAAGCCAACAAATTAGAGTGCTGTAACAGGTAAATGTAGAGACTTACCTGTCAGAGTGCTCTGAGCCTAATTGCAGGGTGGGACAAGGTTTTATTAGCCTTCCCCCGCCCTGCGGAGCTCAGTCTGTGCGGTGCCCTCCATGGGTGAAGATGGATTACTTTTTCAGCATCTGGTTTATTTTTTTCGTCTGATTTATTTTCAAAGTGCGACGGGTATTATGGTTTTTTATTTGGCCCTTTTTGGGGTTGAAAAAAGAAGATTTTAGAAAAAAGAAGACATCAAATGGTAAGTTTTATTTCTTTTTTTTTTTACAGGTACTTAGTTATTGTTCCTCCCTCACTATTTTTAGGGTGAGGGGGGTAGGTAGGGGTTTATCCATTTTTTTGGTTTCCCCCCTTATTCTACTTTAGGGCCCCCACCCGCCGCTCAGGGGTGGGGGCAAGGGGGGAGGACCTAAGCGGCGGGTGGGGGTCCTAAATAAAAATGGGAGGGGGGACACTTGTTTTTTTTTTTTTTAACAGTGAGCAGTTTACTAGACATGCCCCTAGTCGCGCTATAGCAAGTAGGGGCAGAATTTAATAATACTAAGTCATTTTTACTTAGTATTTGTAAATTTGGCTGAAAGACCAATTTAGATCTTTCAGCCTTTTGGTAGATAGCTCCCTAATACTGTGGGAATTAGGGAGTTATCTACTTACTCATTCCCATCCATTGACTGGCTAAGTAACTTACATTTTATATGAACGTGTTACTTGATTGTTGTAAGTGTTGGAAATGCTTACAGCTGAAATAGTTAGAATAATCAGTATTATCCAGGTACGTTGTGTTGAATTTGGTTGGAGTAAAAGAGGTTTGCAACAAAAGTAAAGAGGTAACAAAATCCAGTATGAATAAAGCAAGTTGGTCGAGTTGACTCCGGTAGTTGTAAAGTTGGTATGCAAACAAGGTAAAAAGATAATAATGTCCAATATGAAATAAAGCAGGTTGGAATTGGAAATCAGGATTTGTTACCAAGCTTCTTAGATAAGAGCAGTCTGGAAACAAGCAGGTTGGTTGAATAAATCAAGATGGTCCAAAAGTATTTGGAGTTGAGCAGGTTTTTTTAGAATGAGCCAGGAACAGAAGTAATGTCATGTCCAGAACCACAACTTCAATAAATGTAAAGGCAGTTTCCTTTAGCAGGGTGTGAACTCTTAAAGCAAGAGTAATCAGTCCAGGCAAGTGAGGATGAGAGTTCAGACATAGTGCTTAGGAAGGCCACTGGTGGCAAAACATAGTTACTGCAGAAACACTTGAATGAAGGGAATGAAATATCGAAATTAAAGGACCACTATAGGCACCCAGACCACTTCAGAGAAACTGCTATGTTTACACTGAGGGTTAATCCAGCCTCTAAAGCCTCTAGTGGCTGTCTCATTGACAGCCGCTAGAGGAGCTTGCGTGCTTCTCACTGTGAAAATCACAATGAGAAGACGCCAGCATCCATAGGAAAGCATTATGAATGCTTTCCTATGCAACTGGCTGAATGCGCGCGTGGCTCCTGCCGCGCATGCGCATTCAGCCGATGACGTCGCTAGGAAGAAGGAGAGGAAGAGGAAAGCTCCCCACCCGGCGCTGGAGAAAAGTAAGTGTTTAACCCCTTCCTCTCCCCAAAGGCCGGCGGGAGGGGGACCCTGAGGGTGGGGGCACCCTCAGGGCACTATAGTGCCAGGAAAACGAGTATGTTTTCCTAGCACTATAGTGCTCCTTTAAGGTTTGGATCCTGACAAGTAGAATGACTTTAAAATATCGCTTTTTTATTATCACTTACAAACGGCATCTATTTCCATCCAAATAACCTTAGACAATATATATTTCACTAAACAACAGTCACTTGATAATTAGGCCAAAATGAGAAGTCGAACACACTTTTGATACTAATTAGAAAAAAAATAAATAAGTATAGATCAGGTCAAAGAAGAGTAGTCTGATCACTAGTGGTCACTATTATAGTCTCCCTAGTCCTGTGTCATTGGTGATGCTGCCACACTGCTTGTTAAGCACTCCTGATGATCCTATTGTGGCAGGTGAAATGCATGTCGGGTTCATTCATGATAAATAGGGATGTCCTCACTGTTTTAGCGTGTTTGCTAGAGCTAGCTGGTCTTACATCTTGCACTATTAGTTATATGGTCATATTGTTTTATATGCCCACAGAACTGTGATTTATAGTGATACTTTTAAGCCCTTTAGACTGTTTACGGCATTACATCTTAGTACATAGTTTAGTTTAGCAAGCTGTGTGGTAGCATCACTAATGACACAGGCCTCGGGAGACTATAATAGTGACCACTTTTGGCATCACTGGGAGGGATTATTTTTACAATTATATATATATTTTTTGCAAATTTTATCAAAACTGTCAGACCTCTTTTTCAACCTAATGTATAATTATTTGTTTGCAAATAAGTTTTTCTGCAATCTCCATTTATAGGGCTTAAACACCCTGGTTGTGTGGAAAACCTTGACAAACGCTAGGGATTCTACCATGATTTGCTTTTCCTGTATATTTTAACAGTAATTCACAGAGATTGGTAAGTAGTGGTAGTAGTGTTATGGGTAAATGCAAATATTACAAGTTTTAGAATGAAATGTTGTATTTCTTAAACTGTGTACTTTGTCTTTAAGAGATATTGCAAATTGACAAGGTGTTAGAAAGGGAACATATTGTTTTTCATAGATGTTTCTTTAAGCAATAACCTCAGTGCATAATATGTTTGCGTCATTTTGTCCCAGATGAATTACAATAACAATAATGCATAAATAAGCTTCAAGGCTATGCTACGACTCTTTCAGTACACAATATACTGTGGTAACCCCAAGTTAATGGAACTTCCCCAAATCCGGGAATCTCCCACGACTGTGCACTCACGACTTAGTATAAACAGCAGATAAGCTATTCAGACTTTTAGGTGCCATCTTGACCTAAGTCAGGAAAATTTCCATGACTTATACACCCTTTAGTTATGGCCAAGTTAAGTCCTAAAATTAATAAAGTAAAAGAAGTGTTACTTTTTTTCATATATGAACTACGGTAACCTTAAAATGGAGACACCTAAGGTATAAATAGGTGTACTTTTAAATGTTAAGAAACGGAGGAGAGACTTGGAGACAGACGCTGCTCCATCTTAAAATGACAGAGAGGCTGACATGATGACATGTTCAGAAGGGTATGTTAACCTATTAATATTTGCAAGCATTTAGTTTAATCTTATAAACTCTGCTATAAAGGATTTTATATAATAAATATCCAAAAAGACAAAACTGTATTGCTTCCAAGACAATCCTTATTTTATATTGTATTCTCAATTATTTATATATGTTAAATAGAGGATCTCTTACACTATATAAAATTATAGCTAAGATATCTGTATGGTTAGCCCTGCTAAGTTCTATGCTTTAAGACATTATAGTGGTAAATAAGGGAACCAGCCGTGGTTACAGTAGTTATCTAGTTGTATCCTTAGCGGGTTAATAACTGGTTTAAATAGTGAATCAATAGTGAATCAAGGGTGTTCACGAATGCCCTGACATTTAATATGTGATTTGAAAGCTCCGCGGCTTGGATTTGCAATCCTGTGCTTTCAGGAGGGTAATCATTGAAACAGTCTTGGTAAAAAGCTGACTTGTTATCTTCCTGATGTACATGTTCTATGTAGTCAGACAATTTCTCTGTGACAAGTGAAGATGATTTGTATTTGAAGTTGTCAGTCTGGGTGCATCAGAGTTTATATAATCCATGCTCTGAGAGAAAAGAGTTGGTAAATATACAGGAAAGAAAATAAATACAAAATAGCTCGCAATGCTATGAAATGAACACTTTAAACAATGTTTAAAATATTTTTTATATATTTATTTTTAGATTATGCACATGTTCGGTCTCCCTACACAGAACCTGCCAAAACACAATTTCTGCCTGTGGTATCCATGTGGCTCTGTCTTGTACAATAAAATACACTATAAACTATACATTGTAGAGTTAAAATGGACTCTACCAATAATTTATTTTAGGTAAATTTCTCACAGACAAGGCGTAATCGATCATATGAGGTTGCTTTATCGGCCTGCATTTTGGGTCTGTGTCGCCATATTGGGTGGGATCAGTCTGATGTTAAAATGGTTTACGTAGCTAAGGGGAATGGGCCTTGACATTGCTAGGAGACAGGCATGGAGCGCGTGTAATGTTGGGGATGGGCTAGGAGAAAGTAGGGGAGGGGTTTTGGCTATGGGAGTATATAGAGGGGCAATTTTAGATTAGGGGTCATCTTAACTAATCCTCACTTACCTGTTGTTGTCCAATCCTCCCTCCCGTTTGTTTTGAGTACCCTTTGGTCACGGCAGTGGGGGATGGATCGAAAAGTTGGGGTGTAGGTCGTTTGTTCATCTGTAGGATAGGTTTAGTTAGCTAAGAACAGTTAAGTGAATTGGTATTGGTAGGTTCGAGCTCATTAGCTCCGAACCTGGTGTGTGGTATACACCTACATTGTAAAAAGTTGGACAATTATGCCCTTGGTGGCAATGGTTTTATTAATAGTATTATTGTATTATGTGTTATAATGGGGTATCTATTATTGTTTATGTGGGTCATTGTCTGGGGTAGAGTTGTGAAAAAGAAATGGGGTTGATATGCAATGTTCAAGTATGTTGTCATTAAAGCTGTGATAATTATCTTGGAGGGTTATGAGTTTTGAAAGCATATGTCAAGTACTGGCACAAGATGAACTAAAACCAGATTTAAAACTGAGTGTCAGGATCTTACTTGATGTGGAGTCCGACTGCAGAGTTATACGCTCACCCTTGCAAATAAACACAGACCAAGGTGACCAGGTAAGAAGCTACCTGGGCTGTGAGAATGTGCACGAGGGCTGTGCAGGAATATAGCTCCAGGTCGCAGTACAGGCAAGGACAATCAGGAGAGTAGAAGTAGTGGAAGCCCGAGGTCAGGAGTAGTAGTGGAAGCCCGAGGTCAGGAGCTGTCTGGAGAACAGAGAGAGGCAGTGTTTTATACTTGGCTAATTAGCGATATGCTTCAGGTGGACCGAGAACTGATAGGAGCAGCCACTGGAAAAGTCCAGCCCCCAGTGCTGGAGACAAGGCAAGGATAAACATAATGCTGAAACAAGAACAGAAGTGTGACTCCAAGGCTCAAGCTTGTAGGTGCCATAAATGGCTAGCCTATATTAAAATTGGCTAACTTGGATTTATGTAATGCTTTATGCTTAAATGAACATTGCCCACCATATATGTCTATTTCCAGGAGCAGAATAGCCCCCACTGGAGCAAAGTCTCATAAACTGTTATCTACTTTAAATACTCGGAAACCATCTGTTTTTGTGAACATGACCTTAAACAAATGTCTATATTTCTTATATTCTTTTCCCATGACGTATTTACCAATCTACTCATTCACTACTATCCTGTGTTGTGTGTCTTATTGCTTCTCCAAGCGCTTGATACAATGGATTCTGCCAGGACATGTGTGGATCTTTCGATGACAAGAGGCTAAACAGCAGGCCCAGGACACAGAAGGATCCAGGTTCATATCCCCTGTTGGGCACTTCTGGGGTGACCACGTCTGGCCATCTGGTGAGAACCGTGACACTGAGTTGGAACCCTACTTGAGCTGTTGTCTGTTCTCAGTATTCTTCTGCACACCGTTCTTTGGGGGATTGACAATATTCACATAATTGTTTCACACAGGACGGTGCACTCAAAGGATCCAACCCTATTCATTTTTTTTTAATGTTGTAGCTGTTCAACTAATATCACCAAGTAAAATATAGGTATTTTACCATACCAGGAAGTAACAAAGATAAGTAGATTTAATTTTCCAGTTTCCTTAGTTTTACCTACAAGTTGTCATTATTTGCCAATTCTCCATCATTTCCAGTTTAGTGAATAAATGCCCTAGTGAATTTCAGTCCACTTGAAAGAACCAAACAAATCCACTTTTTTCTGATACAATATTCATTACATAACTGCACTTTCACTAAATACTTTTTCTGGAGACCTCACTACCAATAATCTATTGTTCATTAATACAATGCATGAATAGATCTCCTACTTTCCATTTAATCAGATTCTCTTAGCAAACCCTTGTGAAATTACTGGGATTGTTACATCTTCATGTGGGTCTAGATATCTGTTGGGGGTTGCCTTTTAGTGACAAATGATGCATTTTTCATATGGAGAGCATGTCAATTAAGATCTGTGGTTTTTCTGCTTAGCTTCTGCATTGCATTTGGAAGAGTTCAAAATGGCAGATTTTGATGAGGGTACAGTCTTGTAATGTGATGTAGGGATATTGAACATCACTGCATGCTGATAAGAGCATGTTATAATCCAAGGAAAAATTAAGGCAATTTGCTGCTATGTTTCTGTTGTCATATCTATGCCATACAAACTATAATTGATTACAGTGTGTAGTATCCTCATAATTGAAGGTGTAAAAAGAGGAAAACATGAATAATCACAGGCTATGTCTTCCGTTTGATAAAATACAGTGCTCAATGTTTAGCGCTTTTATTCCTTTCTATATTTATTTTACAGGAATTTTTTTTTTTAGACATTTACATTTTTTAATGTGTGTTTTGTCTGTGTTGGCTGTCTCGTCCTATATCTCTTCGAAATCTCTGTACCTCCTGAGGTAGAACCTGTTTGTGATTAGTAGACTTGTGCATTCGGTTTCAAGTGAATTGCGATCGATGTTTGTCTAATGATTCAAAGTTCTGTCTGTGATGCACACAAAAAAAAAGATGATTGATGTATAAAAATATGATTGATGGCTAGGGTTAGCCAATAAATGTTGATTGACAACACTAAAACTACCTACCTTATACCGTGTAGGTTGCCCTCATGCTGCTTAAACAGCTCTGATTCGTCAAGGCATGGACTACACAAGACCTCGGAACTTGTCCTGTGATATCTGGCATCAAGACATTAGCAGCATATCCTTTAAGTCCTGCAAGTTGCAAGGTGGGGCTCCATGGATTAGATTTGTTATTCCAGAACATCCCACAGATGATTAATCATACTGCAATCTGGGGAATTTGCAGGCCAAGACAACACTTTCAACTCTTTATCATGTTCCTCAAACTATTCCTGAACATTTTTTGCAGTGTGGCAGGGCGCATTATACTGCTGAAAGAGTCCACTGCCATCATGAAACACCACTACCATGCAGTGGTGTATGTGGTCTCCAGCAATCTCTAGGTAGGTGGTACATGTCAAAGTAACATCCACATGAATGCCACGACCCAAGGTTTCCCAGTAGAACATTGCCCAGAGCATAACACTGCCAACGTGCTTTCTACTCATGGGGTAAAAATGACCAATATTTTGAATGCATTATATAGATAAACCGTGTTGTTACAGACTGGATTTGGGCCAAATGAGTGATCTGCCAAAATTCCAATTTTCAAACCTGCCACAGTCCAAATATTGGGGAAATTGATACACGCAAGTCTGAATATTCTCATTTCGATTCCTGATATGTAGTGCTGTTCCTGACACCAGACAAAGGTGTGATGGAGTGAAAAAAAGGACTGTTTTTTTGGTGGGGAACATGGCTTAGCTTGCCACGATGGACAAGAGGTCTGCCCACTCATGTGAACTGCACCGTCTATAGAAAAAAAAAAGATGACTGATCATTATGTGACAAACATTAAATGTACATTTTTATTTTATTTTTAATTTAAACTTTAGTCAGATTTTCAAAATTGCATAGCAGGACACATGCTCATCACCAATAATCAATGATAAGATCACTATATATATATATATATATATATATATATATCCAATACATATGTTTTACAATATCATACAGATCTATAAAAAAAAAAAGAGATAAAATAAAAAAAAAATACAAAAAGAAGTAAAATAGTAAATAAAGAAAATAAATATATAGGTGAATAAATCAGCAATATAATGTACAAAAATCCATGTATCTCAATTATGATCTATTAAATACTATAATTAAGTATATTTTGCAAAAAAAATAAAAATATATATATACCTCCATATTTGGAAAGAAATTTCCTTAGCCTGGATAAATTATTCTGATTGCCAGACCATTTTATTTATTTTCTAAAGGGGATTCTACTACCCTGTAACATCTAAACCATTAAATATTTTTATTTCATTTTAGCAAATAACAAAAAAGAAAAATACTTAATTAAAATAAGAGGCATCACAATTTTTCTTTCCCCCTTCCTCCTTCCTTCCTCTTTTCTTGAGCAATTTTTTTTTTATAGGTAAGTCATATCCCCCAGTATCTAACTCAAGGGAGCCATGTTTCCAAGTATTTTTCCTTTTTACCCCGAGTGAACCAGTGTATCTCTTCGATATCGCGAGTCATTTCAACCTTAGCTTTCCACTGATCCATTGTAGACACATTAGATTGCCTCCAATGGATTGGGATAAGCACTTCCCCCAATAATATCCATAATAATTTTTGTTTATGAGTATCCGAAAAAATACATGGCAAACCGAGAAGCACCTGTGATGGTGTAAGTGAAAACTTAAAAGGAAGCACCTCTTTAACTAATAACTTGTGCCCAATAAGGCTGTATTTTTTTCCAAAACCATCAAATGTGTTCAATGTCGCCCTTTCATCCTCACATCTCCAGCACTGGTCACTATAGGATTGTTTAAAATCATGAATATTTACAGAATATAAATATACTCAGAATTAAGTTAAAGTGATAAACGTATTACCAGGCCTTAGAATAGTCAGATTTAACGTAGAAAGAATAGTCAGAAACAAGCCGAAATCAGGGACACAGTCAGGTGCATAAACGAGAAGACAAAGCCAAATGGTCAGGGATACCAGAAATACAGATAGTCAGAACAAGCCAGGATCAAAAACCAGGATAACAATATACCAAACGTGCTCTCGGATAACCAAACCACGACAGGGCACTGAACACTAGATGGTTTGGGTTTAAATAACATCCGAAGCCAGCTCATTAGTTAAAATGGGACCTCTGACCTCAAAACGTGCTTGTGAGTAAAAACCGTGATGCGGCATGCACGTTTACGTCACTTATGAAGTTTTGGGGGCGGTGCTATTTAGTAGCATGGGACTGAAACAGCATCCATAACGTTGGACCCAGCCGCTACACCAGATGCCACTCAGATGAAGAGGCACTGTGGATTAATTAAGTAACCTCTCCCTCCTGCAGCATGGCCGCACCGAATGGGCGCTTCCATATGGTGCCAATCGGGCACCGTGTGAGCATACCGATCAGGTGCAGCCAAACGGCACCGATCAAGTGCAGCCACACGTTGCCGACTGGTTCTATACCACCGTGCTATGCGGTTATAAAAGATCTCTTTTTTTCAATAAATGTAAATTTTATTCACAGATAAAATGACAACTAATCCTAAATATAGGGGGGAAAAGGAGGAGGAGTAAGTCAGTCTATACTTACAGACAGTTGTGGTACTGTGTTTTATCTTTGATATGAGAGTATGAGAGTGGGAGATAACCTGGATCATTCATCCTAGTGTGAGACTATGGTTACGGTTAATGTACTACCCTATTGCTAGCCACTACCACTTAACACCAACTTGGAATCACTAATTTACAGTTTGACGCGTTTTTATTTGTTTTCTTTGTTTGGAGAAAGAAAACACTTTTTACATTTTTTTGGAATGTGTTCAGTCCAGTGTGTGCTGTGAAAGTGTACAAACGTGTACCACTTAACCCACTTAACATTGCCTTAAGACCGAGTCACAAATAGCTTGTTCTTAAGGCAATGTGAGGGTTAAGTGCTTGGTGTTAGTTCAAGATTGATACCGTTGAATAACTGGGCTGGTTTCCAGCTTCTTCTGTTTTGGTAATTAGCCCTTTTGCTATAAAATCTTGCCACAACGTAGCAACCTTTGATCTTGAGAAATGATGTTTGTTTATATGAAACATGTTGATTCCAGTGTACGGAGTCCTTCATAATTCTGTGTGAATCTATGTGCAAATATATGGTTTATGTAAAAATGAAAACAATAAAGAAGAGTGTTTCTTTGATAAATTAGCAACAGCATGAGCATTTGATTTGGGACATTGTATCTATATTCTTACATATCAGTGTTTCTTAAGGCCAAACACAATAACATTACAATAGTGAATTCACCAAGCACCAACACATTTTGCAACACAAACAACCATTTTTACTGAATATACTTGTGTTAGGTTACACAATACACAGTCATTCACATGACTATGACTGATTCCAAAGTTTATTGCAAACAATGTGTTATGTACTAATCTCAAAATGAAATTGTGGAGGGTATGGGCCTCGGTTGTGTTCCCCAATGCACCATGAGCAGTATTGCCATGGCTTCTGAGGTTCGAACACCTCTTCCTCTGCCACAAGGACTGCTGACACCTCTGCTGCCTCAACCAACACCACTATTTGTATTGGGTTTAGCAGCATGTCCTCTACATCAACATCCAGGAGACCAGGAATTGTCCAGGAGGTAATTACTTTTTATTCTCGTCCCTTTCATGCTGCAACAAGATTTGCTTATTCTTCTATTGGCACTGCAGCTCTTTCTACCACAGTTGGTCCAAGCATTATACCTTCTTGCAACCCTCTCTAAGAAGCCACCAAGGGATAACACAACAGAGTCTACTGTGTGGGGGTCGACAGAGCCACTTTTTAGTGAAGACGTAGCACAGAGTACCAAAGTAGTGTACATAATACCTGATCTTGGTGATTAATCCAGTGATGAGAATTCAATTTCCCCCACCAGTTCAGACATAGAAATTTTACCAGAAGCTACTGAACCCTGAATATGATGACCCAGAGGAATTAGAAGAGCAAAGTGTGTAGAGGGCAGGCAGAAGTCCAGAACTTTCTCCAGGAGCTCATGTGCACTCACCTTCTGCACCTTGCCCATCATCATCAAGTACATCTCTATTTGGTTCAGAATTTCTTTATCCAACAAATATATAAGCCAAAGAAAAGAGTTACCTGCACACTACCCAAAATCCCTATGTATATTTAAACTCATTGAGGTTTTTTCTGTTTCACTCCAATGGCCATTAGTTGTAAGCCCACCAGTCACGTCAAGGCAAACTTCCTACACTAACAATTCTCCTTGCTTCCTTGAGCTTCAGGTAAAAATTCTCTAATGAGATAGAGAGGGGTATTTTTCTAAACACCTACATACTTGTTAAACCTTACTATGGAATAAGTCCTGCACTCAGACTCCTGGGTGACAGCATGACCATAGTACACATCAGCCACAATGTATTGGGGCTGATGTGTACTATGGTCATTGTTGCCGCCGAAGAGTAGTCGGAGTCTGAGAACAGTTCATATGTTTGTGTATCTTTATCCAACAAAGGTATAATCTGCACCTGTTACTAATGGCACAAGTACATCACCCATTGTCAAGGTTACCATCACAAACACCACCACTGCCACCTTCACCACCAATACCAACATAACCAGTACCACCACTATGAATCAACTAAGCATCTCATTTTAGTTGTTTTGCCCTGCCTGAGTTTTGTGGTGCATTCTACCTCGCAAACGCAGTTGGGAGAAGCTGCTTTTTCCACACAGAAGGACGGTCATTGACACTACAGACTGGATGTGTAGGAAAGCTTTGTTCTTCTCAGGGTGGAAGGGTTGAGTAGGTGAAAAATTCCAATTAGGAGGACAGGACACCCAGGGAGACAAGTAAGGATATCACAATCTATTTACAGTTTCCCTGATTGCAGCCAGGTTGTGAATTAAAATAAAAAATGCTTTCTCATTGCTGCTGGGGCTGACACTGTGTGTATACCTTTGATAAGGAAGTCTTTTTCTGGAGTGACGGGGTGTGGCTAAGGAGGCAGGCTTATGATGCAGCAGAAAAATGTATTTATCTTGTGTAAAAACTATAAAGATATGAGCATGAACAAAATATCAATGAGACAAAAATCCATCATATGCATTGTATTACAAGTTGTATTGATACGGGGAGAGTCCCTTTAATATTTACTATACTGTCAGATAAATTTAATCTCTATAAAGTAACTAATAATTTTCATATAAATAAATGGTTGCTTCAAGCACCATGACCACTTCAGTGATGTTGCTTATAGTCTGTATGTGCAGCATTTTCACATTAAATTCTGCACATATAGAGCTTAACCACTCTGCTGCTGGGGGTTTACCTACATGTTGGAGTAACTCTTTATGTCTCTGTAATTCCACTCACATTGGAATATTATTTATTGAGATAGCAATTCTCTAGCAATCCAAAGACTTGGTGAGCTAGTACTGCCTGCTAGTAAATCAGATCTGGATTTTTTTAGATTCAGTGAATCTAGAACAGGGCCGGACTGGCCCACCGGGATTCCAGGCAATTTCCCGGTGGGCCGCAGCACTTGGGGCAGGGGAGAGACTGGAGAGCCCTATGCAGGGAGGAAGCTTTCTGGCACTCAAGCTCAGCACCTAGTCGCAAACTGACCTCAGGGCAGGAAGAGGCCAGGGAATGGAGTCCTCACCTCCCGGGGCTTCCACAGCAGCAGCCTGCAGTGCCCGGTAGGCTTCAAATACACTGCAGCTACTGAGTGAGAGTGATCTTTTGTGTGTGTGTGTGCCTGTTGTTGTGAGCATGTGTGTTTTTGTGAGCTTGTCTGCAGTAAACATGTATGTGTGTGTCAGTGAGCATGTGTGTGTCAGTGAGCATGTCCGTAGTAAGAATGTTTATGTCAGTGAGCTTGTAATGAGCATGTGTGTGTCAGTGAGCTTGTCTGTAGTGAGCATGTGTGTTAGTGAGCTTGTCTGTAGTGACGTGTGTGTCAGTGAGCTTGTCTGTAATAAACATCTTTGGGTATACCAGTAAGTGTGTCTGTAGTAAGCTTGTGTGTCAGAGAGTTTGTGTGTACTAAGTTTGTGTGTACCTGTAAGCTTGTCTATGTTTGTCAATGATCTTGTGTATGTAAGTGAGATTGCCTGTCTGTGAGCCTGTGTAACAGTGAACTTGTGTGCTTGTGTCAATGAGATTGTCTGTGCCTGCATGTGAGTATGCTTATTTTTACAAATATTTATAATTAAAAAGTGAACATACCAATAATAAAAGTATATATATATCCTTTAGTGAGAATGTTAATTATCACTTTAAAACATTTAATTATAGCTATGTCTTGCTACCCCAGATTGAATAATTCTAATTCATAAACATAGATTTATATATATAATCTATGGAAAAAAATGTATGCCAGCCCTATAAGTCATTGTGCCACGGTAGTGTTTGTATATACATACATACATAAACACACACTACTGTGGCACAGTGACTTATGGGACTGGCATACATCTTTTTCCAGGGCTGCTTTGCATTCCCAGTCCGGTCCTAGTCTAGAATGTATAGCACCATTGCACTTAAAAGTTGTCACTGAAGAACACATTGTGGATGCATACCCCCCAACGTTTGAAATGGGTAAAGAGGAATGCTTTCATTTCAGGGGTGTGAGTGGAGGTGTGGCCAGTGGCATGGCTGTTCTGAGAAAATGTAGATAACTTACAAATAACAATTTATACAACTAAAATTTAATTTAGAACAAGAACAATGTATCAAATTTACACAGACTGAGTTCTAAACACATTTATTGTAGTTTAAAGACACACTACTGGGAGTGTTATTGCTGTGGAGCTCTATGATTCACTCAGACACATCAACAATATAAAGCTCCTATAAAAGAGGGAAATTAGGATTAGAAAAAGGGACAGAGGGATTTGGTCCCAAAATAGGGACTGTCCCCCTACTAAATAGAGACACTTGGGAGCTATGTTGTTTTTTTAAACATTCTATCCAAAAATTCCTTACTTCTATCTAATTTTAGAACTCCTTGGTGCCTATGCAAGTTCTTTTTTTCTTCACATTTTATCCAAAAAACAAAATGCTAATGTGTGTCCCTACCATTTCCTGTGTTAACAATCCATAGGATTAATGGTGTAATTTTGTACTCCTCATGCTTGTTCTTGTCGTAACTAAGAAACACTTGACTTGCCATCAATGTCTGCTGGTATTCCAGGATGAAATTCGGAACTCAGCAGTTTCTCTGCCTCAGTGATTCTGTTGTCCTACTGCTGCTGTGTGAGAGCACAGATGTGCATTGCTATGCAAATCCTATTTACACCAAAGGAGTCATGTGTTTGCAGATCAACAGGTCTCTTCAAATGAATGGATGTTTTTTTCCCACTGAAATCCTGGGCATTGAGACGTTTTGTAAATATATATTACTTACCAATAAGGAATAATTAGAAATAATGATTTCGTTTTTTTTCCTGATGCCTCTTGTCTGGTTGTTCTTCCTTGCACCACTTTTGGTAGGTACTAACCACTGCATACCGGGAACACCCCACAAGAATTGCCGTATGGGAGATGCTCTGACCCAGTCATCTAGCTATCACTACTTGTCAAAGTCAAATATTTCCGCTTGTCCATTTTTCCTGCTTCCAACACGTGAAATTCAAGAACTGACTGCTCACATGCTGCCTAATATAACCCACTCCTTGACAAGTGCCTTTGTAACGATATAATTAATCAATGTTATTCACTTCACCTGTCGGTGGTTTTAATGTTGTTGCTGATCAGGATATACATACATACAGATAGATATATAGATAGATAGATACATTTACACACACATATTAGCTGTCACACAGAGATGTAAAAAGACATATATGCAAACAGATACACTGCAAGAGATATACACATGCACAGATACACACATATATATACACAGGTCCACAAACAGGGGGACCATGGGGAATGAATGCTCATGGTGCCTAGAAAGAACCGTCACAAAAGGAATCACCATTATACTAAGCTACCCTTTTTAAAGATTATTCTCAGCACAACATATTTTATCATGCATCATCTGTATAATAATAAAATGTTATGCATTTGGTTACAAACAAATCATGATTCATCTGAATTTTGGGCGATTAGCAATTCATCAGAAATCCCAAATCAATCAATGGACAAATCACAAAACAAACAAAACTTGCAATGAACAAACAATTTGTGTGTGTGTGTGTGTGTGATTCTAAGTTCCGTCCGTGGAGCTAGAAAAAGATAATTGATTGAGGGTTCAGGGACAGCCACTAAATGATTTTATTGACAGATTAAAAAGAGAAGTGACCAATAGAGCAAATTAAGAAGAAGCAGTAAAAGCAAAATACTATCTTTATACATTTTTGCAGTATAAATATAGATTTGTTCTTCCATATTTTTCCTCCATTGTTTACTTCTTGTTACTTGATTTGTGAACCAAATGGCACATAAATGCACCTATCAGTGCACTGCAAAATATATACATAGTATTAATAATATGTATACATTCTGCAGTGCACTAGTTGCCCATTTTTCACTCCATTTTGTTTCGTCCAAATTGTTGTTCCCAAAATTATCCATGGATGAAATCTGACCAAACCGAATGGCCACATGAACGAAAACCAAATTGCCTGAAACTTTTTTTTTCCCTGACAAAATAATTCTGACGAACCAAATTTTTCCACCACACACAAGTCTGATAATAATAACCATTTTCAATACATTGTAAATTATGCAGTGTTTAACCCCATAAGGACGGCGAGCGTGCTATGCCGTCCTTGAGGACCCGGCTCTAAATGCTGGCAGGCTGCATAGCACGTCCCCGCTGTTCTATGTACTTACCCCTGCGGTGGGGGGACTTACCTTTCATCCCAGGGAGTCCCCCTGCTGCTGTTGCGGCCCTCCTGGGCCATGTGATGGCAAGGTCCTTGCGAGGACCTCACAATCACATGGACGGAATAGCCGTCCATAGCAGTTCCAGCAGTGGGAGTGCCTGGAATGTTAGGTAGTCCCCCTGCTGCCTGTAAAAAGTAAAATAAAAGTTAAAAACTGTTTAAAATTATATAATAAATACTTAGATCATATACATATATTATATATATGATCTAAGTATATATACACACACATACATACACATACACTAAGTGTATTTTATTATTAATATATATATATATATATAATATCAAAATACACGTAGAATGATATTGATTAAATATATATATATATATATATATATATAATTATATATTTATATATAATATCAAATAAATATGTAAATACGTAAAAAGCATTAATAATAAATATATATGTATGTATATATATATATATATATATATGTGTAATTTCATTCTAACTGTATTTTGATAGTAATATATATACACAGTTCGATGGGAGTTTTGCACTCCAGCTCTCCTTTAAGTTTTGGCCCGGTGCTCAGCTGCACATAAATATAACCTCCAAGAAGAAAGCTAGCACTCACGGACTTCAAATTGACTTCAAATTGTCAATATTGGCAATTTCCTGAGGAAAGTTCCCAACTGTGAACTGAAACGTTGAAATTTTTTGGATTAAATGCCTATATTTTTCAATTTGAAGTCCTTGAGTGCTAGCTTTCTTCTTGGAGGTTAAATATATATATATATATATATATATATATCTATCTATATATATATATTATATATATATCTATCTCAAAATACACATAGAACAAAATAACATATATATCTATATACATAAGTATATACGTATATATCACTATATCTACCTATATATAAATAAAAATCATTAAAAAAATGATATATATACGTGTGTATATATATATATATATACACATATAATATATACATATGTATATATATAATAATTCTACGTATATATTTATGTAATATTTTTACATAATTAGGTCATTTTATTAATTACAATTTGCTGGACCTGCCTGACAACCCAGACCGAAAGTCCAGGGAATTTAATTTTCTAGCACTATATTTAACCCTGTAACTTTCCAAGACACCATAAAACCTGTACATGGGGGTTACTTGTTTTACTCGGAAGACTTCGCTGGACACAAATATTAGTGTTTCAAAACAGTAAAATGTATTACAACGATGATATCGTCAGTTAAAGTGAATTTTTATTGCATTTTCCACACACATATGGCACTTACACTGACAATATAATTATTGTGATGCATTTTACTGTTTTGAAACACTAATATTTGTGTTCAGCGAAGTCTCCCGCGTATAACAGTACCCCTCATGTACAGGCTTTATGGTGATTTCAAAAGTTACAGAGTCAAATATAAGGCATGCGTTTCAGTTTTTCCAAATTGAAATTCGCCAGATTGGTTACGTTGCCTTTGAGACCGTATGGTAGCCCAGGAATGAAAATTACCCCCATGATGGCATACCATTTGCAATAGTAGACAATCCAAGGTACTGCAAATGGGGTATATCCAGTCTTTTTCAGAAGCCACTTAGTCACAAACACTGGCCATAATTGGTGTTCAAATTAGTTTTTTGCATTTTTCACACACAAACAAATATTAACACTAACTTTGGTCAGTGTTTGTGACCAAGTGGCTACTAAAAAAGACTGGACATACCCCATTTGCAATACCTTGGGTTGTCTACTATTGTAAATGGTATGCCATCATGGGGGTAATTCTCATTCCTGGGCTACCATATGGTCTCAAAGGCAACGTAACCAATCTAGCGAATTTCAATGTGAAAAAACAGAAAAATGTAACATGCTATATTTGACCTTGTAACTTCCCAAAACACCATAAAACCTGTACATAGGGGGTACTGTTTTACACGTGAGACTTCGCTGAACACAAATATGTGTATTTTATTGCAGTAAAAGTAAACAGTATTATGACATTCACAGTTAAAATATCATGTAGAACTAAAAAAATAACACAATGTCTTATTTTCTCCCATTGTTTTATATTTTATTCATATTAAATTATGTTTCATAGCTATTCCCCTGAATAAAATGATATCTAATAAGTGTGGGTGCACTTAATATGAAAGAGGTGATTTACGGTTGAACAGACATATAGTCAAATTCCAGGTTTTGTTTACGTTTTGTTTTGATCACAAAGTGTACATTTGGCTCAGTAAGGTAAGTGAATAGGATGGCGTCGACGTACAATGCTGCCCACCGGCGTTTAGAGCTGGGTCCCCAAGGACGGCATAGCACGCCCACCGTCCTTAAGGGGTTAACAGCAGAGCTGCAGAAACAGTTACAGAGAGAGTACAACTTAGTACAACCTAGCTCTTCCAGTGTCTGTGTTTGAGGCAGGTCAGGAAGTGGAATGCATAATTTCCATCTGCCCACTAAGAGCCTCTCGCATAGGAGGAAGCTCTGAGTGATGCACACTATATAACCACTCCGCAGCTTTAATATCATTAATCTGACTGGTCTACTGAAGGCATAGGAGGTAAGTACTTTTAAATAATTCTTCAAACTCCATCACTCAAATATGAAAATACTCCCTTTACCGTAATCCTATATTTAACACCAATTAAAACTAAATACCTCATTTACTTCAATACTAAATTTAACCCAACTCGAACACTAAACCCAATAATCCAAAAAATCCCCATTCCCTTATGATAAACTTAACCCCACTCAAGCCCTTAACTCAATTAATCTAAACAGCCATTATACTAAACATTATAAGCACTAAACACTCTATGTAATCTCTCTATGTTATCCCCTTTATCTTTACCACTTCTAACATTATATTGAACCCTGCATGCATTTACACAGCTGCATACACTCACTATACTCACATAACCCAATACAATATATTGCATATATTACATATTGCATGTAACACACAAATATACATATACACACATACACACTTACATACATACATATGCAGTTGTCAAATGTCCAGTTAATAAATTCATTATTCTTATTTATATGCCTTTTGTTGGGTTTTGTCTACAGGCGTCCGACATATAAATCCAGCCTTTACCTCAAACAGAATCCACACACAGCCATGCATATCACCTCCACATTTCACACGGAGATTAATTTCACATCCACATTTCTAATGTAATAATAACTAATTACATAATTACTAATCTGATTACTATGTGTGATTGGTTTCTGTGTGAAATGTGGATGTGATGTTTGAGAAGGTTATATAGAGAGGGTAAAGAAAAAGTACACGGGTAAAGCACAAAGAGAAATAAGGGACCTCCACAAAAATGCAGAGAGACAGAACAGGACAAGGAAGAAGATAAAAGTCAGTAAACATGAGGAGATAAGAAGAGAGCAATGTACACTCCCGAGATCAAACTCTGGACGAGCCTCTACCTCTGTAAAGTCTGTACAGTATAGAAGGGTCATGGTAGAAAGAATTTAGTCATGATGTCACAGCTCCCACTTTGTCACTACAGATGTGGCCTGCTCCCTCTGGGTTCTCTAGCTGAATGCCTCCGACAGACAATGGCTGTGCAGAATGCTGCTGGCCCTTTACAGACATGCGCAATTATACAGTTTTCAACAGCTGGATGAAGGCTGAGTGGCAGCCATATTTGCCACTTTAAATTCTACTGTTTTTTTTCAGTGCCCTTATGTGGTATATTGCTCTTTACTGTTTTTTGATGCTGTTTAACCCCTTAAGGACACATGGCGGAAATATTCCGTCATGATTCCCTTTTATTCCAGAAGTTGTGTCCTTAAGGGTTTCAGTGATATTGTGTATGTCAGTAAATACATTTGGAATATTTATTGAATTTAAGCAGGCTTGCTCTCATTGTTCCTGTTTTCCTTATCCTTGACATAACTTAGTTTCATTAATACTGCATACCTTGGCATTCTATCTGACTACTCTATACCTCCCTGAGGGATGTCTTTGCATAAGTAAATTAGGAAAGGACTGGGGCACATAATGTGGCAGGATTCAAGGTAGATTTTTAGAAGCATACTGTGCAATGTTTCAGCTCACACAGAGGCTTTCTCAGGCTTGAAAAAATGATTTTTAAAAAATCATCTTTTGCATTTTTTTCCATTAGTTTTGTTTACTTGAAATATGCATTTTATTTTGGAATATACCTGTAGAGAACAATATGGCTGAACGTTTACAGAAAGGGAGCAAAAAGAAAAGTATAAACTGAAGATGAACAAACACCAGAAATTATGCCACTGCACCAGTCATTATTGTGACCTAGAAATTAGTTTAAGTTCTACTTTCATACAATTTCTACACTATGTCTTAAGCCCAGCCACTCTAAGATCCACTCTAAATTACTATGCCTATTCTATCCCTTTAACTGTGTCTTTGTTAGGAGTTGACTTGTATTGTGCTGATGATGCCCCTGTTCATGACAGAAGATTGCCAGGAACAAAGACATGAAAACTGTTATGATTGATTAAAAGACTAAAGTACAGTGGAGTATAGGTGGTTTGTTGAAAGTGAACCAATATAATAATGTTGAATTAAGCAAGTTTTGAAAGCGGTTAAGAAGCCACATTGAAGTAGTCAATTTTTTTTATATATATTGACCAGTTAGAGCAGTGTAGAATCACTATTTGGTTTCAATCCTGATCAGACCACCTCGCCACTAAGTGTCCTTGGACACCTACCTCATAGATTGCAAACTTGTTTGAGCACGACCTTCTTCTCCTCTAAAAATATTCCCTTTCTTTGCAGAACATGTAGGCACTATATAACTGCTAATAATAATTACAAAGAATCATCTCATATTTAAGAATTATACCATATAACATTTTTAGAAGTGTAGAAAAATTGCCACATACTTATTCCTGGGGGAGATGTTGCTCAACAATTCATGACCCTGTCACCATGGATTCCTCTTCCATGTTGGCCAAGATCTTCTCCATGTATTGTACAAGCTCATGAGCTTGATGCAAGCATGGAACTCTCGTTTGGCTACACTGCTGCCTACTTCATGGTTGATCGTAGGCTTCATTCTTCACTTATCAACTCTGAAGTATTCCTCTTTCACATGCTTTCCTTATAAGATCAGCAGTATCTTCAGCTTAACAAAATAATAAACCAAATGTAAAATGTATTTATAGTGGTAGATCATGGCAAAGCATTAAAGTACCTCTAGCACCTGTTGTTATTTCTAGAACCTGTGGAAACTGCACGATCAATTCTTGGCAGGATTAGCTTAGGCTTTCATCCTTTTGAGGTCAATAAAGTGTGTACAATTAAGTTGGGTAATAATATAACATCTCCAGATGTAAATTCATGAAAGTGATTTTTATTTTATAAGCTTTCCACCATCCATGAACCTTTGATGGTCACTATGGTTGCTTTGATGACTTATCATTAATATTTGATATGATTATTAATGGGAAAGTGACTATATTTGCTGTCATTACACCTTGGTTTACTAACTAGGCATGTGGAAAATATTCGGCTCGGTACGGCATTCCAAAATTCGGGACTTCGGCAATTCGGCAATTCGGCACTTCGACACTTCGGCAACTTCAGCACTTCAGCACTTTAGCACTTCGACACTTCGGAACTCCGGCATTTCGGGACTTCTCTTGCAACCGCTTGGTAGATAACTCCCTAATTTCCACGGTATTAGGGAGTTATCTACCAAAAGGCTGAAAGACCTAAATTGGTCTTTCAGCCAAATTTACTAATACTAAATAAAAATTACTTAGTATTAGAAAATGTTGCTCCTACTCGCTATTCCTCGAGTAGGGGCATGTCTATTAAACAGGGAGCAGCCTGTGGCTGCTCACTGATAAAAAAAAAAAAAAAAAGGATCTATTGCCCCTCCTGGTCCCCACCCCTATTGTCCTCCCCACCGGCCCCCACCAATCAGAGAGTTATGAGTCAAATAACACAGCGTGGGAAAATTCCAAAGAACTTTCCCACGCTGTGTAAAATGACACAGAGCACTCTGATTGGTGGATTTCAAACCAACCAATCAGAGTGCTGTGACAGGTAAATGTAGAGACTTACCTGTCAGTCTCTTCATTTACCTGTCAGAGCACTCTGATTGGATGGCTTAAACCCACCAATCAGAGTGGTCTGAGCCTAAATTGCAGGTTGGGGCAAGGCTTTATAAGCCTTCCCCCGCCCTGCAGAGCTCAGTCTGCGCAGAGCCCTCGCCGGGTGAAGATGGATTATTTTTTTTTTGCGCTCGGGTTTTTATTTATTTTTTATTGCGTCGGTTATTATGGATTTTTATTTGGCCTTTTTTGGGGCTGAAAAAATATTTTAGAAGAAAGAAAAGATCAACTAATTTTTACAGGTACTTAGTTAAAGGTCCCCCCTCATTATTTTTAGGGTGAGGGGGGTAGGTAGGGGTTTATTTTTGGGGGGAGTGGGTGACTAGGGGTTTGGGGACCCCTAGTCACCTGGGGGAGGGGGGTTCATTTTGTATTTAGGGCCCCCACCCGCCGCTCAGAAGTGGGGGCCAGGGGGGAGGACATTAGGTCACCCCCAATTTATATTTAGGGCCCCCACCCACTGTTCAGGGGTGGGGGCAAGGGGGGAACATTAGGTCCCCCCCTTATTCTGGTTTAGGGCTCCAACCCACCGCTCAGGGGTGGGGGCCAGCGGGGAGGACATTAGGTCCCCCTCAATTTTTATTTAGGTCCCCCACCCACCGCTCAGGGGTGGGGACCAGGGGAGAGGACATTAGGTCCCCCCCATATTCTTCTTTAGGGCCCCCACCCACCGCTCAGGGGTGGGGGCCAGGGGTAGGACATTAGGTCCCCCCCCCAATTTGTATTTAGGGCCTCCACCCACCGCTCAGGGGTGAGGGCCAGGGGGGAGGATATTAGGTCCCCCAGCCTTATTCTTGTTTAGGGCCCCCACCCACCGATCAGGGGTGGGGGCCAGGGGGGAGGACATTAGGGCCCCCACCCACTTTAGGGCCCCCACCCACCGCTCAGGGGTGGGGGCTCCACACCCGCCGCTCAGCGGTGGGGGCTCCACTCCCGCCGCTCAGGGGTGGGGGCTCCCGACCTGCCGCTCAGGGGTGGGGGCTCCCCACCCGCCGCACGTCACGGGTGGGGGCTCAGGGGTGGGATCTTTTTCTTTTTAACAGTGAGCAGCCACAGGCTGCTCACTGTTTAATAGACATGCCCCTACTCGCGATATAGCGAGTAGGGGCATAATTTACTAATATTAAGTAATCTTTACTTAGTATTAGTAAATTTGGCTGAAAGATAATTTCGGCACTTCAACAATTCGGCACTTCGGCACTTCTACACTTCGGAAATTCGGTAATTTCAGAACTTTGGGACTTCGGCAATTTGGCACTTTGGCAATTCAGCTATTCAGACATTCAAAAGCACCCGAATATCCGAATTACCCGAAATTCGGCCGAATTTTAATTCGGACTGAAACAAATTGCACATTTCTATTACTAACTAAAATGGACTTGTTGTAAACTTTTATTCTTAAAACTTCAGAAGTCTACTACAGTTAATCTGTTGTTTACTCCCAATTCAGAGTCTTCTACTGACATTGTTGGTTGGGTCAAAACTGGGAAGCAGACTCTGTCCTCTGGACTCACTGTTGGTGCTCGTAGAAGATTACCTAATAAAGATGCCAAACTTTGTGATTAATGAACCTTTCACCTTAATGCTGGTAGTGGGAGACGATGGGGCTGAAAAAAATAAATAAATACATCTGATCCTACCATGATGAACACATGCCAAGTAAGTTCTAATTACAGCTTTGCAAAGTCAAATATTTGTTGCTAGCAGAGGAATTGTCAATGGCAGAGGTGGGGGTAAGAGGAAGAGAATGTGAAGTGCATGGTGTTGTAGTGTAAGTTGAACAGATGCCCGTACGCCTTGGGGAAACGCAGCTTTCTTTTTACAAATCAGAGCTTTAAATTACAAGGTTTTTACCAAACAGAACAGTTGTGGCAAGTCGTCTGCTCTCATTTGCGTAATGGTTTCTGTCACTGGTGATTAGACACAGGATGAAGTAAAAGAAATTTGACAATTAGGAATGAGAAATCATTAATCTGAATCTTTGTTAAGAAGATGGAAGAGTGAAAAAAGGACAATAAAAGAATAAAACAAACAACAGAATTTCAGACATATATACCCAGCAAAACAGGTATAAAAAATGTCCTAAAAGGCGCCCTGGTAGATAGAGGGTGGCAAGTAGTCATCTCTAATATTGGTGAACAGTGTTACAGGCATTACAGACAGACAGTTTAAAATATGCATTGTCAGCAGAGATAGATAACAATTGCTTATTTTGCCCTAGGCCACATGGATGATCACATCCGAGTATGTTATGTTTGCTTACAAAGTTTCTATATGAGTGAGTTTGGCAGCTGTGTTTTGAGCCATCATTTAGAATTTACAGGTGAACACAATTTTTTGTGTTTTGGGACATGTAGAATGTGGGGTGAACATATGTTTGTGTGTTAAAGAGATGCTTACTTTGGAACAACCACAAGAAGTGTTTACACATAGTGCCTCGAAAAAGAATATTGGGTTTGTCAGTTCACTAACGTCAAAATATGCCTCTCAGGATTATTCATTAAAATGATAAGTATTGGAAATTCAAAGTGGATATCAAAGTTAAGGCCAAGATTGCTGAACAGAAAAACAATTCTATAAGTTAGCTATTCTTCCATTTTGGCTACTTTAGCCTTAAATTAGCTTGCCAAAGTGCTTTATTGGTGAGGAGTATCCTAGTTTATAAAAGTGAAGATTTTTATGAGAAGTTTTCTTCCTACTTCTGTTGGCTCTCTGAGCATGCCTGCCTCTTCTAACACATACTTGAAAAGGCTCATCCTCACCTCAGACCAGACATATTTCCAAGTCAAGAGACTGAGTCTCTTCCAGAAAAAAGGGAAGGGCTTGCTAAGGCTGCAATTCATAAGATCTGCAGCCGTTGCAAGTTTTTTTTTCAGATATACCCCCAATGAAGTCATGCATGTATTCATTTTGGGTATATCTACTAAAGCACGATTTGTTTTGCCTATTTGGGCATTGTAATGTTCCTTTAAATGTGAAACTCACTTAGTAATCTCATTAGTTCTTACCTTGGCATATAACCGGAATAAAAAGAGTGAGAGAAGGGTCAGCGCTAATAAAAATAGAATGTGGGCAATGGGCCAACAAAGGGTAACCCTCAAACCATCTAAAGATAAAACATATGACACAAAAAACAAAAGAAGGGCTGCGCCAAGATATAACCATGTCTGAATCGAAAAAAAACCTTGCTTGGCGAAACGAGTTGTAATCTTTTATAACTATTGTTTTTAGCATTAAAGTATTTTGGGCTTTCGCCTGTTCAGTGTGTTAGACCATTTATTTCACTTTTTATGCTTTTGTACTATTTTATTTTAAGCTAATTTATGTTTTTGGCACATCCACAATAATCTATTCTACTCTACACCTAACCTCTGGCGAGGAATTTCCTCTGCAGACATTAATTTACATTTTATCCTTGGTGGGGATCATACCACCGAAGCGCAATTATCTGAGCGGTGTTACTGATCTATCAAACGTGAGTAAATTACCATCTATTTTTCTTTGTATCTGATTTTATTACAGTGAGCACTATTGTGTTGCTTTTGTATTTAACCCTTTATATTCATCTGGAGGCTGAGAGACCAACCCACAAGAGCTACATATCCATCAGTGGGGACTGTACCGCTGTAGGCTGTTTTACCCAGAGCTGGTCTATAGCTCTATTAAATATGATTGTTAGTCCACCCAGGGATGTATTAGCCACGAGGCAAACAAGGCATTTGCCTTGGGTGGCATTTTCCAGGGGGCGGCATAAAGAGCCGCCCCTAAATGCCCAGGCAAATACCTTGTTAGCCTTGCGGCTAACTAACAATCCGGTCGGTTGGGTGGGCGGCGCTGGCGAGGGAGCACTGATTAGTGAGCTCTCTGCTCAGCTCCCTCGCGAGCCGCAGAGTGATGCCGGTCACTTGGAGCCGGAATATGACGTCATATTCCGGCTCCCGGCATCACAATGTGGCCAGCGCCGCCCGCTGTTAGTGAGTGAGTGTGTGTCTGTTAGTGTGTGTGTCTGTTAGTGAATGTGTGTTTGTCTGTTAGTGTGTGTCTGTTAGTGTGTGTGTGTGTGTGTGTGTCTGTTAGTGTGTGTGTGTGTCTGTTAGTGAGTGTGAGTGTGTCAGGGAGTGTGTTACTATGTGTGTGTCTGTTAGTGAGAATGTATGCATGTCTGTTAGTGAATGTGTGTGTCTGTTAGTGACTGTATGTGTCTGTTAGTGAGTGTGTATGTCTGTTAGCTAGTGTATGCGTGTCTGTGTATTTAGATGGTGGGGCAGTGGGGAAGGGTGGGGTGGCGCGGGGGTGGGGGCACCTGAGTTTTGTCATGCCTAGGGCAGCACAAAACCAGGATACACCACTGATTTCCACCTATCCTTTTTGTGTGTCCTACACTTTGTGGTTGATAATCTGCACGATTATTGATTGTTTTCTGATTTATCCGCATACTCCTACCATTATCAGAAGCTTGGACGTTTACCAGTAAAATTATTTGGACTTTTTTGAGCCTTTTGGACTTTCTAGACTTAATATTTGTTGCAACCTGGTTTTGTGTTTTGAATTGTTTTGCTTTCTTTGGAGTACAGTGTTGAGGGTATGCCTTACACCTAATATTTGTAGCCTATCCTTCTGTATATATAGGTGGCTTTCTAGTGCTTATCCTACTTTGTGTGTTAGTTATTTAAATGTGCATGGGGACTTGGGTTGGTGTGCAAGTAACAATTTTCTTTGGTTTTTATGATTAGTATGCAGCCTGCGGTCATTCACTCAAGGTTGACCTGCCAGTGAAGGGTGCGCCCACCCCCTTTCTGGATGGATACACACCTTTTGGGGTGGAGCTGGTAACACAATTGCATCACTGACATGCCAATTCGATACCAGATTTGGGAGGATTGTGCAATTGCTTGTTATGTGATTATTGTTAAAACAAGAGTTTCCCAATAAAGCTTTGTTATGTAACAATTCTTTAAGTGACTGGCTGGTGGTTGTTGATACCTGCGAATCTCTGTCAGGTAGTTCTCCTACATATCCTGATGCTGCTATTTCGGTAGTACTGATGGTGACTCCCATGGGTGTTCTTTAGCTGGAAAAGTTACGAACAGCATTTACACCACTTCTGGGATTGACTACCCTGTATTTCAGTTGCAAATATCATAGGCACACTGTTCAAGAGAATGCCTTTTACCCATCAGGCATTGGACGTGACGGCTGATGGGAAATTTCAAGGCAAAATAAGCGAAAGATTTGTCCTTTCTTTAGTTTTATAATTCTGAATGCTCTACATAAAAAATAGTCCCCTGTTGTTGAGTTGGTGTGTGGTTGGGGTAAATCCACATAATATTTCCAAGGTTTATTAACGAACATTAAAAGAGAGGTGACACAATAACCTACATTTTACTGTATTCATTATTGTATTCATTAATACTGATAATGTAGTGAAATGCAAACAAGCTTGCAATAACATTCTACTACCATTCATGTGGACAATTTGCAACATTTGATTTTACTTAAGCTCCTCTAAATTTGTCTCCACATAATCTATTCTCCTAATACATAATACAGCATGCTCTCAGATTGACCTTGTACGGAGTAAACTTTGAACCTGAAAACACACTGAGTTTTTAGCAAAGGAACAATCTTGATTTCATTGTCCTGCTTCTATTTTTTTTTTTTGCGCTGCAGCTGAGGCATGGTAAGACGAAGGTTAATGTTGCAAAAACAGTGGTTCATTAACTCCTCCATTGTTTTTTATTCTGCGTCTTTTACAATATTTATAGATCTTCATTTGTCTTTATTTTTTTTTCTTGTTGCTGTGGCTTTGAGATAATGAGAGAGGGGATCCCTCCTCCCAACCTCAACCTTATACATGAGCCACAATTAGCTTCTCATTAATAGAATCTTCAATTTTTAATGTCCGCCTCTGGACAATGTGAAATAGAAGTGAGGTCAGGGAGAGCCGAGGGTGGGTTTAATAGTACCACATTCCTTTCATTGTGAAAGGCAGCTTGATTTCTTCTATTGATGTGTGATACCTGTCCCCAGGTTTACCATCTGTGCAGTATTAGGGCTGTTCCCAAACCAAGGTGGATGCTGAAAAATAAATTCCTCGTCTTGTATTTTATTCACTATACAATGAAAAAAAATGAATATACATGTAAAAACGCGTTTTTCTTGCACTATCTTTTCATGAATTTCGAAATCATTGATGATTGATATCAAAGAATAAGAAGAAACTTCTAATATGTTCATGACACCTTTTGGTTAGAACATGCTGAAAGTGTGGTTATATAAAGCAATGAAAGGCTTAAAATGACGCTGTCACCTTTATTTATTTTAAAGTAAACTCATTTACACTGCATTGCAATTAATTCTGTAAACATGACAAATATATTACACTGAAAAGCAGGAAATGCTTTGTTTTACAGACAAGGTGTATAGTCAAAAGGCCGAGAGCATCAAATAGCTTGACCATACTACATCTTGCCATTTTCCAAAACTCATCACTTGTGATGGGTGATGGGTGTAAGATCTTCTTGTGCAGTGATGGCTAACCTTGACACCATACATTGTTTCTGGACTACATTTCCCTTGATGCTCAGCTAGCTTTTTGACTCTAAAAGCTAGCTGAGCATCATGGGAAATGTAATCCAGAAACAATGTATGGTGTAGAGGTTAACCATCAATGTTCTAGTGCCTATGGCCAAATCTAAGACGATATATGGAAGATCCTATAGGACCCTTGGTTTATACTCTTGTGGAAGGCTCGTGACAGCTTCATCTACTGGTAGGATTTGCATGTTCTGTCAACTACTGTTCTTCATTAGCGAGATCAGTGTACTGTAATGCAGCCATGCATGGGTTTTTGACACAGGAGCATGATAAATAAATATACATAGAGGTCACTGGTTTGAAATACAGGTGAGGTCAGTTTAAAAGCAATTCAAATGATCTATTCACCATCAGCTGTTAGTAAACTATACAGTAACAAGGACTAGGCACTTTCTACCTTTTGTATAAATTCTCCTACAAAAAGTAGATTTTTTTCAATATATATATATATATATATATATATATGTTATTAGTTAGAGACTCTTTTATCTCCATTCAAAACCTTATGCCTTCTCGTGATTGTTGTTGGAAATGTTTGTTTTTGGAAGTGGCCACGACATATCAACTGCAATTAATGATGGTCCAGATTTAATATTTTTGGATAAGCTTTTCCATTGATTGAATATTTGTGAATAAGCTTTTAAAATTATTGAACATTTTGAAATATATTTAAATATTTTGAAATAATAATTATTTTTTTATTTTCTCGAGTGTTTTCTGATGCAACACAATATCACTTTACAAAGAAATGAGAATTATAATACACATGTCAACAACATAAAAATAGTTAAATAAAGAGACATAATAAAAAATAAAAAAACAAAATCATACTTGCAACAAACAAAATGCATGATGTGGTAGAAGATATACATATTCCATAGGTTAAAACACAACGAGTGGTATGAATAGATTAATATATAAAATATTTTAATATTTTTTATATATTGACATATTTTATTTATATATATATAAAATACCATGTGTCCTGCACTCACAGCTCCCTGTCTAATTAATGACTCGGTGCAATTTCCGGCCTTCTTATATAATACCTTGATGGAGAGCACTCACAGGACTCACTGTTCAAAAGGTACTTTTATTTCAGCAACATTCGTTTACATCAGTAAGGTCAGTGTCGACGTTTCAGTCCAACCGGACTTTTCTCAAGAAAAAATAAACAGTGATACCTAAACCATTTAAATATTCATTGCTTAAGTGTTCATTGGAGGGCGAGAAAGGTGAGAACGAGACTTGGTGATGTCATAGGTGATGTGTACATTTTCAAAAAACTTCATCAGTGCAATTAACCCTATATTCCACAAGGACTGGAGAAAACGCATGAGAAAAGGAATGAAATACAAAATATATATAAATATTTACAAAGTATAGGGATGGTTGTTGAGGTACTGACAGGGCACTCTGGAAAATTCTGCAGAATAAATGACAGAACATTTCAAATATTGCAATATAAAGAATTAAAAAATAATTTGTATTATAAGATTCCAGCATCTACCGATATACAGATATTGATCCATCCCAAGATTTTAGCACGATTATCAAAAGTACACTGACAAAAGGTCTGGAAGCCGGATACTTATCCCAAGATGAATTTGACTACCTCTTTAAAACACACCGCGCTGTCCTATCCTGTACACCTTACCCAAGGAGACTACTTCTCGGCACCCGGTGGGATGGTTATCGATGTTGGGAGTTGTACTCCTAGGTTGTTGAGGTTATATTGTTTGCTGGATCCTTGTAGAGAGTAAAGCAGAACTCTTAAAAGAGCTAGTGATTATGCTGAGCAAGTTCCCTTTCAATAACGAGACAAGGCTACGTTTTGAAGGGTGAAGTAGACCTGATTTAATGACCACAAAAGCAGCTGCTTTTATGCAGGTTTTACAGTAAGGTTACCACCCACGTGGACCTTGTGGGGCACTAACAATGGGAATACACCAGCCAATCAGTTACAATTGTACAGTAAAAACACACCCATTAATTACAATCCTATAGAATGTAAGCTCGATTGAGCAGGGTCCTCTTCAACCTATTGTTCCTGTAAGTTTATTTGTAATTGTCCTATTTATAGTTAAATCCCCTTTCATAATATTGTAAAGCGCTACGGAATCTGTTGGCGCTATATAAATGGCAATAATAATAATAATACATTCCTCCCCTCTGCTTAGGAGATAATTGAGTTAATCGTTATATCAGCTCAATTATCTCCAAGCTAAAAAATATACTTTTATGCATTTTACATAACTTGAAAACTATGCATAGGATCTTAATAAAAGTTACATTTTAATAACTAATACATTTAGGGGAACAACATATCCAAAAATGGCACAAATTGGACCAATGGTTCAGGAGTTAGTGAAAAGGTGGATGTGATCGACCGCTCACACATTTCTCTGCCCAAAATAGTTCCACAGTTTCAGTCTCTGCGGTCGGTCTATTCTCCATTTGTAATTAGTCTAAAATGCACGAACGGAACTGTTCGTGCCTGCCATCACTGGATGTAGTTTGTTCGGATAAACAAACTCATGAATTAGTGCCTTGTTCGTATGAGTCTAGTCAAACGCACAGAAGGTATAAGTTCAGCTGTGTTCATGGAAAAAGGTAGCCGAAAACAGTTCCACTCGGCCGACGACCAAACACCGCTGAGTGCGTTCGACTAAACAAAATGGCTACGTGTTTGCACAGATGCACGCCGACCACCCAGTTAATCCATTGGAACATTGGGGTGTTTGTGGTTTGTAACAGGTCAAGAGGGTTAATTGCTGGCACACTCCTGCTCTGGGTGGTCGGTCGTTGGACAAAAAATTCGGTATTCGAACAGTTAGGGCCAAATGCACGATTAGTCACTTTGGGGAATGCAAATACACAAACAGCCTTTGTTCTCAGTGATAGGAAGCAATGTTAATGACTGTAAGGAAAAGGTTTTGGGTACCCTGTTGGGCTGAGGTTTCCAGGCAATACTGTAGGTTCTGTTACAGTACATATCACTTATGACATCACCAAGTCTCGTTCTCACCTTTCTCACCCTCCAATGAACACTTAAGCACTGAATATTTAAATGGTTTAGGTATCACTGTTTATTTTTTCTTGAGAAAAGTCCGGTTGGACTGAAACGTCGACACTAACATTACTGATGTAAATGAATGTTGCTGAAATAAAAGTATATTTTAAACAGTATTGAGTCCTGTGTGTGAGTGCTCTCCATCAAGGTATTATATATATATATATATATATATATATATATATATATATATAAATTTAGTAATGATAGCACTCCAAGGACTTCAAAGAAATATATTGTCAAAAAAACTTTAATTCAGGCATCTGCCCCAGTAGTGGATCAACGTTTCAATTCTCTAATGGTACTTTCGTCAGGAGTACTACAATTATTACATTTCTATTATTTGGTTGTTAAGCACCGGGCTCTAACTCCCTATCGGGGGGTGCAAGCAATTTGAACTTTATATATATATATATATAAAGTTTATTTAAAAATATTAAATCATTTGAAAAGCTTAAACCAAAAATATAAAATCAAGGCCATAATTGGGCGGAGCAATAATTCTGCAAATCAGTTGAAGATAACTGTATGTAAGGAGTTATGAAAGCAGCAAGGCATCTTTTCTACTTGCTTACAAACGTGACTATTGTAAAAATTTAAGAGACGGCTGTTAGATTATTTTTTTTAAAGCCTAAGCAATATTTTATAATGGTGATTTCAATAATAATAGATAATAGATAGATAATAGATAATATTTCTAATCACCCCAAATCCTTTGCAATTCTAAGGAATTCACCACAGGAGTCTAGACCCAAACAACCTAATTAAACCCTACAAAGCTGTCCATGATTAGTTGCGTCATTAATTATATATTTTGCATATCTACTCATGCATGTTGACGTACACAAAGCTGAACGTATATATATATATATTGCTGACTGAAAATGGACTTAAAAAAAAAGAAATAAAAAAAAAAGTTAAATAAATTCCCCCCAAACCTCCATGAATCTACAAAAAGAGTCTAATAGCTTGTCTTGTCTGTAAATCCAGTTGTATGTTGCTCTGCAGAGACTGGGATTGTCGCTCTTTTTATTTACATATTCACTTCCTCTTATATATTTTTTTTTCTCTGCTCTTTCACGTCCTCCCTCCCCCATATCCTACTCTCAAAGCTATTAATCATTTTGACAGCTTCAGATATGGCCTTTATTTTCTTGAGGCAACCAAGAAATGTCTACCAGCACCTTCTGACATCCTCGTGTTCTATCACCAATCAGCCTGCCTTCTACCAAAGTGACACTGCAATGAATAGGGAGTCCGTGTCACTGGCAGGCTGCATGCACACAGCACAATGGCATCCTGTCCTTCTGTCTCCTCTGTCTACCATCCGCTCTGAGTTTTCTGTTTTAAATCTGTGTTTCCATTTAATCTTTAACCTATCATTTCAGATGTGCTGTTTCTCTGAAGTGTTGAAGTAAGAAAAGAGTGCATCATGGGAAGAACCCTGGTTTTGGAGAGCTCTCTGGCTTGTGCATCAGGGAATAACTGATTGTAAATATGATAGCCATACTGAGCCGTGTATTTAACTTGAAATAGAATATACTATGCATGTGTAATAGGCACTGTTTTTAACTTTAAGTTTATTATTTTTTTCTAGATGGTACCGACCTGTCCTCTGTATATCAGTTACTTTTTTGTCTCCTTGCTACGATTTAGGAATAGGTGTAGAACATGTGCTCTCCAGTTTATCTTGTGTAGTTATTTTCAACCTCTTGTTGAAACACAGTAATTTTTAGATACATTCCATGCACCATAACTAGTAAAGTAGGCGGTAGACAATGAGCTGTCCCTGCACTGCTGGGCTTACCTTTAGAAGCACTAACCAAAGCTCCTAACACAAGCTTCCGGGTCTCACTTCTGCCTGCAGAAAGTGGCGCTTGACAGACTCCAGGTAAGAAGTCAAACTATTTTAAAAATGGTTTAACTCATTACAATAAGGCAATGCCTTGGTGCTCCTAGTACATTTAAGTGGTTATGGTTCTTGGAGTGTTCTCTTAACGTAAGTGGAAATCCCAAGCACCTGGACAGGTTGCATGTATGTTAAAGCTGAAGACAACTTACTTTGCTTAATATGCATGTTGTATGTTAAACAGATGCTTGCTCCTTCCCCTCTCATATTAATTGCAGGTAAAAACCTGCAGAATTTAAAACAGCCCTGTCACAGATATAAACTTTATGAAATACTCATTAAGACTTTGTATGGTATCCAAAGATACCATAAGACAAAGTAGGAACTAATCTGTCCTATGGTAAAGCCTGAGGTTGACAAAAGTTTAAAAACAACTTTTGTCCAATCCTGGCAACAGTCACAGTTGACAGCTGTGGGGTTCATACTTTGTCTATGGAGACTCACGCAGTCTCGTGGGATCTTCCATAGATGTCAGTGTATGCATGCGCACGTGTACAACATTGATTCGAGGACCTATGGCATGAAGATGAGGACCTGTGACATGAAGACGGTGGCAGCCATGAGGGACAGTCTGAGGTAAATAAAACTCACTGGACCCATCTGTCCATTTTGGGGACACTGTAAAATATGCAAAGACCACCAAAATTGACAGATCCGCTTTAATACCTCTTTTAGTGTCTGTTTCTAACAACTTAAAAAATTGACTGAAAATTGTTAAGCCATTTTTTTTGTTGGAAGAGGATCTGCAAAGAAAAAGTGTTTGAAGCTAAATTTTTATTTTCTGTTTTTTTTTTTTCCAATTCTTTTTACATATTTTTCACAAGTAATTTACATATTGAATTAAAAATTGGATTTTAAACTGCAATGTCCCTTTAAATCTTATGTAATAATGAAATATCAAGTTCAACATCTTCTAAAGTGACTGTCTTCGAACCAAAATCACTTAATCTTTGTGACCTTAATTTGGGTCATAGATGCAGTCCCTGCAGCCTTTCAAATGAAATAGTGCTGCTTCTGAAAAATGGCACAGTTTAGATTTTTCCTACTAGTGTCTGTAGGACAGACAGTCACTAGGGGCTACAGTCTGAAATAGGTTCAATAATTGAATCTATTTGACGTCTGGTGTCCGCATATTTAAGTATGCTGATGATTCTGTTTGTGTCCAATGCGTTTCTGTGAGAAGCATTGAATTTAATGCTTCTCATAGACATACATTGTTTTAGTGGATTGTGGTGATTGCTAGACTTGTGAGGTGTGTTATCAATGCCTAACTGTAAGAAGCATTTGATTGGACAAAAGTTTTACACTCTCAGTCAATGAGTCTCCCCTGCTCTGCAGAGCTTAACTCAGGGGAGCTAACAGAAGCTCCCTGCACAAGTTATCACCTGCACAGGAGGTGGCGAGAGGCATCTGCCAGACTATCCTTAAATGGTTTGACTGGTCAACAGGCCTTTATGGCACAATATCCATTACAGTGGGCTGTAGTGGTTATGGTGCTCAGAGTGTTCCTTTAATAAAAAAGTATGAAAACCTACCCTAAATTTGATCATATCAGAAAATGATTAGAATGACTTAATAGTAAAGACTTTTTTTGATAAATCAAGTTCAAATATGTGTGTAATAGCACTTACTAACTACATAGCATATATGCTATTGGATGCACCTGCTCCTTTAAGATAACAAAAAAACACAGTATACAGGAAGAATTGCGTGGTAGTTACGTTTCTCAGTGCAGTAAAACTACTGGTTCCCCTCCATTAGAAGAAAGCTCTAAGGTATCAAAACCAGATGGATCATGAAAGTCTCCTAATTTCCTCTGACACATAGTGTATCTGTGTGTCTGGTCTTTGTGAAACTTGTTTTCTCGCTACGTAATACTTTCAACCTATTACAAGACACGGAACCACCAATTAATTTCCTGTGCTCCGGTTCCTGGTGTGTCAGACAACTATGTGGCCTGATGATTATATTAGTCACAAATTGCTGCCCTTTGATGACTGAACGAACCAACATTATATCACAGATTGCCGAGTGCTGGAATCTTCCAATTTTTTATTACGATTTTGTAGTCCTCTGGGACTTTTCCAATGGCACAGACAACCGAGATTGGAATTCTATTTTTTCTTCACACAGCTTCATGATGTTTTCCATATTAGTCACAAATTATAACATGGCTGTTGTGGACAAAGATATTAACCCAATCCATGTTGGCAAAATGCCTATTTACTCAGTATAACTACAATCAGCATTATTCAACTTTATATGTGATTTACCTAAAATGGCCGCTAGGGAGTTTCCCTTTGACATCGACTAACACCCTCAATAACAAGATGGCGCTGGAATCTGGGGGAGACCACTTAACACCTAACCAATTATTAATGTATTACTCCATGTTATCTCTGACAATGCATATGATGTAATTTTGCTTTATAAGGGACATGCTGTTCCCCTCAGAATAAACATTCCTCAAGTTTTTCATTAACCCGAAACCTGTGTCTGGTGTGAATTACTTTAGGTGCGTGCACGCATTACTTCTTAATTTGGGCGGGGGCAGATATGCAAGATAATCAATTTATTAATTGATTCCACTTCCACGCATCTGCCCGGTGAAGGGCTGGGAACCGCCTAGAGAAAGGCTGGGGATTTATTATAGCTTGACTGCCTAGCGGGCAGGGAACACATCCGCCTAGAGAAAGGCTGGAAATTTTGCTGTACTGTTCAGAGTAGAACAGGGTTTATTTACTGTTTAGTTGTTACTATGTTCGTAGTTATACTGTTCTTTGTTATATGTTTTGTTTTCTATTCAGTTGTGATCATAGTGTGGGTACCCTAGTTGTGTGTGTGTGTGTTGTGTGGCTTGTCCTTGATTCCGGATTATGTTCACATCTCTACATCTGTGACTCCTGTAAATGTCTTCTGATTAGTCCCTCCACGTTCACCTTTTCCCTTATTCTCTACCTCTCCTGTACTTGTTGCCCAGAGCTGTGTTAGTCACCCACGCTCGCCCGCTCAGATCCGTGGCCGCCATCTCGGGTGGGCGGATCCTGTGACTAGTCTTCGTTTAGGGAAGACACACAGGGATCAATTCCTCGTGGCAGTCGAGCACTGTAGATATTCCTTCTTTTTTCTCTCTCTCTCTCTCTCTCTGTCTCTCTTACAGGGAAAGCCCTGTTTGGTAAAAATGGGACAAGAACACGCCAGACCTTCCAAAGGCTATTTAGCTTGTGATATTGTTAAGGAGAGGGCAGGAGAAGAGGCTATGTTAAAAATAAATAAGATAGCAAAGATTTGTGGTTTTCACATGTCACCCAGTGGTAGATTACAACCAGAGTTTTGGAGGAAATTGCTTATTGATAAAGAGGGCTTGTTATTGGATAATGGGTTGACGAAAGCCGTGGAGGCTTGGTATCGAGTAGCAAGAGGAGTCAAGTGGGAGGGTTGGTCAGAGGAAGAACTAGATTTTGAAGGACAAACGATTTATGTATATCACAGAAATGTTTGTAATGATGATTCGTCTCTTGATGTTCCCCGGCCACCGCCCTATGATGGCGCCCAGAATACTGTGAATGAATCTCACCCCACCTCCCCAGTCGCCACCTCCAATTGGCATAGGCCCCTCTGTCCCCACCCCTCTGTACCCCGTCCTCTGGGCGGATGGATCCTATTATTACCCCGTCCCTCTCCCGCCTACCTCCACACTTCCCATTATTCCGGCCCCCCTCCCACTTCCCTCTGATCCCGCCCCTCTTCCACCTTCCCTTGTCGCTACTGATGTCGTCCCTCTGCTACCTCCCTCCATCACTTCTCCCGACATCACCTCTCTCCCACCTCCCCCTGTCATCCCTCCTATTCCTGCTCCCCTCCCACCTTTATGTGTTGCCTCCCCTGATGCCCCTCTAGTTCCTCTCTCTGTCATTCCTTCTGCTCCTGTTCCTCTCTCGCCTTCACCCGTTGTTCCCCCCCATTGCATCTACCTCTGCCCCCTCTTCCCTTGCTATTCCCTCTACTCCTGCTCCTTCCTCTCCTCTACCCACCACCTCTTCTGTCCCTGTTCCAGATTCCCCTCCTCTTCCCGCCTCCAATCCTGTTGTCCCTCCCTCCTTCGATCTTTCATCATTCATTTCTGCCCTCTCTTCTTCTGGTGCTATTCACTCTACTCCTGCTCCGACCTCTCCTCTACCCACCACCTCTTCTGTCCCCGTTCCAGATTCCCCTCCTCTTCCCGCCTCCAATCCTGTTGTGCCTCCCTCCTTCGATCTTTCGTCACTCATTTCCGCCCTCTCTGCTTCCAGTGCTATTCACTCTACTCCTGCTCCGACCTCTCCTCTCCCCACCACCCCTTCTGTCCCCGTTCCAGATTCCCCTCCTCTTCACGCCTCCAATCCTGTTGTCCCTCCCTCCTTCGATCTTTCATCACTCATCTCCGCCCTCTCCACTCATCTGCCTCAGCCTACTCAGCCCGCCCCCTCACCCAGTCCGGCTCCTGTCCCAGCCTCTCTCATGGCAACTCCCAGTTACCCAATCATGATCGTTGGGTCGAACGAATCTACCGTGTCAGGACAACCTCATCCTGTAGGTGCTTCTCCTGCCGCGTCAGGCTTCCATCCCACTACCTCCCAATTAGTTACTCCCCAGGCCATCACTGTCGGTTCACCTGGCTCCGATGCTCCAGCCGCTCAAGCCCCTAATTCACCAGATGTTGCCAGCTATCATGGTCTCCCATTCCCGGTTCCCCCCGAGGATGACAATGTGCAAGGGCTTAGCCCATTCCGTCCTTTGAATAATAGGGTTTCCCAGAGACAGGCCACCCCAGCCAACCACATCCCTGCTCTATCAATAGTGGAAGGGGCTCCCCCGATGTATGTTACTTTCAACCCATCCCAAGCTGCAATCCTAGTAACCTCTCTCCCCGACCCTGAGAAGCAGCCCATGCCCTTCTTCCGGAGGGTTGCCCAGATTCGTAAGACATACTCAGCAGAAGACCTGCCTGACCCATCTTACCTATCCGACACAGATGTTTCTTGTGTAGGTGTTGATGGTACCCCCCGAAACAACCCATTAACTAAGCTCTTGCGGGTTGGTTCTGACATTCTCTCTCGGTTTGTTGTCTCATCCACCTGTCCAATTAACCTTTTAGGAGCAGATGTTCTGTCTCGTCTTCAAGCTTCTATCTCCTTTACTGCTGATGGTCAGGTTCAATTACTAACCCACCTTTCTCGCAAAGATACTTCCGTCCTTTGCTCTCTGCCCCTACTACTACATATGACATACCCCACCGAGGAGGTAAGGGTCCCAGATGCCTCCAGTGCCCTGGATAGGGTTCCAACTAAACTTTGGTCCACGGGCCCAGATGACATTGGAAGCCTACGAGTCCCACCTGTGGTAGTTACCCTAATTAAGGGAGCTAATCCACCACGAAGACCACAGTACCCATTGAAACCTGCACAAGCTCTCGCTATCTCCAAACAAGTTAATAACCTGTTGGCAAAAGGTGCACTGGTCAAGTGTGTATCACAGTGTAACACAGTGTAACACCCCTCTATTTCCAGTAAAGAAGAAAACTGAAAAAGGTCAACCAGACCAATACCGTATGGTCCAAGACCTCCGCGCTGTTAATGAAGTCACAAACCGAGATACTGCCGTTGTCCCTAATCCACATACACTGTTGTCACAGGTTCCTCCAACAGCTAAATTCTTAACGGTGGTTGATCTTGCAAACGCTTTTTTCAGCGTGTCCTTGGATCCCTCTTGTCAATATCTGTTTGCTTTCACACATGATCGTCAACAGTATACTTGGACTGTCATGCCTCAAGGTGCACAAAATTCCCCAACCCAATTCGCCAAAGCTATGTCAGCTGTCCTAGAACCCTGGCAGAAGTCCCACCCAGACGTGGTCCTGCTCCAGTATGTAGATGATTTACTTCTCTGTGCGGATGATTTTCCAACTGCTGAATAGAATTCCGAAGATCTCCTTTGTTTCCTCGCTGAAGAAGGTTGTAAAGCCTCCAAGATGAAACTCAAGTGGTGCTGGCCCTCTGTGGTCTTCTTGGGACATTGCCTTTCCCATAGCACCCGTCACCTAACGAGAAACAGGGTACTTGCCATTACAAATCTCTCCCTTCAGTCTAACCATCAGGCTCTTCATGCCTTCTTGGGCCTCATCACATACTGCAGATCTTGGATCCCTGAGGCTTCTCAACTCATGCAACCTCTCTACGATGCTTTAAAGACTGAACCTTTTTCATTGACCTCTACAGCCCTCACTGTTACCATGCCCTTCAAAGAGCCATCTCCTCCGCCCCTGCTTTGGGCCTACCTAACTACCAGCTACCGTTCAAACGTTTCGTCTCAGAGAAGATGGGCCATGCTTCAGGGGTCCTTACCCAATCCCATGGTTCCCGTCAGTGCCCTATTGGGTACTTTTCCTGCATGCTAGACCCCGTGGCCAGGGGTGGTCCTTCCTGTTTGCGTGCTGGTTTTGCTGCCGGTGCCCTGCTGGACAAAACTAATGACTTTGTTCTCGGACATAACCTGACGGTTCTTGCTCCCCTTGATATCGCTGCAATCCTGAATCAAGTCCAGCCAAAGCATCTCTCATCTCAGAGACATCTCCGCCTTCAAACCTCCCTCCTCTTGCCTGATAATGTTACTTTACAAAGATGTTACGCCTTGAATCCGGCCTCTCTTCTGCCACTTCCCAAGGGGGGAGTGCTGCAATACTGGTACAGCCTGGACATAAATCCTGACGTTCACATGGAACTTCAAGTAGGAAAGCCCACAGTTCCACACGATGCACAGCCCGAGGGCTACTTACATTGCACCCTGTGGTTCAGGAACACCCCAGGTCCTGACCCATACTATGAAGAAGAATTATTCAGCCTGGTGGAAATACACATCACACTGACAGACCTGTTCTGTGACTCCAAGGGAAACATTGTTATCTTAGTCTACCTGCCTATGGAGGTATCACATTTATATCACCATTGGGAGGTGGCTGTTCCTCATATCTCTTTCACCAAGTCTCCAGATCTCTCATGGAAAGAACTCGGCTCAATGGCCAAGACACTGCAACTCAAGAACAGCCCACATTGACGGAGGTCACTAAAAGGACCATAAATTGCAAAACAGTCGGTTACCCTCAATATCACACAGAGATATGTGAGGACATCCCTCCTACAGAACAGGACCCGGATGCCCCTCATGATTGCTTTGAACAGATGAAAATGGAAACAACCTGTCTCCCAACAGTGCACGAGGCTGCTCTACCTGACCCTGACTACACTCTGTTTGTGGATGGTTCTAGATTCGCAGATGTGCAGGGACAATATCATACCGGATATGCAGTCACCACGGAGGACCAAATACTCCAAGCATCTTCACTCCCATCATCTAAGTCAGCACAAGAAGCCGAATTAATAGCCCTTACTGTGGCATGCAAGATGTCTGAAGGGAAACGTGTTAATATTTATACAAACTCAAGGTATGCCCTGGGTGTGGCACATGACTTTGGCTTAATCTGGAAAACCAGGGGGTTCCTTACAGCAACAGGTTCTCCAGTGAAACATGGTGCAGCTATCAAAGAATTAATGGATGCCTTACTACTTCCTGAAGAGGTGGCCATACTGAAGGTAAAGGCCCACGGGACACTGAATTCAGAAGAAGCACATGACAACCATTTAGCCGACCAGGCTGCTAAGGATGTGACACAACAGTGTCGGGAAGTGAACAGAAGAGTGTCCGTCGAAAAGACTCCTATTTACACTATGCAAACCCTACCCACTGATCTCAAGCTCCTATGAGAACAACAGGCCGCCGCCACCCCTCAAGAAAAACAAAGCTGGAAAGACAAAGGAGCAACCCTCCAGAATGAAGAATACACAATCAACCTCGAATTATTTCTACCCAAGAATATGTATCCAGCTGTCGTTCAGTGGGCCCATGGACCAGCTCATTTATCTAAGCACCATATGAACTCTTTGATTGTTAAATATTTTGAAGCACCCGGAATCAGCACCTTGACATGAAATTACTGCAGATCCTGCACCATCTGCGCCAGATGTAATCCAGGGAAAATAATCAAAGCTGCACCAAACCATTTGGCCAAACCACAGTACCCTTTCCAGAGGATCCAAATTGATCATATCCAAATGCCAAAGAGTGGCCAGTATGATACGCACTGGTCATAGTGGATATGTTTTCAGGGTGGCCAGAAGCTTTTCCGGTCACTAATCTCACTGCAAAGACCATGGTAAGGTGTCTACTTACCGAAATCATCTGCAGATACGGAGTTCCTGAAGTAATTGAAAGTGACCAGGGTACATCCTTCACCACGTTGCTAACCAAGGAGATTTGGGCAGCACTGGGGGTGACCCTTGCATTTCACACACCCTATCACCCGCAGAGTAGTGGTAAGGTAGAACGCATGAATGGCACTCTGAAAGCCAGAATGCTTAAAATGTCCCAAGAAACTAACCTACCCTGGCCAGAGAGTCTTCCTATAGCATTGTTTAGTGTAAGGTACACCCCAAGAGGGAGGTTTAGCTTATCCCCCTACAAAATCTTATTTGGAACAGCACCCAGGTTAGGCTGTTACTTTCCTCAGCAACTTCAAATTCAGTCAGATGCAATGGTAGATTATATACCTGCACTCTCTCATGCCTTGACCAAAATCGATGCACAGGTGTTTTCTTCTATTCCAGATCCAAAGTCAAATACAGGCACACATAAGCTACTTCCTGGTGACTGGGTCATGGTCAAGAAATTCCTAAGAAAACACACTCTTGAGCCAAGGTTCGATGGTCCATTCCAAGTCCTGTTGACAACATCTACCTCTGTAAAGTTGGCCGGGAAGAATACCTGGATACACGCCTCGCACTGCAAGAATGCTCCTGATCCAGAGGAAGCAGATTCCGCCAAATCATGAGCTTCCTGTGCCTATTTCTGCTGCTAGGCCTATCGAAGGCCCAACAAGTTGCTATTACCAAAGACAATCATGTTTACACATTTTGATATAATTCTTCAAACACACACGTAGCTACTTTCACCTTTGATTACTGTGATATTGTCTCTTGTACTTTTCCACAATCACAACACTCAGCAATATACAAAGACATACCAAACAAAAAGGACCCATATATTTGTGTGACAGGTGACCATTGGGGACATCACTGTAGTACCTGGAAAGCAGCGGGTTGGAATACGGGCCGACCATGGGGCTACAGACCAGAAAGTGCCTTAGATAGGATTGACAGATACGGGAAACCCTTGTTATACAGAATGACCTTATGCAAGCCAACAGGGTCTACCCAAATGAAGCTCACCTTAAACATAGAACATCCCAGCCCAAGAGACGCTGGGGAGTACATAATGGGAATGTAGTGGAAAGGGGGTGGCTCATATAACAAGTTGGGGACCTTCTATTTACAAGACATGCTTACGTCACCTGACTGGGTAGACTCTACACACATGACCATTAACCCTCTAAAACCACACATTAAAACCCTTAAAGACATGATAGCCATTGCCAATCCCACATTTGAAGACACTATGGCTGTGGAGACCGGGTTTTAAGATACTAATCTATGGCTTGAATGGATGAGGTATAATGCCAATTCACACAACAAAACGAACTGTTATGTTTGTGGTGGGGCCAGACCCCATCTGGGTACAGTGCCTTTAAATCTACCTCCAGATGTTAGATGTGTTTCTTAAGCCTCTATGCGCAGTCAGCAGTGAATTTATCAGTGTGTAAATCATGGAAAAAGGTTTACCCAATAACCCAAGGGAATATCAGGCCACCTGATGGAATCACCGTGTACCCAGGTAACTACACTTGCTACACAATACATGGAGCCACAGGAACATTTGTAGGTAAATTCCCTTCTGGCTACTGTACCACTTATCGAAAACCTCCCACTGCCCTATTAGTAAATCAAGTTAAGTCCGTGGGAGACATTTATTGGCTATGTGGTGACATGCAGCTCAGATTAAAAATGACTGGCCTGTGGTGGGGAGAATGTACTCTGACCAAAGTTATCATGCTCATACATATAATTTCTGATAACCACCAAAGCCCACATGATTCACCACACACGTATCTTAGAGTAAGAAGAGAAACCCCCATTCAAGGTAGTTTCGACCTACACATATATATCGATGCCATTGGAGTACCAAGGGGGGTACCAAATGAGTTCAAGGCTAGAGATGAAGTGGCGGCAGGATTCGAATCCTTGATCCCACTCATCACAGCTAACAAGAATGTTAACTGGATCAATTATATCTACTATAACCAGCAACGATTTGTCAATTATACTAGAGATGCCCTTCAGGGCTTGGCAGAACAGTTACAGACTACCTCCCAAATGAAATTTCAGAAGTGAATGGCCTTAGACATGATCCTAGCAAAAAAGGGGGGCGTGTGTAAAATACTCCCCGATACTATGACATGCTGTACCTTCATCCCAGACAATACAGGCCCTAACGGTAAGGTAACCATGGCTATAGAGAAATTAGAGAGTCTTTCTGATGAATTAAAGAGTAATTCGGGAGTCCCCAATTCATGGGACAGATGGTTTGGATGGATGAGTGGATGGCAGAAAACTCTCCTTCAAGTAGGTATGGCAGTTCTTACTGTGGTAATTCTCTTTCTCTTCCTGATTTGCTGTGTGATGCCCTGTGTGCAGAAATATTTACAGAAGACTGTAGGTCAGACTATTGACCGCACTACACCTACATTCCTACATCAGGATATCGACGATATGGACTGTGACACTCCACACACACCTCTTCAGTCCCACCACCTCAAACAGACAACTACTTCCCTATAGGGATAGTACAGAGACAGCGTCTGTCTCTACGGGCAGAAGTCTGACGCGGGAGATGTAGTGGGTTAGCCGCTACGGGATACCTGTGCAGTGAAGCGTTCGAGGCCGGTTCAGACAGATGAGCTGCAGCCAATTAGGGACATCATTAGGGTTAGTTAGTTGTCTCTCTCTTTCGTAAATAGTTATTTTAAGGGGGGACTGTTGTGGACAAAGATATTAACCCAATCCATGTTGGCAAAATGCCTATTTACTCAGTATAACTACAATCAGCATTATTCAACTTTATATGTGATTTACCTAAAATGGCCGCTAGGGAGTTTCCCTTTGACATCGACTAACACCCTCATTAACAAGATGGCGCTGGAATCTGGGGGAGACCTCCAAGATACCAGTGACATCACACCCGGTAGGAAGAGCACTAAATTAACCACTTAACACCTAACCAATTATTGATGTATTATTCCATGTTATCTCTGACAATGCATATGATGTGTATGATGTATGATGTAACATGCCGTCCCCTCAGAATAAACATTCCTCAAGTTTTTCATTAACCCGAAACCTGTGTCTGGTGTGAATTACTTTAGGAGCGTGCACGCATTACTTCTTAATTTGGCCAGGGGCAGATACGCAAGATAATCAATTTATTAATTGATTCCACATCAATGGCTTTAATATTTTCCTATCATTCCTCCCAAAACCAAACCTATCAATGTGACATGTAAGTAACTTCATAGAAACATAGAATGTGATGGCAGATAAGAACCATTCGGCCCATCTAGTCTGCCCAGTTTTCTAAATACTTTCATTAGTCCCTGGCCTTATCTTATAGTTAGGATAGCCTTATGCCTATCCCACGCATGCTTAAACTCCTTTACTGTGTTAACCTCTACCACTTCAGTTGGAAGGCTATTCCATGCATCCACTACCCTCTCAGTAAAGTAATACTTCCTGATATTATTTTTAAACCTTTGCCCCTCTAATTTAAGACTATGTCCTACGGCCATGGCAGTTTTTCTTATTTTAAATATGGTCTCCTCCTTTACTGTGTTGATTCCCTTTATGTATTTAAGTAAGTGCAATGCAGTGGCGTACTAAGGGGGGGGCGGGGGGGGCGGTCCGCCCCGGGTGCCAGCCGGGTGGGGGGTGCCATGACCAGCCCCCCGGTCCCCCCCATGCTGCAGCCGCCCGAGCGCTCTGTGAAGAGCCTCAGGCGGCTGCAGCTTTGCCCGGGCGGTGCGTCCATGGGGGCGGACCGCACCGCCCGGGCGCAGCCTGAGGAGAGGCTGACAGGAGGGAACGCTCCTGTCAGCTCCCTCACTGCAGCATGGTCCGACGGGTACAGAGAGCAGCTGTCTCCTGTACCCGGCCGGACTAACAGGAAGTGCACACTCAGTGAGTGTGCACTTCCTGTTAGTCCGGCCGGGTACAGGAAACAAAAGCTCCCTGTACCCGCGGACCATACAGGGCTCGGCCACGCTACAGGGAGGTAGGGGGGAGGGGGAGAAAGAAGGGGGAGAGGGGGTGGGGCGTGAGAAAGAAGGGGGGGTGAGAGAAAGAGAAATAAGGGGGTGGGGAGAGAGGGTGAGAAAGAGAGATAAGGGGTGAGAGAGAAATAAGGGGTGAGAGAGAAATAAGGGGGGTGGGAGAGAGAAATAAGGGGGGTGAGAAAGAGAGATAAGGGGGGGGTGAGAATGAGAAATAAGGGGTGAGAGGGTGAGAAAGAAATAAGAGGGGGGGGTGAGAAAGAGAGATAAGGGGGGTGAGAGAAATAAGGGGTGAGAGAGAAATAAGGGAAAGAGAAAGAGAGATAAGGGGGGTGAGAATCGAGAAATAAGGGGGTGAGAGAGGGGTGAGAAAAAGAAATAAGAGGGGTGAGAAAGAGAGATAGTGTAGTGAGAGAGAAATAAGGGGGTGAGAGAGAAATAAGGGGGGGTGGAGAGAAAGAGAAATAAGGGGGGTGAGAAAGAGAAATAAGGGGTGAGAGAGAAATAAGGGGTGAGAAAGAGAAATAAGGGGGTGAGGAGAGAGAAATAAGGGGTGAGAGAGAGAAATATAAAGTGAGAGAGAGAACAAGGGGTGAGAGAGAGAAATAAGGTGGGGGTGAGAAAGAGAAATAGGGGTGAGAAAGAGAAATAAGGGGTGAGAGAGAGCTCATGGGGTGAGAAAGAGAAATAAGGGGTAGAAAGAGAAATACAAGTGAGAAAGAGAAATAAGGGGGTGAGAAAAGAAAATAGGGGTGAGAAAGAGAAATAAGGGGGGGGTGAGAAAGAGAAATAAGGGGTGAGAAAAGAGAAATAAGGTGAGAAAGAGAAATAAGGGGTGAGGAAAGAGAAATAAGGGGGTGAGAAAAGAGAAATAAGGGGGGGTGAGAAAGAGAAATAAGGGGGGGTGAGAGAGAGATAAGGGGGGGTGAGAGAGAAATAAGGGGGGGTGAGAGAGAGAAAAGGGGGGGTGGGTGAGAAAGAGAAAGGAGGGGGGTGAGAGAAAATAGGAGCGGGGTAAGAGAGAAATTAGGAGGGGGGTGAGAAAGAGAAATTGGGAGGAGGAGAAGGAAATTGGAGCGGGAGGAGAGATTGACATTCATCACATACACACAATGCACCCCTTGCACACAGAAAAACACACAATGCATTACACACACAGACACACATACACAAGCAATGCAACCGCTACACACAATGCATCCCTTACACACACAGAAACACACAATGCATTCATTACACACACTCAATGCACCCCTTACACACATTCAATGCATCCCATACATACACAGAAACACACCTTGCAGTCCTACACATACAAACACAATTTCACACAATGCATTCCTTACACACATATCAGGACATCCCCTACACACTCCACCCCCAGAAACCCGGTCCTGAAACCCGCCACGTCCGCAGAACGTCCAGAACAAACCGCCAACCGTCCAGTTCACCGGCCCCATCCGTCCCCGCCCGTATCCCCATCCCCATCCACCACATATCCGACAAACCCCACCCACCAGAGGAACCGGTGCCCCACCAAACAGGCACTGCAGCACTGGCGTTAGTTAACATGGCAAATCATATGGCTGGGGCATTGTGATGTCACATGGGGGGCGGCAAACTTTACTTTTGCCTTGGGCGGCAAAAATCCTTGTACCGGCCCTGGCTGGAGGGAGCTGTGTGAGCTGTGGCCGCACAGTGTCCCATGGTAGTTAGGGTGCCGTGCTGATAAACTGGCCGCACAGAGGAAATGTGTATGTGTGACTGTCTGCCTGTGACTGTGTGTGACTGTCTGCCTGTAACTGAGTGTGTGACTGTCTGTCTGTAACTGAGTGTGTGACTGTGTCTGTAACTGAGTGTGTGACTGTCTGCCTGTAAATGTGTGTGTGGGCTGCAGGGATTTTGTAGAAGGGGGTGGGGGTTTTGTATTGGGACAGGAGTCTTCATAAGGGGGGATAAGCAGGGGATTTGTGGAAGGGGGTTGCGGGGGTTTTGTAGATGGGGCAGTACAGGATTGGTAGAAGGGGCAGGACAGAGGTTTTGTAGGAGGGGCAGGGCAGGACAAGGGTTTTGTAGGAGGGGCTGACAGCGGTTTTGCAAAGTTTACAAATTGTAAAAATAAAGAAAGAAAACCTTTAACATTTTTTACAGGTTTTTTTTTTTTGGGTGGGGGGGGGTGCCAAGCACAGGATCCGCCCCGGGTGCCAAATGCTCTAGGTACGCCCCTGGTGCAATGGAGTAATAAAGCACACACACTTTTCATAAACACACACATGCTATTTATATAATATACACACTATAATATACACTCCCTCTCTCTATATATATACATACACACACACATACCAATCGTCGCCTCTCTTGCCTTTGTGTATAGTGTCACACATTGCTGTGTAATCTTTCTTCCCTAATTACTATTTTAGACCTGTCCATCAAAAGTGGCCAGTTTCTCGCAGTAGATGTAGCAATATACCTGGCCTTTTGCAGTTTATTCGTAAGATCTCATAAGGTTATTTTTTTAATGATACCATAAATTCTTTCTGTGTATTACACATGTTTCTTTGCAGTACATCTACTATCCCCATCCTGTCACCTACCACCTTGGTCATCCCTAATATCAGTGCAAACTAGGAAGAACAAATTGATAATGCAGTACTTTTTTGTAGGGTCAAATTATTGTTCCTGCACTAGAATTCCACAAACATCTATAATTATATTTTTAGACCTAATTTCCTTTCTATTATTATACAATATATTAAATGCTGAGGCAAATGCTTTTGTTTTCACTCTTTATAACCACATTATTTCCCATCAAAAGTGATTAATGACAGATGTTTTTAAACCATATGGACACTTGCGTGAGGGAAAGCAAGGATGATGGAAAAGGTAAAAGAAAAAAAAAAAAAAAAAGGCTGATTTCCCAGCTGAATTTGGATTTAATATTATATAGAGAACATGTTTGATAGAGGAATAAAACTACTATATTATTTTTTTTAAGATAACAGGATAAGGAAATGTCAAAGGTCTTAGATACGGGGAAAAAAATTGTTACAAGAATGACTGAGCATTTATACTCTTTCAATTTTTTTTTTTTTTTCTAAAGGCACCTAATTAATCAGAAATGACAGCTTTTATTCTCCCAGATGTGGCTGCCAGGCAGGATTCGGTTTTAGTAATTGATTTGGTGAATGTTTTAGTGGTCGTACACAACGTGTAATTGTAATGTATGTTTATGATCAGACACGTTCCGCACCGGTGAAAGATTCATTACGTCCGCCCGTTGTAAGTGGTCAGAGGAAGAGCGCAGTGTAAGCATGTGCAAAGGGGTGCGCTAGAATCTCCCTGGGTTTCCTGTCACGCTGCAGCACCGAAACTACTGTTCCATTCAAATTTGCAGTTATTTGATGCATAGCCTCCTGCTCAACTGGGAGAAAATGAGGGGTGATGTTTATTGAATGATCATTTGGGAAATGTAAATATTGGGTTTGTGGAATAAATGCATGTAATGACAAATCATTGAGGGTCACTGAGATCAGTACAGGCCTCTCAAATGTCCCAGTGCCAACATAATTGTTTCTATTTGGGCCACATGCTATCTCTCTGGTATCCTTTTTAATAAAGACACTGGAGAAAATGCCTTAAATAAAAGTGCAATTAAAAAAATGGATTGTTTGCACCTATAATGTTACCAAATTTAAAAATAATACATGATGGGGTCTGTAAAACCCTAGCATGTAACCAAAGTTGAGTGTGATTAAATTAACCCTGTTAGTTCCACAGCAGAGAACTGTGTGATGCACATCATATAATTTTACACATGACAAGGCATGTGTTCTGGAGTGAGATTTTGCCTTTTCAAACCAACCAATCATTCTGTACCAAACGATCTCATGTCAGCAGAGACATGTATGTCAATGTGATTTGAACAACCTTTCGTTGAATTTTTTTTTAATTTTTTTTTTTAATTTTCTTAGGGAAACTGCACATGATATAGGAAATAGATAAGTTTCCTAGAAACAATTGTGTTTTTACACTGCTACACAATCACGTCTTATACTCTACAAGAAATATAAAACAACTGGAAAAACTGTAGCTGACATAATAATGTTTGTTTTGATATTACAGTCAGTTAAGCTGCAAGAGCACCTATCCTAACTCCATAATTAGCCATCTGAAGCCATTGGACCTACAAGGTACTTTACCTCCCCACTCTGAATCCACTCTACTTGAGACTTGAGAGAGCTTGTCTCATTGTACTTGAATGGTTTGCGTCCACTATAATATATGATAGCTAACTTTGTACTGTATATGCAATACAGATTCTGACTGCATGTAGAAATAAGTAACTCACTCATTTATCAAACATTAAATTTTCTCTTGTCCCAGCACAACTTCTTTTTCTACAATTGGAGATTCCTTGGTATCTGATGACCTCTTTTGTACCTGTTCAACTATGACTTGAATGAACTATATTGATGATAACATAATTCATGAAAGAGAAATTCAATTCAATTCAAAGAAATTAAAAGTAAGCTGGGCTAAACCCATAACTCACATCACACCAGGGCACCCTCTATATCTGCAACAAAAACAACCTAGCAAAATTCCACGGCTAGTTTAGAATTCTATTTACAGCAAACATTGACCACCACAAAGAATTAAGAAGCCAAACCTCCTCAGCTCACAGTAAGGTGCCCTCAATAAACCCATTACTAACTGGCAAATTACAACCACAATCACTAGCCTAGCGTCAGGCGACTCTCAAGGATTGGGTGGTTTCCTAAGCAACGTTTACAATATAGTATTTTAGAGGGTGGCAGACTATGTCGGCACTATAAAAGGCAATAATAATATAAATATTAAAACAACTGTTTACACCATTGTACAATGATTCTCCTCCACAGACATTTTACAGACCCAGTTTACTCCTTAGTCAGAATACTAAATTATATATTAGTACCACATCTTGTACTTTTTACCATTAATCCTGTCATTATTAGCTAAGATAATGGGGAGACATTCAGGGGTAGGAATTAGACAGCTCTGTTAGCTAGAGTCTTAATCAGGGGTGAATTTTGCTGTTTAGTTTTCAACTCACTACATTCCTGAATCTAGTGAATAAACTCCCAGGCATTGGCCCAGTCATCCATATGTACAGGGGAAACACATATTTGCAACTTCCCATTTATGTGTCCATTAAAATGGTGACTTGCTATTGTGGACTAAAATTCTTATTATGCTCAGCCTGCTATCATATTATCAGTGCTGTGTGTGCTGACATTGGGTCCAAAAATTGCATAAAACAATTGCCAACCAAGAAGATAGTATTCCAAATGTCTGATTGACAGCTCATGGAGGCAGGCCTACATAACATTATACCTTATAACTTATCTCTTGGAACTTTTTACACTTTTAAATATGCACCTATCCCAATTTAATTATCTGGTTCAATTCATCCACACATAAGTTTTGACAACACAAACTGGGTTATTTAAATCCTAAACATCAGTAACAATAATTTTGAATCTTCCTGTGCCACACAAATCTACGACCTCACCTCTTAAAATACATCACATAGTTGTACATGGTAGTTACTATAAACATACCCCTCTTTCTATAATTACCTAAATCCTCCCTACCAAGTGCAGTTCAATGTTTAAATTAGTCCTTCCCCATCTCCACTGTATCTTTATACTGTTTCCTGGCCATCTTCAGTTCCATGATAGCAAAGCCCTCCTATCATGAAATGACCTCAAGTATAATGTTTCCTATTTACCAAATCCCACGTCTTGCCTTCTTCCAAATTTGTATCTATATTAACACTAACCTCACTACGTTTAAAGAGTCAGACTGCATCAACTTATTAGACAATCTCATACTATGCTCACAGTCTATTTCTAGACAACATTAAGTTATTAAGAATATAAAATCTCTCGATACACCATGCATAACACTCAATGTATCATCTATCTTACCCAAAGTTACAATATCGCCATCTTAGATGGACACCCAAAATAGTCCAAATTGCTAACATAAGCTTGATACCAGGAATGTCACTAAAAATAATTCATTATATTTACATATCTCCTAGATGCCAGTTCCTAATGGATCTGACCAAAACTGAAAGTTGCAGCACCTTCTAAGTAGACTTTACTCATTTATTTTATCCGTGCTCCAAAGTGAATTTTTTTTGAAGATCTATAAAAACCATGAAACACCCTGCATAATCCATGAGTATACTATTTTTAAAATACTGACTATACATTTGGATACCAACACAAAGCAATTCTGTCCATATTTGCTAGGAAAAGGATACAACAAAGTGGAGTAACCCAACTATCACTCGAACTATCCAAGGACAAAGAGCTCGCCCTATTCTAAATTGAGTTGTTGATACTAATTGTAGATGGATTGTGTCCAACTTTATCTTCTGGCTAGGTTAATGCTATAAAGTCAGAGAGATCACCTAGCCCATGGGAGGTGCTTTATTAATTGGGATGGTCTGCATAATCTTCACAGTTGACTGTTGGAGCACTGAGACACTTCATGAGCACTTTTCACCCTCACTCCTCATTATTCAAGCAGGTGGAATTTTTTTTACTTCCAGTCCAGTGGTGAGCTAGCAATGGCTTGTATTTTTTTATACACAGTACAATTGAAGATGGATGATTTTGGTGAGAACTGCCATCTCAACTGCCACCTCTTCCTAAAGACCTTTAGGGACCTTTCTTGGATCCAGAAGTAAGACCATGTTGTAGCACATATGTCACAATGGCAAATGCAATGACTGTATATCCAAACCTCCGGTCTTAACATGCCTGAGAGGGGAGGAATGATGGGAGTCTTGAACCTTTAATATCCAAGGTTCCCGAAGACTGATTTTTTCTGGCCTTACTGACTTATGTTGCGTGATTTTGGCATGAGACAACATGTATTATCAGGATGAAGATTGTGAGTTCTTGTTACCCAGCACCTTACACTTTAATTAAAAAATGCAAACAAACAAACAAACAAAAACTCCTTTTGCTTACCTGTAAGAATGCCTGTGGAAAGGGTTCCAGCGAATCAACCTGTGTATATTTTAGGAGCTTCCCAGACTTTATCTAGCTGTGCCTACAGCTTTTGTTTTGGACCACATAATTTTATCAACATGGTAACAAATTTCTATTTGAGCACAAAGCGCAATAGCAGATATTGAGCTGAGATAGATTTAAACCAGTGCTAAAAGGAGAGAAAATCATTGAAAACAATATAATTCAATACATTACAAAGAAAGATCATCACGGTTCTCTTTGTGTAAAAATAATGAGTGTTTATAAATAAGCTGGTCTGTGGCATTTCACCTTTATGGCACCAATAGATTGATATGGCTTTATATTTGCAAATCAATTTTGTCCTATTTTTTTTTATAGATATAAAATCAAAGCTTATTTTAAATGAACATTCCAAGCACCATAACCACAACAGCCCACCATTGTTGTAATGGTGTTTCAAGTATGATTCTAATAATGGAAATTCCTACATAAAAAGTCTACTATTGGATTCTGCACAATGAAATCTTGATAGTACATTGAAAATGGTTTGGACTATAATTTATTTTGTATGACTATTTGTATGTATCTAACCAGTTAAGTCCTTTATGGTGACATGCAATAGATGGTTTCTGTGATGCCGAGGTCATATTTGTAGAATCTCACAGAAACTAGCATTTCACAAAAGCTGGCGCAACATTTCTAAATGCAACATCTCTTTACAAGCTTAAAACTCCATTTTCTCTGTTGGAGAAGGGCCGGAAATCTTGCACACATCTGCAGTTATGGACTCAAATCAATATTTACAAGGGTAGACCTTTAATCTGCACGTCAAAACCCATAATCGCCATATCTACTGTTTAAGCCCCATATGATGTTTAAAAGCTGGAACCTGGACGTCACATGCTGAAAAAACTCTTGAGTGTTTTACTGTGTGTAAACAAGCAAGTACCTCCCAGTGGAGCGTAGTCTTTAGGTGACCTTCCTTATTGCATTGCTGTGGTGTGCTGCCCTGGAGAGACTGAGGTCACTGGCACATTGTTCCACTTGGACGTTCTTTAAAAGGGTTATTGATTTTGTGTCCCTTGATCATCATAGCAAAGTTTAAGAAGAGAATCCGGCACTGTGCTCAGTCTACCACTGGCTTACTGCAAAGAACACTGTGTTTGTATGTCAAAAAAGTGCCAATTAACTCTTTAATGACTAGTGACCTGCTCTATAAAGTGATTTGCCTGATCTCGGGTCATTACGGTGTTTAATTTTCAAATTGCAAACTTTAAGAGAAATTATACATTTTCACATAAAATAACCTGGACGTTTGGCTGGCTTCTCTGTTACTTGAGTAATACACCCATTGACTGCCTTTATGCCTGCAAAGGATTGCATCTGACATTGCTTAGGGAATCAAATGGTTAAACACTAAATTTGGCAATGCTGGCTGTAAGAGCTCCAGTGGATTTTTGTTCCCTTTACTTGATTTTAACCTATAAGTGAGATCTGGTAGTTGGCAAGATAAGTCTGAAGATAATGATGTTTTAGCTTCAATGATTTCCAAATTTATAAATATATAAATATATATAAAAAAGTGTTTTCACAACTATTGTGTCAGGAATACATGTGTGTATTCCTGACACTATAGTGTTCCTTTAAGCAAATTAAAGGAACATTCTGGTCACCATAACAACTTCATCTAAATGAAAATGCTATGATGCCAGGAAGCCCCTGGGTGCTCTCTTTCCTTTAAAGGATTAAACCGCTCTCAAATGTTTTAACCCCAAAGGTTTCCAGCTCCAGATTTACATGTCGCTCAGTGGTTTTCGGCTTCTGAAACGGAGTGTCAGGAAGTGCAGATTGACGTCAGGCATGGTTGCCACGGATTGGCTAGAGTGGTCAGTTGACGCTCTAAGCCAATCACTAGTTCCCGGTTCATAAAAATGTTTTACTTTTTTATGAATGGGGAGCTACTGATTGGCTTAGAGTGCCAGCTGACCGCTCTAGCCAATCAGTGACACCCCTACCCAACGGCACTCTGTGCTTCCTGACACTCAGTAAATAAAAGTGAACACATTAACACTGATATTTTTTTTTTTTTTTACCTTGGGAGATGAGAAGGTCCAAAGTTTCCCTGCCAGGCCCAGGTACCAAAGTCTTATGATGTGGTGTCCAGAATAAAGTGAAGGGTTCACTTCACTTGTCCTTCCTGCTCCAATCTCCTTTTCTTCTCCTTCATTTGACACAGTCTTCTTTTTTTTCTGACACTGTCTTCTCTCCTCCTTGGCTCCTTCTGCTCCTTTGCCTTTCTGCTACTTTCTGCTTATTGTGCGTCCTTCTGCTCCTTTCTCTTTCTGATCCCTTTCTGCTCCTTGCAGACCCTTTCTGCTCCTTCTCCTACTTTACCTCTGTGCTCCTTCTAAATCTTTCTGCTCCTTTACCTTTGTGCTCCTTCTGTCCCTTCCTTCTCCTTGCAGACCCTTCCTACTCCTTTGCTGCCCCTTGCAGACCCTTCCTGCTCCTTGCAGACCCTTCCTGCTCATTTCTGTTCCTTCTCCTACTTCACCTTTGTGCTCCTTCTGTCCCTTTCTGCTCCTTGTTGCCATTTTCAGCTCCTTGCTGACCCTTTCTGCTCCTTCTACTTCACCTTTGTGCTGCTTTACCTTTCAGCTCCTTCCTACTCCTTGCTGACCCTTCCTGCTCCTTGTTGACCCTTCGTGCTCCTTGTAGACCCTTCCTGCTCATTTGTGGTTCTTTGTGCTCCTTCTCCTACTTTACCTGTTGTGCTCCTTGCTGTCCCTTCCAGCTCCTTGGTGCCCCTTTCTGCTCATTTCTATTCCTTCTCCTTCCTGCTCCTTCTCTTACGTTAACTTCCTGTTCCTAGGCTGTCCCCCCATGTGCCTCACTTCCTGATCTGTAGGCTCTCTCCCCCATGTGCCTCCGTCCCTGATCTGTAGGCTCTCTCTGCCTCCCCAGTGCCTCACTTCCTGATCTGTAGGCTCTCTCTGCCCCCATTCCTCACTTCCTGATCTGTAGGCTATCTCTTCCCCATTCCTCACTTCCTGATCTGTAGACTATCTCTTCCCCAATGCCTTACTTCCCTGATCTGTAGGCTATCTCTTCCCCCCCATGCCTCACTTACCTGATCTGTAGGCTGTCCCTGCCCCCATCCTCACTTCCCTGATCTGTAGGCTATCTCTCCCCATCCCTCACTTCCCTGATCTGTAGGCTATCTCTGCCCCCCCATTCCTCACTTCCATGGTCTGTTGGCTATCTCTGCCCCCATTCCTCATTTCCTTGATCTGTAGGCTATCTTTGCCCCCATTCCTCACTTCCTAGGCTATTTCTGCCCCCCATCCCTCACTTCGCTGATCTGTAGGCTATCTCTCCCCCCCTCCCCATGCCTCACTTCCCTGATCTGTTGTCATGGCCCCCAGCTCGCCACCATGTGCGTCCGTGCCCGACCGGCACGACCGCACCAACTCACGACGTCAATGCACGCGCACGTTCTGGGGTCAGAGGTCAACCTCTGACCAATCAGAGCCTAGAGAGGGATATTTAAATCCCTAATTCACCCCAGTACCTTGCCCTGTCGTGGTTTCCTGTTCCTGGTTCCCTAGAGTGCGTTTATCTTTGTGAATATTACTTCCTGGTATCCTGATCTTGACTTTTCCCTGGTTATTCAGAATTCTGGTTCCCCTGACTTGGCTTGTTTAAACGGTATCTGAGTATTTCTGGCTTCCTTGACCTCAGCTTTCCCTTTGACCATTCTCTATCTCTAGCGTATTAGTCCGGCCATTCTAAGGTCCGATTTACGCTCTGTCCTTTTATTTTATTTCCTTTTGTATGTATATGTTTACATAGTTTCTGCTTGTTGGACCACACTAGCAGCCGTGACATCTGTAGGCTGTCTCTGGCTGTATGTGCTGTTCCTCTGCAGATTCAGTCAGAGAAGCAGGGATAAAATGCAGTTTTGTATTTTCAATCTCACACGAAAATTAGCAGAACAAGCTGAAAAATCCAGGGGGGTGGCAAGTGCCCCCTGGTCCCCCCGTGGACGCCCATCGGGGTAGGCAACCTTTGGGCACTGCAGCTTTTGTAGACTACATCTTCCATGATGCTCTTACAACCATAATACTGGAGATGTAGTCTATAGAATGCAGAAGGTTGCCTATACCTGAGCTAGTGAGTCTCTCATGTAAAGTAAATTTTAGAAGTGTTGCTGCCTCCCTACTTTCTCCTAAGTAAAGGCAGTGTTTACATTTCTTCCTAGAAACACCTCTAGTGACAGTAAAGACCTCTCAATGTTTTCAAATTGGAAAGCACTGGATTGGCTAAGATCATCAAATTTGATAATCGCCAATGAGGTGGAGCAGACCCACTCGATAATAAAGTGAATAATCCCCTTTTTAACCAGGGAAAATGGAATTGGGGGGGGGGGGATGTTTGTATTCCTTACACTATAGTGTTCCTTTAAAGATTTATTGACTTTTAATTAGTCATTTTATTATAATATATTTCTAATTATTATTTTAGTAATGAAGAATTAATAATATTCACTCCTCCTAAGAAAGGGTTTGATGGGAAGGCAGCAGAAGGGAAACCCTTGTGTTCAGATTGCCTCCAGACTGCAGCATCAGTCTCTGCAACTCAGCATGCACACATTTTATTTCTGATAAGAAAAGAAGTAGCAGTAGTAGTAGGTATCTCAGGTCCATTAACATAAGAAAGAAAGAAACCAAAGAGACTGAGTTAGAGAACTGAATCTTCAGGTTCTTCTGGGACCTAGAATCATGGATACTTCAGGAGAATATAAGATTTAAAACCAAGTGGACTCCTGTGAAGGCAAAGCTGATTTGGTTCCTGAATTTTTGGTTGGTAAAGTTGACAAACTCCAGATAGCTTGCAAGACATTGGAAATTCCAGAAGATTTACCAAAAAACAAATCTTCAGACACACTTTTCGCAGACCTTAACAGACAAGAGCTTTTGTTTTCACTACATAGAGTGATTAAGAATATTGTTGTGACTGAATGGAAGAAGATAGAAAAAAATAATTTCCTTCCAATGTAAATTTTCTAGACTATATTCTTTAGAAAAGGATATGAGCCAGTTTCAGAGTTGGCAAGAAATCTGCTCTACCTCTGAATAGTTCAGCTTTTTAAAGAAAACCCATGGATCATAAACTTCAATCAGATTTGTTTAAAGTCTATACAGCCACTGGTACTGGTTGTCATCCGGCAGTTGCCTTGACAACAATCTCCAAACCCACGAAGATGTGGTTGCAGGAACTCAAATGGGTTGTAAAGAAAGGAGTGAAAAGATCTCACGTTAGGCCTTCGTTATGGGATCTGCAAACAGCCACAGATTTCAGAAGCTTCTCTAAATATTGTAAAGATTTTTTATCTCACTGATGTTTTCAGTGGCAGCTAGCATGGCATCATGGGCAGTGGTGGATTTTTGTTTTGTGCTGCCCAAGGCATGACAAAACTTGAGCACCCTCCTAATCTAAATGAGTCCCTCCCCTTCCTGTCAAGGCTGCACATCTTCTTGTTTAAGACTTACACCTTGCTCTGTAAACTCCACCACTTCCCCTTTAGGCTCCACCTTTTCCTTTTAGAGCTCCACCAGAATGCATGTAGAACTTGGGATTCCTACTCTTTCATCTGAGGCAACTCATTCTATTAAAGTGAGCAACAGTACCGCCAATAGTATAGTCCACCAGTATATATATATATATATATATATATATATATATCACATGGCAACTGCAGTGCCACCCACAAAAAAAGGAGTAGACTTGCTCCATTGGCTGCTAGAGTTGTGGCCATTGCCCAGGCATCCCAGATGGGCTCAATACACAGTAAAAGTTGTGGGATTGTCTGAGCAGGCATTTGGGAACTGTGTTTTTTTTTAGAGAAATTGTTGAAGGAAGTTTAGCTGGGCTGTGGCTATTTCCCAATTTGGCTGCTAAGAGACGATCTCTGAAAAAGAGTCTTCCTGACTTTGGAGAAGGGGGTTCCCTCGCTATCAGTGGACATCGATAGTTCTTCATCTTCCCCATCTCCAATCCAAATTGGGATTCACTGGGCACTGAAACCTCTAATAATTAAACTTAAAGGCAAAAAAACAAACTAAATGACCTCTGTGAGTTTTAACTGCCTCTTGGGATTCACAGCTTGTTCTACAAGCTCTGATGGGTTCTACCATAGAGCCCATGAGATCCATTTCTATATCCATTATGTTTTAGAAGGTATTTCTATCAGTGGCCTTGACCTTGGCTAAGAGAATTTGGAAGATTCAACATGATCCTGGGAACCTGGGAAGATAAAATGGTCCTCTGACCAGAGTTGTAAAGCTGCTAAAGTAGTCACAAACGTTCACCATAATCAGTAGTTTTACCTACTTTATTTCATTAACTTTTTTTCAATAGAAGAACAAGCATGACATACACCAGTTGTGGTGCATGCCCTGTCAAGAACTAAGGCTTTTCACAAGTCTCCAATGCAGTTTGTCTTGTGATTTGGACATAGGAAGGGGAAGCATTGTGTTGGAGCTTGCCATCCCTTACTCGTCAATCCACTCACAAAGTGGATGCACTCTGCTGGGAATATTTTCTAAACGTCTATTTATTGCAAATCTTGGTCATAACTAGGTGTTCTAGAAAAATTGTTAAATTGGAGAATGTTTCCAGTTTTATTATTTTAGCCTGTTTCCATCTCACTCTGCCACAATTATCTTGTCAATTTGAATCAATTCATGGTTTAGTGATAGAGCCAGACACCTCACTGAAAAAAGCTTAAAGTCTGTTTAACACACTTTGAAGGAAACATTTATTTAACTATAGAAAACAGCAGCTCCACTGAGTTCTAAAATAAAAAAGGGGTTATTTAAATTTATCACAGGTAAGGTTTGGGAATATTCCTGACCTTTGCACGGCTTGTGCATTTATTAATAAGAGGTAATTAACTTTATTATGACATGTGATTCCAATGCCATTGAAATTCCTACAGGGGTCCAAAGGTAGGGCAGTGGGTAAATAATAACTTAGGGCAGTGGGTAAATAATAACTTGTGATTATGAGCAAAGTGAGAGGGCCAATGCTTTTAACCTCTGAGTGCCAGAGTCACATTTTTGCAAATGCACCTTTTGAAGTTCTGTTTGACAGCATTGTTTTGTGGCTATTGAAATGCCACCGACTATAGCTTTTAAATCTGCATAATCACTCGTAGTTCTCGTTAACAACACTTGGACTGATATTGGCACACGTATTAGGCCGGTCAGAAAACGAAAGGCTTTGAACAGAAATAGATGTTATCGATGCTGTGCAGTTGTCTTCTCCGTGAGGATGAGAATGTGTGTGGTAAGATGTAATCAAGTGGAAAATTGCAGTGCATATAAACACATATGCTACTCAATGGATAGGCATTAGGCACAGTGACTGCAGGCGGAAAAAAAATTATCTGCAAATGTTTCCCAGCAAGTTTCAAAATCTTAAAGAACAATCAGATATTAGCAATTTAATGGAGTGATTCAGAGAAGCAGTGATCCTTGCTTTGGAAGAATGAATGCTTTGGAGCCGGGATGACACGTGGCAATGCTTGTAGTGGCTGTGAATAAGAAATGAGCCATGTGTTTGCCCATGCAACACGTTAACCACTAAAGCGACTGAAGTAGATTGCAAGGTGATGCTAAAATGCAGCAGTCTTGGGTTGCAAAAGGGGCTGGAGTTTGCAGGAAGCAAATACATGTAGAATAATCCATGTACATAATCCATTACTTCCAAAAAGCAGCTAGAGGGACAAATAGATTTCAGACAGGTAAATGTGGGTTATGTATGTGCAGGCACATTTTGCCCATTTGATGGTGTGCTGCATTGACTAACAAGGAAAGGGCTGCTACTGTTACCTTTACTGAATCGCATGATGCCAGTTGTGTCTTCACCCCCAGCGCATCTGTGCCTGCTGGTCTTGATTGAGGAAACATATGTATATCAGATGGTATTAATCTCTTTGCTCCTGCAGACTTCATAGTCTGCTGCGTTAGTCACCTAGGGCACTAGTTACGACAGGCTACACCAGTGTTCTCCGTTATTACAGTAGTATAACCATAGAAGGGAAATGGGTGTTAGCCCAGTTGGATTGTCAAATGTTAACTGTCTGCTTCAACACATATTAGAACAGTGGAATTTCAAAACAGTAAAGTTACCAAATAAATGGAATCGCACTGCAGCATAGGTATCCGTCTAAACCAGGGGTAGTCAACCTTTTTCTACCTACCGCCCACTAATGCATCTTTCTTGATGTAAAAATGTCCTTACCGCCCACCAGTTTTCACGCAAGTGCGGAATATTTTTTAGAAAGGAGGGTGTTTTAAAAAAAATAATAAATGTACGTACATTTATCTTTTTATTTCTACTTAATGCATGTTTATAGTGTTTTTAACATTATAAAGTTTAATGAGAAAATAAAGTAAATTGAAAATACCTTTACTAGTGATTAATGAGATCCTTGAGGTTGATGCTGCCAGACTAAAGTATAGTGGGTAGAGGGGCTCTATAGTGGGTAGGGGGCAGTATAGTGGGTAGGGAGGCTCTATAGTGGGTAGGGGGCAGTATAGTGGGTAGGGGGCTGTGAGGTGGGTAGGGGCAGTATAGTGGGTGGGGGTTTATAGTGGGTAGGGGCCAGTATAGTGGGTAGGGGCTGTGAGGTGGGTGGGGGTTATATAGTGAGTAGGAGAGCTGTAAGGTGGGTAGAGGGGCTGTATAGTGGGTGGGTAGGGGGCTGTGAGGTTGGTAGGGGGCGGTATAGTGGGTAGGGGGCAGTATAGTGGTTAGGGGGCTGTTTAGTGGGGCTCTATAGTGGGAAGGGGGCTGTATAGTGGGTATGGGCAGTATAGTGGGTAGGGGGCTCTATAGTTGGTAGGGGGGCAGTATAGTGGGTAGGCGGCTCTATAGTAGGTAGGGGGCAGTATTGTGGGTAGAGGGACTGTCTGTGAGGTGGGGGGCTGTAAATACCTTTCAGTGTCCTCTTGGTCCGGTGGACAGCTTCCCAGTAACGTGCGTAGGGGCGGGGCTTGTGGGTGGGAGGTGGAGCTTCCGCTTGGGGGCGGGGCATGCAGCTGAAGTGATTTTAGACTGTGCAGGGAGACTGACAGGTCTCCCTGCGGCCGCTGGCAGCCACACCAGCCCCCAGCTCCTCCCTCGGACTGACATTTGACATTTATCAGAATGATCATTAGGGCTGTCAGCCCAACCCCAGCTGGGCCAGTCCGGCCCTGCCACCCACTCTCTCAAACAGAGGATTTAGCTGCCAAAATCCCTACCGCCCACCTGGAATCCTGAAAAGCCCACTAGTGGGCGGTAGGGACCAGGTTGATGACCCATGGTCTAAACATTAGTTTTCTATTCATAGAATTGTAGAGGTTTGGGTTTATATAAATGATATTGAAACACAATCAGTAAATCTTACATTCATGTAAAACATGGCTGTAGCGGAGCTCCAATACCTAGCATAGGTATCTCCGCGGTGTAAATCTCATAGCCGAAATAAGCAGTACAATATCCCAAGACACTCTCTCCCAATAACTAGCAACACAGTTCTGGAAGTCAACTGATTTTATTCAGGCCACAGATGGCTTTAATGCACAGACACCTACATGGGGTCTCGAACACACATATACAGGGTTTTTCCTCCCAATATCCTCTATGGCTGAGAGATAATTGCGTGAGAAAAATCTGTAACTTAATTATCTCTCAGGTACAGAATAATCTACAGTTAATTTCAAACACCCCAAAATTACATTTTAATATTTCAAAACCCCACGAAAGTCACATCGTTGAATAGCCTGGATCTGAGCGCACACTTTGACGCAAATATCACTCAGATCCCTTCGGTGGTTCGGGAGTGCCATTTGAATGAAGTTTTGACAGGTTGGCCACGAGGTGATGCTCCAAAACATTTTCAGAGAAAACAAGGCAATGACCGGTCATCTTTCAGGGGTTCTTGCATGAACACCGACAAAGGCTCCCCCTGGCTGTTAGGATACGAATATTCCCCCTGTTTGGTGGTTCATATCTCCCGAACGCCGTTCTCACAACTGTTCGGGAAGTTGGATGGGCAGTGTAGCCGAAAACAGTTCCATGTCGTTGACAACCATGTACCACTGCCCGCGTTCGGGAGACAAAATGGCCGCCATTTGTTTACACACGTGTGTTCGGTTATACAAACGGCAGCCACACGTGGGAAATACTTTCCTTAACAAGCAATCTGTGCTTAAAAGCCAGGGGTAGTTGGTTGTTAGAAGGTGCGAACGAGGGGACCACACAACTGGGGGTTCGGTAAACAAACTGGGGGGGTTACGGAGAGACAAACAAAGGGCATCCATTCCGCTACAATGGCATAGTTTAAAAGTACATAACCATGTTTAATTTTTCTGTGTTTTATTGTGTTCTCTTTGGAAAATTAGTTTCCAGTTATTTATATGAATAAAAAATAACAACATATTTTTAGTGGCAATTTCCGATGATTATTAACATTATATTTACATATGCCTTCAATTATGTATTTTTAGGGTGTAAATAATAATAAAGCAAAAGGTAGAAATCATTATCTCTTTATCCTGAAATTAGTCATACAGAAAGAAGGAGATTAAGGAGAATGCATGTTTGCAATGTTTGCACTGGATTTTGGATGACTGGGCAGGATTATGATGTAACTGGCAAAATCTTTAGTATAAAAAATAAAAAGATTAAAACAAGTTGTAGGTGAATTACAATGATTTATTCAGTAGTTCCCCTTTAAGCAATTCTCAGGAGGCTCTAATCATGCTATTCAAGGGAGGCTGGCAACTTTTGGCATGAGGGGGCAAACATACATTTCTGACCTTTTTTGGTCACTAAGCATGTATGAAAAATATAGGTTTGACAGATGGAGGCTGCTTGAGTAGTAAAGTTAAATTATATACAGTGAGGAAATAGTATTTGATTCCCTGCTGATTTTGAATGTTTGCCCACCGTCAAAGAAATGATCAGTCAATAATTTTAATGGTAGCTGTATTTTAACAGTGAGAGACAGAATAACAAAAAGAAATATCCAGAAAAATGTATGTCAGAAAAGTTAGAAACATAGACACATAGAATGTGACGGCAGATAAGAACCATTCGGCCCATTTAGTCTGCCCTATTTTCTAAATACTTTCATTAGTCCCTAGCCTTATCTTATAGTTAGGATAGCCTTATGCCTATCCCACGCATGCTTAAACTCCTTTACTGTATTAACCTCTACCACTTCAGCTGGAAGGCTATACCATGCATCCACTACCCTCTCATTAAAGTAATACTTCCTGATATTATTTTTAAACTTTCGCCATGGACTCATCATTGAGTGTCTGCTGCCAATTGGCTGGAATGTGTCTGCTGACTGTGAGGTACAGGGTCAAAGTTTACTCAAGGATGAGTCCGTGGCGAACCGTTGGTGGCGAACTGTTCACGAATCGTTCATCGAACCATTCGGGACATCACTACTCACCAGTGTTCTGTACAATGGCATGAGCACTTCCCTCTTTCTACTGCTAATACCTCTCCCTATACAACCAAGCATTCTGCTAGCATTTCCTGCTGCTCTGTTACATTGTCTGCCTACCTTTAAGTCATCAGAAAAAAATCACCCCTAAATCCCTTTCCTCATATGTTGAGGTTAGGACTCTATCAAATATTCTGTACTCTGCCCTTGGGTTTTTACGTCCAAGATGCATTATCTTGCACTTATCCACATTAAATGTCAGTTGCCACAATTCTGACCATTTTTCTAGTTTACCTAAATCATTTGTCATTTGGCTTATCCCTCCTGGAACATCAACCCTGTTACATATCTTAGTATCATCAGCAAAAAGACATACCTTACCATCAAGACCTTCTGCAATATCACTAATAAAAATATTAAAGAGAATGGGTCCAAGTACAGATCCCTGAGGTACCCCACTGGTGACAAGTCCAAGCTTCGAATATATTCCATTAACTACAACCCTCTGTTGCCTGTCACTCAGCCACTGCCTTACCCATTCAACAATATTGGAATCCAAACTTAAAGATTGCAGTTTATTGATAAGCCTTCTATGTGCAACAGTGTCAAAAGCCTTACTGAAATCTAGGTAAGCAATGTCTACTGCACCACCCTGATCTATAATTTTAGTTACCCAATCAAAAAAATCAATAAGATTAGTTTGGCATGATCTCCCTGAAGTAAATCCATGTTGTCTCCGATCTTGAAATCCATGTGTTTTTAGATGTTCAACAATCCTATCCAAAACTTTCCCCACTACTGAGTAAGGCTTACTGGACTATAGTTGCCCGACTCCTCCCTATTACCTTTCTTGTAAATGGGCACAACATTTGCTAACTTCCAATCTTCTGGGACTACTCCTGTTAACAATGATTGGTTAAATAAATCTGTTAATGGTTTTGCTAGTACACCACTAAGCTCTTTTAATAGCTTTGGGTGTATTCCATCAGGTCCCATTGACTTATTTGTCTTTACTTGTTATAAATTAATTTGCATGTCAATGAGTGAAATAAGTATTTGACCTTCGACTTAGCACTTGGTGGGAAAACCCTTGGCAATAACAGAGGTCAGACATTCTTGCAGTTGGCCACCAGGTTTGCACACATCTCAGGAGGGATTTTGTCCCACTCCTCTTTGCAGATCCTCTCCAAGTCTTTAAGGTTTTGAGGCTGACGTTTGGCAACTCGAACCTTCAGCTCCCTCCACAAGTTTTCTATGGGATTAAGGTCTGGAGACTAGCTAGGCCACTCCAGGACCTTAATGTGCTTCTTCTTGAGCCACTCTTTTGTTGCCATGGCTGTATGTTTTGGGTCATTGCCATAATGGAATACCCATCCAAGGAGGTTCTCACCCAAGATTTGACGGTACATGGCCCCATCCATCGTCCCTTTAATGTGGTGCAGTTGTCCTGTCCCTTTAGCAGAAAAACACCCCCACAGCATAATGTTTTCACCTCCATGTTGGACAGTGGGGATGGTGTTCTTGGGGTCATAGACAGCCTTCCTCCTCCTCCAAACACAGCGAGTTGAGTTGATGCCAAAGAGCTTGATTTTGGTCTCATCTGACCACAATACTTTCACCCAGTTCTCCTCTGAATCATTCAGATGTTTATTGGCAAACTTCAGATGGGCCTGTACATGTGCTTTCTTGAGCAGGGGCACATTGCGGGCGCTGCAGGATTTCAGTCCTTCACGGCGTAGTGTGTTATCAATTGTTTTCTTGGTGACTATGGTCCCAGCTGCTATTCCCGTGAAGATCTTCCTGTGTAGTTCTGGGCTGATTCCTTACCGTTCTCATGATCATTGAAACTCCATGAGGTGAGATCTTGCATGGAGCACCAGACTGAGGGAGACTGATAGTTATTTTGTGTTTCTATCATTTGCGAATAATCGCACCAAGTGTTGTCAACTTCTCACCAAGCTGCTAGCTGATGGTCTGGTAGCCCATTCAAGCCTTGTGTAGGTCTACAATTTTGTCCCTGACATCCTTGGACCGCCCTTTGGTTTTGGTCATGGCGGAGAGTTTGGAATCTGATTAATTGCTTCTGTGGACAGGTGTCTTTGATACGGGTAACGAGCTGAGATTAGGAGCACTCCCTTTAAGAGAATGCTCCTAATCTCAGCTTGTTACTTGTGTAAAAGACACCTGGGAGCCAATCATCTTGCTGATTGATAGGGGATCAAATACTTATTTCACTCATTGACATGCAAATCAATTTATAACTTTTTTTTATATGAGTTTTTCTGGATTTTTTTTTAATTCTGTCTCTTGCTGTTAAAATACACCTACCATTAAAATTATAGACTGATCATTTCTTTGTCAGTGGTCAAACGTTCAAAATCAGCAGGAGATCAAATACTTTTTTCCCTCACTGTATCTTTGCAACCTCTGTTAGTATGGCCTACACTGCAAGGAAGCATTCACAGAGATCCAGACTCCATTTCCATAATTTGGTGAATGTCCAGAGCCAGATTAATGGTGGGCACCTGTCTGGTCCTGGAACTATGAGTCTATCTGTGATGGGCCCTCCTCTTTTAATCTATGTGCCTTCTCATTTCATCGAGGGGCTTTACAATCTGTTCCTCTATCCAGTGCAGATTAATTTAATGTCTACCTTATGGTCCCTGTCCCCTTGCACAGTGGATAATGGCCTAAACTGGACCACCACAGATAACACACCAGCCTTCTAAAAGCAGGGGTCAAGTCCTGGGGAAAAAAGTATGGGAACTCACCCAAGGTCCACCCCCCCTCCCAATTTTATATATATATATATATATATATATATACACACACACACACATATATACATACACTAACGTATATATACCACTACATGCAATGTGCTAGCTTCTAACTGCAGAGAATTCGATAAATCTGGTGTACAGTTGTTTTTTTTTTTTTATAGGATATATCATATCATAGGATACATCACACCTGAAGAGCATACAACTCACTACAAATAATAGAAAAAATATAAAGCCATTTTGGAAAGCATATATAAAAAACATTAGTAATTAAAGTATTTGACAGACACTTACAAACATTTGAATAGCTCACATGAAAAGGGAGCATGGTGAATATGTAAACATTTATGCATATTGTGGCTGTGTGTGTTGGTTAAGAGCACCCAAGCTGTGCATAGTGAGATAAACAGCAGTCATGTTTAGCATTATTTACTTGGAGATGTCAGGCTGTTTCTCTTTCAACACAACCACCTCTTCATATGTAGAGCTGCTAGCTCCCAATCTAATTCTGTACAGGGCTGTCTTTAACGCGGGGCAAACAGGGCAGCTGCCCCGTGGGCCTCATGATTTGGGCAGCCCCCATGGACCCGGCGGTGCGGCTGCACAGAGCCGCACTGGCCCGCACATTAAGGAGGCCACCCAGGTGGCCCATGCACTAAGGACCACCCAGTGAGCATGTGTCAGCAGGTGCTCAGTCGGGCGCTGTGACGCTTAAACAGCACGACTGGACCCCTTCCTATTCGTCAGATAGCTGGGAGGAAGTGCCGCACGTCACCCCACCGGAGATAACAGCCGCGTGGGAGGAGGAAGGCAAGGAGGAGGTGAGTTCAAGAAGATAACTCCCAACTGCCTCATCCTGCACTTGGACCCCAGGGAAACCACCCTCCAGACAAAGGTGAGAACCTGGAGGGTGGCTAAATGTAGCATGTGTGTCAGTATGTCTATGTGTGTGTATGTCTGTGTGTGTGTATGTCAGTATGCCTGTGTGTTTGTGTCAATATGTCTCTGTGTGTGTCAGTATGTCTGTGTGTGTATGTCAGTATGCCTGTGTGTGTGTCAGTATGTCTGTGTGTGTCCATATGTCTGTGTGTGTGTGTGTGTGTCAGTATGTCTGTCTGTGTACATGTCAGTATGTCTGTCTGTGTACGTGTCAGTATGTCAGTCTGTGTGCTTGTCAGTATGTCTGTATGTGTGTCAGGATGTCTGTCTGTGTGTCTCAGTATGTCTGTGTCAGTATGTCTTTGTGTGTGTGTCAGTATGTCTGTGTGCCAGTATGTCTGTGTGTGTATGTCAGTATGCCTGTGTGTGTGTCAGTATGCCTACGTGTCAGTATGTCAGTATGTCTGTCTGTGTGTATGTCAGTATGCCTGTGTGTCTGTGTCAGTATGTCTTTGTGTGTGTGTCAGTATGTCTGTGTGCCAGTATGTCTGTGTGTGTGTATGTCAGTATGCCTGTGTGTGTGCCAGTATGCCTGTGTGTGTGTGACAGTATGCCTGTGTGTGTCAGTATGTTTGTGTCAGTATGTCTTTGTGTGTGTGTCAGTATGTCTGTGTGTGTGTATGTCAGTATGCCTGTGTGTCTGTCAGTATGCCTGTGTGTGTGTGTATGTCAGTGTGTCTGTGTGTCAGGATGTCTGTCTGTGTGTCAGTATGTCTGTCTGTGTGTATGTCAGTATGCCTGTGTGTGTGTCAGTATGTCTTTGTATGTGTGTCAGTATGTCTGTGTGTGTGTGTATGTAATTATGCCTGTGTGCCTATCAGTATGCCTGTGTGTGTATGTCAGCATATCTGTGTGTGTGTGTATGTCAGTATGCCTGTGTGTGTGTCAGTATGCCTGTGTATGTCAGTATGCCTGTGTATGTGTGTCAGTATGCCTGTGAATGTGTGTCAGTATATCTGTCAGTATGTCTGTGTGTGTGTGTCAGTATGTCTGTGTGTGTCAGTGTGTCTGTATGCCTGTGTGTGTTTGTCAGTATGTGTGTGTGTGTCAGTATGTCTGTCAGTATGTCTGTGTGTGTGTGTGTGTGTGTCAATGTGTCTCTATGTCAGTATGTCTGTGTGTCTGTATGTCTGTGTGCATGTCAGTATGTCCGTGTGTGTGTGTCAGTATGTCCATATGTCTGTCAGTATGCCTGTGGGTGTATGTCTGTGTGTGTGTGCATGTCAGTATGTCTGTGTGTGTGTCAGTATGTCCGTGTGTGTCTGTATGTCCATGTGTGTGTGTGTGTGTCAGTGTGTCTGTATGTCAGTATGCCTGTGTGTGTGTCAGTATGTCTGTGTGCATGTCAGTATGTCTGTGTGCGCCAGTATGTCTGTCTGTGTGTGTCAGTATGTCTGTCTGTGTGTCACTATGTTGGTCTGTGTGTGTGTCAGTATGCCTGTGTGTGTCAGTATGTCTGTCTGTGTGTCAGTATGCCTGTGTGTGTCAGTATGTCTGTGTGTTTCAGTATGTCTGTCAGTATGTTTGTGTGTGTGTCAGTATGCCTATGTGTGTGAGTGTCTGTATGTCTTTATGTGTGTGTCAGTATGCCTGTGTGTGTGTCAGTATTTCTGTGTGTGTCAATATGTCTGTCTTTGTGTGTGTCAGTATGTCTGTATCAGTATATCTGTGTGTGTGTGTCCGTATGTCTGTCTGTGTGTATGTGTCAATACATCTGTCAGTGTATGTGTCTGTGTTTCAGTATTTCTGTTAGTATATGTCTGTGGGTGTCTCAGTATATATGTCAGTGTGTGTCAATATGTCTGCCAGTATATATTTGTTTGTCAGTGTATGTGTGTGTCAGTATGTCTGTGTGTGTCAGTATGTATCTGTGAAAGTGTCAATATATCTGTCTGTGTATGTGTCAGTATGTCTGTCAGTGTGTATGGCTGTGTAAGTATGTTTTGAATATCTCTACTTAAGTTTCCCCACTGTATTGGGGTGAAAAGTGTGATTGGGTGTAATTGAGGGGGTGGGAGGAGCAGGGCCCAGGGGGTCCAAGAAAATGCTTTGCCCAGGGTCCTATTCTTATTATAGACGGCCCTGGTGCTGCCACCCCTTACTTAAGGTAATTTTCACTGCATTTTTGCAGGCTTAAAAAAAACTAAAAAAAACTAAACTAAACCGATTAGATGCATTATTCGTTTACACCCTACATGGTCATAAAAAATAACTTCCCATCGTTAATCACAAATACATTCTTTTACAAAGGAAATATATTATCCGATTGCAGTCTGCAGCCTTGCTCTGCATATACACCAACTGCATGCAGACATGGGGTGCATATAAGCCATTCAATACAGGCTGCAATGCACTAACCCCCAGCACCGAAGAGGTTAATAGACCCAAAAAGAAATTGTTCAAAACGCAGAAATAAATTCTGTATAACACATTTCACACCCAAGGGATACAGGACACAACAGCAGGACCATATCATTATTTTTCCCAATATAAAGTTACTAAGAATTTTTTTATATATACTATATAGATATAGAATTCTGCAAAGATTGATGGTGGATTTAACCCTTAAAAGACCACAGTCAGAGATAAGATGCAGTAAATCTCTGTAAGAACCTTCTGACAACAGTCAACAGTTATCAGTGACTTACCTCTCAGATACTGCGGTAGCCAGGTCCATGTCCCAGGGGGGTGCTTCCAGCCGCACAGCTCTTCTTGCGTCCGGGCGGTCTGCAAAGGGCAGGTCCTGCAGGACTACTAATGAGAATGGCGTTCCTGCTGTGGAAAAAGTGCAGGAACGCCGTTCCCACACGTTCCTGCAGGACTCAAGCCCTGGCTAAAAGGTTTTCTATTTTACTTCTGCACACCCTATGGTGGACTGGGAAGTTGGGGCAGAACATGGGGGAGAAACCAAGCGGATTAAAAAAAAAAAAACCTCATACCTACACACATTACACTTCCTTCTCCAACACACTCAGACACACACACACTCACTACACATATATTGCCCTGATTGTTTGGATCCATTGCCTGGATACCACTTAATTGACATAGCTGCACAAAATTACTGTAGCCTAAGAGAAATGGATGTAAGCGGTTAGGACTATTGTTAAGATACTTCTTATGTCAGAGAAGGAATAGGCTCTTCACTATTCTTGTTAACTCAAATACATGAGTAACAAATGTATTGGACAATACCCATTTTTTAAATTTTTTTTTCAATTTTATATTTATATATATATATATATCTCAGAAACCAAGAAAGTTATGGTGGGGAAAATTGTGATTGAAAACCCCTTCCACCTGAAGTCAGTGGATAGTCAATACATTGTTAAACATAGATTTGCACACCAGCCAAGCCATAAGACTTGCTTTTTTCCACAGAAATCTCAAATTTGCAGTGATGTTTCTGCTGCAAGGGATGCTGAGTGGGCATTTTCTCCTAGGATTTCCTGATACTTTAATGAATCCAACTTGCCTTCCACATGCTGAAGGTTTCCAGTGTCAGAGGATGCAAAGCTTCCCCAGAGGATCACCAAGCCACCACCATGCTTAACTGTAGGCAAAGTGTTCTTTTCAGCATATGCTTCATTCTTCTTCCTCCAGACATACCTCTGATCCATTGGACTGAAAAGTTACAGTTTTGTTTCATCGCTCCACAGAACAGAATCCCCAAACATCTGCGGTTTATTTATAGAACCGACTATTGGTTCAGTAGTAGTTCAGTAGTGGTGTACGTCTTGGAGTTCTGGCATGAAAACCTTCTGCATTTTGTACACTGTGGTTACTGAAACCACAATGTATGTTGCCATCAAGTCTTGCTGCAGATCTTTTGTAGACACTCGAGGGTTTTTCATAACCTGCCTTCTAAGAAATCTGGCTGCAGCCAGATTGATAGTATTGATAGCTTCCTTTTTCTTCCCCATCCAGGTAGTGTCCTTCATCTTTGAACTTGCAAACTATACTTCCAACTGTGTCTCTATGAACATTCAGTGCCTTTGCTATCTTTTTGTATCCTTGTTTGTGAAGGGCAACGATCTCTTCTCTTAACTTTGTAGACCATTCTTTTGACTTAGCCTTATTTCTAACATGCAGTCAAACGTGACACTCAACTAACCCATAGCCAGTTCAGGTATTCCAGGTGTTCCAGCTCAAGCACACCTGGTGCAACTAATAAAGCCCTTAATTAATTGCATCAGGTATACTTGAGACAATACCTGTCTTATACATGGGATATTCTATTGCTATTGGCATTTATATAGCGAAAACCTATTTTGTGTTAGAGTGTTAGAGAGACAAGTGACTGAGCATGAATTTAGCAAAGGACTATAACCGTTGTTGAAGTAGAAAAGAGGACCTCCTGCTGGAAAGGAGCAGACATGCTAAATTGATCTGACTAAAGAAGCGTGTGGGACATGGTAGTATGGAGAAGAAACAAATGAGAAAAGGGGTGAAGAGACTCTTGGGCAAGTGGAAGAAGTGGGTAAATAGCTTGAAGCACATTAATTGGCACTGTAACATTTTGTCAACCATTAATAGGGCAGATGAAAACTTCATTTTTGGTTGTGATGGTGTGGAAGGCACCATTTTGTTCCTGAATCAAGGCAGCATGATGTCTTAAAATAAGGCCTGACATTTAAGCATGTTATATGACTGAGAATCTCAGCATAACTATCAGTTTAAGAATGGCCTGTATATTAATCTCAACATAAAAGGGTCCTTAGAAAATGTGCACTTGTCTGTGTTATATCTCACTCAATATATTACACCAGGCAATCTGACAAACAGAAATAAGGCATAACTTAATACATAAAACCTTAATGTGAGCAGAATCCACATCACAGCGTGGGCTATTATTAATGTCAATAAGGCATAAAAAGCTGTCTGATGACCGGATTAAGAGTGACACTACTATCCAGGAAAGGCGCTGTAGGTATAAAGACTGATGTAATATGTTCATGTCACAACTCCTAAGATGCATTGTGAGAGAGGTCGAAGGCGTTGAGATATAACTGGACATATTAGTCCTGTTATTTTGATCGACCTCATCAATCACATTCGTCAAAGAAGGTGGGCTGGGAGATTTCCAGGCTTTCGCAAAGCATAACTGGGCTACTAGTAATATATGTAAAATAGGTGATTTATATCACGTGGATTAATCAGAGGGGTAAATATATGGTTTACACAAACCACCATGACCACTTCAGTGTTTTGAAGTGGTCATGGTGGTAGGAGTATGTTTGTGTAGTGTTTCAGTTTGAAATACTGGACATATTAAGATATTATTCATTGTGTGCTGGGGGCTAGTTGCAGTGGAAAGAGTAAAATAGAAAAAAAAACATAGGAGTAAATGCAAAAATTAATTATCAAACTAATAAAAAAATGAAAAAATATACATACACTTCTTGTGTATATTTGAATTATGAACTAAAAATATAAAACAAAAACACAAAGGAACAATTCATATAGCAATATGTATAGAATATATATGAAATAAATAAATGGAGACGTATAGTAAGATAAAGACCCATTCACAAGATAATGGGCTATCCTAGCTCGAAGTGGGAAAGTATAATTCCCATCTGAGAATATAAACTGGATACTCTTTATGTCAATGGTTAACATGCAGAAATAAGCAAACAGAACAATACATTTCAAATATTGGCAAAGCAAGGCACAACATACCTATTTATGTCTTATGCATTACACAAGGGCTGCTGGAATAGTCCTCACCACAGACAACCACAATGACCAGGATACCAGAACCTGATGGATGTAAAACTCAAATGCTTTATACTGATACAAAAAAAACCAAATAAATAAAAGAGGTGTGTAACAATACAAATACTTTTTATATATGTCATACATATTGTCCTATGAAGTGTTCCTTTTTTTTTCTTTCCACATTTTGAGTAGACAATTCACATAGATAAGAAGATCAATATTCCAGTGTAAGTATATATTTTTTCATTTTTCACTATTTGGTGATTCATCTTGTAGCATGGCAATTACTCCTTTGTTTTTTCTATTTTATACCATTATTAATAACCTGCAATTAGCAGGCCTTAGGCCTGGGATAGGCAACCTTTGGCACTCCAGATGTTGTGGACTACATCCCCCATAATGCTCTTACACCCATAATGCTGGCAAAGCATCATGGGAGGTGTAGTCCAAAACATCTGGAGTTCCAAAGGTTGCCTATGTCTGCCTTAGGCCATTCACCAAGGTAGAAAAGACACTTCCATAAAGGAAAAAATATTATTAAATAATTATTAAAAAGTCCCCAGTTCTCTTAATCACTCTCAACACTCCCTGTGTATCCTCCTCACACAAAGAAATCCACAAAGAAAAACAAATAGATGGAGCATTTCAATACGTTCACAATTCCAAAAAAAACTTTTCAGTGATTTACTGGTATTATATTGGCACTTTGTATTGGGAGGAGTTGTTTATACCATTTGTATGTGGTTTTCAAAAATATGAATCACTTTAAAAATGCATTGAATTAGCATTGCACTTAAAAAAGTACTTTTTTAAAACAATATTGATATGTTGTTCCAATATTTTTATTTGTACTTTTAAAGATCGACGGTGAGACACTGTATGTAGCATTTTATGATGCTTTTATTGCATGATCACCGAAATGTTTTTTTTAATGAAACTGTGATTATATTGAAGCACTCATTCTTTTGTTTTTCTGATTGAATAAGGCCCTTAACCTGATATTTATTTATCTCCCCCCCCCCACTGCACAAAGAGTGAAAAAAGAAGGGGACCATTTATTGGTGCCCACTTATTATTTATGTTCCAGGTAAAATCTTTCTGATTCACGCACCTTGTTTAAGGCCAAATAAGATTGAAGTTAGAGGACAACCTCGCCTTCTAGAGGTTTCATAAATTCTTTGAGCCTTGAGGATAACATCTCAGTAATCACTATGGGTCCATTGGCTACACATCCTATTAGCAAGAAAACCAAGGGCCACTTTCTAATTGTTACTTCTGTTCACCATGGGACTTTCTTAATCACATCTCAATATATATTGGGTTTGGTGTTTACTATCTGAAAGCAAATTCCAGATAAACAAAAATTTGGTCAAGGTCATCTATATGCAGATATGAAAACACTTTCTTCTATTCTGTCCACAGTAGTGCCTACTGTCCCAAATAATACAATCTATTGAATGTAAAATGTTGCTGAATACATATTTTTTTCAAAAATTTTAATTTTCACCCATGGAAGATTAGCTTCGTGTTTAAATATGTATCAAGTAGGATGTATTAAAAAGCGGGGAAAAAAATCCCAAACTATATTTTATATTATTTTATCTCTCCTAAGAAGTACTTTACATCAGCTGACCATCTCTATACCTATGAATCCTCTCGCTATTATTTAATTTGATTATTAACAGCTAATGTAACCAGATGTTGGCAAAGTTTGTTCAATGAGTTCCCTGTTGGTTTTCATGACAAAAGCTATACATCAAAGGTCTTGTTTGTGCCAAGGCAGGCAGAGCCCTAACACACACAATGCTTAACTCTAGATAATATAAAACACAAAGATAACAGGATATTCCATATTACCAGGACCTTAATGTGGCTGTACTTAATTGGAGAAAACAAGCCAAAAGTCAGGAATATAAAAATTAGGGTTGCATAATATTGAGCCATGGTCAATACTAAAACATCAAGGCGGGCAAGAAACGCGCTGTTGAGTCAAGGAGGGTTCAAACAGGCACCTGGTTATTGGCGGGTTTAATTACATAAATGTTTATTCCTTTTAGTTTGCGTCAGTCCTGTGCGCCAAAGCATGTGAAAAGAAAATGGCACAGGACTCTCATCACTTGTAATGCAATAATGAGGCAGGAATGGTGTGATCGTTCACGAGGAGCCGTAGTGGCACATCAGATCACGTAAACAATGTTGTCAGAATGATGCACACCTTTGTCCATATAATGTTACGTACAGCTGCAGTGTGCAGCATTGAAACCGATGACAAGAATGACGCACAATGCTGCCTTATATAGAGAGAGTATAGAGAGTATGCGTAACAGTTTGTTTTGTTTGTTTTATCACTAGAAAAAGCTATTTAATTTTTCTTTTTCTTTTGTTTTACATTAGTGGTACCTCCTTTCTAATAAAAGTTTTTCTACACTTGACAGCGTACATTCTATATTCCCAGCTCACTAGAAAACTCTTTACTCAATACACGCATTTATATTTTTATAACCTCACCATCCAACATTGGTTTGGATCCCAGTCAGACTATCTGACCAGTAAGTGTCCTTGAGCAAGATGCCTACCTCAAATCCTCATTGTAAGCTTGTTTGAGTGGGGCATTCTTACCTCTTATAAACCCTTTTCCAGAATTGTAAAGTGTTGTGGAATATGTAACAAAGTGATTGGTTTATGAGTTTATATATATTAAATAGTAAAATATATTGAGAAGTAGAAAATTTAGGTGAAAATGGCTGACATAAGAAAAAAAAAAAAACAATTAGAAGGCAGAAAGAGTTATTAGCCCCAATCAGTGATATCAATAAATCACCAGATTTGCTGTTTTAGACATTTTTTACCTCTTTATTTTTACCATTTTCACAATTTATGGGGATTTACATAACTCACTGTTTCCTGAAAATAAACCTTTCAGTAGTATTTTAAGTTATAGATAGAACACAGACTAGAAGTGAAACGGTTCTAATTTGTATGCCAATTTGCTTCACTATTTATGATAAATTGCTGCATGTTTTGTAGCGAGATTCAGTCTGTGGCGTTTCTTCATAAAGGACGAATGACTATAATGTATGCCCTTTATTCTGCGAACGTTAGCCTGATTTCAGCAGAGTTCACAAAAAGGGCAAGAAAAAGAAATCAAACAGGTTACAATGGTGATCTTCCACATCTTTGCAAGACTAAAATGTTACGTCCAACAAGACACAACTAAAGTCAGCTGATATAGGCCAAAAAAAAATCTACTCACTGTCTTCCTTACATCCAAGATGTCAGAATAAAGGAACAATCCATTTATCATGTGTTACACTATCTTGCTATGTTCAGCTCATTGCCTTGCTCTGTTGGCCACGCAGCCAAGCTCCATGCCAATAACAGATGTCATACCGTGCTTTATATGGACCTGCGTGGTAAGTGGATATTCATTCATTAGTAAAAAGGCTGTGTACTGACTCATTATACTTTCATATTCCCTGGTACACAAGAGAAGATCTATGATACATCTTTATCCACAGTGAGAGGTATATTGTGGTTGCAGATAGGTGTTTGTGCTGTATTGGCATGGAGAAAATACAAATAAATTAAACACAGCACAAATTATGTATGTGTTATCAATCAAATATGGTCTTAAAAAAATTCAATATACAAAACTAAGAAAGTGTGGACATGCCTTAAAATTGTGCATGTTACTCCAAAATGCTTTTCTTTTTTTGACAGGTATAAAACATGCAATACACAAAACACAAACCTATACTGCATCAACAAATGCGTCCAATAAGCACCAACCACAGTGTTCTAAAAATCTCGCTACAATAGAGGTAGAATCTCATTAGTACATAGTGTGTCCAGAAGTACAAGCTCTATAAAATAAAATAAATAAAATTATAATAAAAAATAAAAATAATAAATAATATATATTATATCTCATAATATATATCTCAAAATAAAATAATTATGGTTCATTTTTTTCCAATGGCAATAAAATGTATAATGTATTACTTGAGTCATACTCCCTTTAGGTTAAACGTTTTTGTCATCTCACCCATAAAGTGCTAACTGACTTAAGAGTCTTACATGAAAATAAATGATGGGTTCCTAAAAGCATGTACAACTCAGTACAAGACATGCAGCCTTCGTTCAGACACTGCAGATAATTGAGAAGAATAGTGACAACTGGCCAGATAGCAGTCCTTTGATTGGCTGGGTTTAATGGAAAAACCTCTAGCTGGGCAGACAATCAGGGAACCCTCAAAAGGTAAATGTGAACTGCTAAGGGAATATGAAAAAATACTATAGAACAGAAAAAACAAACAAAAAAACAAAAAAACACAAGAGAACAGAAAATTAGGATGATATAGTTTGGCATTTGTTTATAAGTCAACCATTATTTGGCTCCATATTAAATTCTTACGTAAATACACTGCAATAAAAGAAAGGTCAGAAAGAAGGAAATAGTGATCGGCTTTTGGCGCTGTCATTACACGTAAACCAGAATCTGCTATAAGAAGAGCCATGTTTATGGTGAGTGTGGCGATCAAGGTCCTGTCTGTAAAATTGTTTAGTTATGGAATCTGATAAAGTATAAAAGATTTCCAATAACAACCATCCAATGATAATTTCCTAGCTCATACCTATGACAGTACACGTTTTTTTTTATCAATCAGTGGATGTATCTATTGGATATTTACTTCCATTATTGTACATACTAGATATTTTATAATACTATACTGTAGTAGGCTTGCTGATTAAACTCCTTACATGCCGGGGAAGCTACTTTCTCAATTACTGTATGTGTTTTCTCAAAGCTGTATACCCTCTCAACTGGTTCATGTTTATACTATTTAGCATTGGTGCTTTGGTTATCCTGATGGTGAATTAATTCAATATAAAAGTAACTCAGAATCTACAACATGGCATGCTGTCATACCTGTGTCATGGGCTGAATCTTACATTATGCACACAAATAGTCATCAGAAGGCTGAGTGGGTCCCAAGACTCTGCTACAGATAACGTCATGCAGAAAGGCATGTGCAGGATGAGATATTACCTAAAATAGGTATTTTACAGTAGAGGTACTGTCTTCTACAGTGCCATGGTGACATTTAAGACATTAAGGTTAGTCTAATGAAAGGGCTTTCACATGATTCTTAATCAGTATATATTGTATTACAACAAAAACAGAGAAGAATAGGACATCAAGTTGATGCCATGTACGTAGTTTAGGTCCCTGGTCTTGTCTTTCTGCTCGATGGAATACATTTTTATATTGAAGCAATAGTAAATTCTGGGTTTTCTTCGAGTGGCCATTTGTAAATGCATTTTTCTGGGCTTGGAGTTGGATATTGAAGGGACTGGCGGGTCCCCAGCACTGGTTCCTAGAGATCTGCAGTTGTACCAATACAATGTGAGTTGTTTTACCTGTTGGAGCTCCCAATTGATTTTTTTTTATGAACACGTGTACTCGAATATGTAAAGGGCAAATAAAATGATGAAAGAAACAGAAAAAGTGAAATTGTGCGATAAAGGGAATGAGAAACTAACAATAGTTCTCGACATCCATAAAGCAAAGTCAAAACAAAGAAGCCCGGTTGTGATTTCGCTCTAAATAGTTGGGTCATTTGAAAAACTGAGAAACAGACGGCCTGGTCATCAAAAGAAAGAGCTAAATCAGCCACAAAGGAAATACAAAAACCACATAAATAGCACATGGATGTGCATTACAGTATGAAAGATAGATAAAGTCTTCAAAGCTGATGTGAAGAACCTCAGAGCAAAGGAAATGATCATGAATGTGTGAACTGCATCATATCAGTGGTAGACACAGAGTACCTTTGAGGAAAATGTTTTATATGTTCCCAACCAAAAGGGAGTTTTATTTCAGTGAAACATTTAGTTAAACAGAGAGTTGCAGATTAATAATCTTAATCTAAGGAAATTAATATTAATATTAAGAACAAGAGCAACTAGAACTGTAGACAAGCACTTGTGCAATCTTACCACTGTCTGTGCGTAAGCATATGAAATGAACGTATTAAAATAAAATTGCTTATGAGCAGCACTCCACTTGGAGCACATGAGATTGAAACACCAAAGCCCAGAAGCTACGAAGGAACTTGAAAAGCGAAATATATTTCACAAGCTTGTTGAATGCGCAGCAGAAAATAAACCCTGTATATAGGGTGAGGTAGAGGCAAAAAATGCCTACAAAATTCAAAATATAAACAAAGAACAAGTTAGTCCTGATGACATTAGCATTGAGAAAGGGCTGCTCCTTGAAACGTTTGCTGTTGTTTTAACTTTGTCTTCAAATAAATTGTGCTAGCACCTGGGTGTGCACACCTATACTGGATCCGCAGGACTCGTGTTTGTTTTATGGTTGAAATTAAACCCTGGGATTTATATACAGTGTTTTGTGTGGGTTCACAATTATAGTGGGCACAGATGTGGGGAACCTTTTTAATGATCACACATGTAACACAAACATTTCCAGGAGTTTGTAAGTGTCAACAAACAAAAAACGGAATTACCTTCACATATGAATATGTGGGTAAATTAGCTAAAGCATTTTCGAGAAAATAAAACATTGAACACTGTCACCTGAACAAAATGGGCTGAATGTGTGTTGTCTACTGGAGATTACTAGGTGTATTCTGTCAGATGGTACCTTACCCAGCAAACTTTTATGAACATTTATGATGACAGCTACTAAATGACAATATAGACTATGATCTAAGACTGCCATTATGAATAATGGAATGGCTCCCAGCATATTGCATATCAGGGTCTTTTGAATAAAAAGCTTATGCCAAGATTCCATATGAAAAACTATTTTTTACTTGGAGGAAAGAGCCATGGGAAAAAATACTGGTTAAATGGAAGTATACGGAATCATCCACAAGAAGATTAATAAAGTTATAATTACACGCAGTGTACACTTTTCCAAAAGCTACAAACCAAACTAGAAATTCATTGTGAACATAGACATAAATCTGCCTGTTGATGCAGAATAAAACAAACATTTTAACAAAATAAAAGCAATAGAAAAAAAGCTCCAGAAGATATAGGAGTGAAGGTGGAAACAGGATATTGCAAAGCTTCCCAAGGAAGCACCTAGGATTATGCTATTGGATTCATCAAACGGGTTGCCCAAGCATTGAACAAAAGGATAAGTACTCACAGAGGAAGTTTCTTTTTAACATACTAAGACCAAATGTCTATATTTTCAGGATGTAAAATAAGTAATGGACAACAAAATAACAAATTCATGTTGAAGTCATTTATGTTGAATGTGATTTGAGACATAAGGGTATGGTGACCAAACAACCAGTAGGAACTTTGAAAATAAAGAGCTTGAGGACACCATGGATCTTAAGTATACATGTGGTTCTGTCTTTCAGTACCAAGAAAGACTTATCAGGCCATGGAGATAAAAGCAAGTCACTGTAGGACAGTAAGCAATTTGGTTATGCCAGCTACTACTAAATATGGAACTAGACTTGTCAATACCATACCATTCCTCGAGGACAATGATGTATGAAGGTTACACATATGGAAGATTAGTCATTTAAGCATCACCTACTATTGCAAGTAGGTATTGATATCTACAGTTGCCTAAAAAAAATACTAGTGACTGCATATTCACTCATAAGATCCTTCTGAAGAGACTGACATTGGTAACTACAGAAGAAGCTGAGCCTTTTATAATTAAGGGATTTTAGAATGTAAGCTTGTTTTAGAAGGGCCCCCTGCACCCACTTTTCCTGTGCGTCCAACTCGCCTTGTTACAAATACTTGTCTGCTAATCCTCCTATTGTACAGTGATGCAGAATTGGTTGGCACTTTACATATAATAATAATACAGCATAAGTGGGTGTATTTGCCTTTTTGACCAGTAGGTGGTGTAGTATATGTACATAAAATGTATAGTTTGCCCTCTTCTAAGCATGGCTTTATGATTAGCTGACTTACTGGTTCTAGCTTATAGTTTATGTGCTAGTTATGATCTAAACACAATCTTAAAGGAATCATCAAAAAACATCGTCTATACTTCCCCCCACAAAAAACAGATGGTAAATTATCACTGACAATTATCTTGCTCCCAAATGCCCAGGAACCAGCTAATCCCTTCATTATACCCTGATCGTTGTACACTCGTCTGCTACCCCAACCCCTTACATACGAGAAACCCTTAACTTTTACACATTCCATACATCAGACATAGACATCAACATTATAATAATGAAATCCAGGGGTAGGCAACCTTTGGCACTACAAGATGTTTTGGACTACACCTCCCATGATGCTTTGCTATCATTAAAGGTGTAAGAGCATTATGGGCGATTACCCCTACCCCTGATGTTATCAATAAGCAAGGTTTTTCCCAATCCCCACAAAATACCCCTCAGCAAAGAGTGACACTGTTCTCACAATACCGCTAGTAGAATCGCAACAGGAGTATGTGTACACTATTCTTGTGACCTGACCATAAAAATAGTAAAAACACTCAATAAAAAAATAAAAAAAATAATATATATATATCAATTTCATCAACCACTTCTCAATAAAATCTTGTTTTTTTTGTCCTAATTTAGGGACTTCTTTGCAAAAGGTATCCTTATCTTACATTATTAACTAACATTACAATGTCTTTTTCATTTTTTTTAAAGCCTTTGATTATTTTTTACATTTGATTATAAGATATTTGGACTGTAGGTGGCACCAGTTCTCCACAGTTCTCATTCTTTATTCATGTGATTGACTCTGAATCCCATTATGCATAAATGCAAATTGAATTTAATTAGCTGGATAAAATACACATATGAGCAATGATTTTTACACAGTGAGATGCATTGTTCACTTTTACTAACATTCAACCAAATACTAGCAGCAGTTTTTAAAGTGACTACGTTCAACAGAGCAACAGTCCATGGTGATTTACAGTTTAAAGGTTTTTACTACAAGCCTGAACATCTCTGATGCTATAACTGATAATTGTTACATGACCTGTTCATATCTACACTCAAACATGTGGAGCTTTATTATCAATTTCAACGCATGAACCTGCTGAAGTATATTTTTTTTGTTGTCAATTTTTATTTTTAAGACGATAACGAGCAGAAAAGTTAAATACATGTTAAGACCCGCAGGTCTCAAAGCAAACATATAAAATAACATAGCTCACTATGAGATTCTCAGATCTCAGTACGCATGTAGAAAAGAACAACCTGCTGAAGTGTACATCAGACGATCAAAAATGAGGACTTGGCTAGATCAATACCGATTTTGCAGTTTCTTGGCATCTTCTGTTCCGTAGTTTCTTGGCATTTTCAGCAGAGTAATCTTATTTGTCACTCAACAATACTTTCATGCCACTGAACATTCCAAGTACAGTTAATGAGTTACTACAAGTATCATAAACAACTGCAGCCCGTTGTAGTGGTTATGATGCATGCAGTACCTGGTCCAGTTAGCTGTTAATGGGGCAAAACCCACTGCCCCTGCCATGCTTAGAGCCTCCCCTCCTGCTGGCTTCTGCAGAGCCTGCTGAAGCTGGAAGCTAATCCAGTGTAAATTTATTGGCTGAGAGCGTCAGCTGACCACTCTCATTTAATGAATGGCAAACTATGCACAGAACTGACATTAGCCAACCCAGAACTCTTATTCCGGATTGGCTAATAATGCCCCAATGACGCTGCTGGGGGTGGAATTACACCTACGGCAGCAAAGGGGTTAAACTGTTAGCAGTTACTTTTTAAGGTTATCCCCTATTTGGGAAGTTGAGATTCAACCCAATTCTGTCTATCCTTAGGAGGTGTTCTTTTCACCATTAAGATTGCATACAGTAGGAGAATTGTCTCTTCATCTGTTCATTAAATACCTCCAAATGCTAGACCTTGTCTTAACCTTATCTAAGGTAGTGGAAATATAGCAGCGGGTTGGACTCTAAATTATGAGGAGGACAATGGTTGATCCCACTGATGATGTAGAACTGCAATTTGCATAATGCTTTGCCATTCCAATGTCTGGCAAAGCACCATGCCATCTGGAGATCTACCATATGCCCAGTCCTTCTCTAGATCCTCTGATGTAGCATTGTTTTACAAGAAGGGCTTCCTGATATCACATATCCCAACCACAAAGTCACAGAACCTCCTTACCTAATCTGCTCCACCTACACAGCTTTTTTGAGGACTTCTGAGTTTACACTTTGTTCCCTAATGGGACTGCTTGAGATGAGGGACACATTCTAATGTGGAGTTCTTCAAGGAAATTGAGGACTTAATTATTATTAATATTTAGTAATGAAAGAAGAATTATCTGTTTACATAGATGAAATCCGAAATTGTAGCTATTTTCTCACTTCCACCATAAATCTTGTGAAAGACATCCCAATTGACCCTTTAGTTTTCATTGATATATTTTATTTTATCGGCATATTTATTTGACTTCTGTGACAACAAAAAATTGTAAATACTAGTTTCCACAATCACAAAAATATTCTGTATTCCATTCTATATAAGTGATAAAGAAATTAGGTGCACCCATCCAGTCCCCTAACCTTTAAAGAAACTAACCTCTGAATTAGCAATGATTTATTTATCTGCTCTATAGCAGATCAAATGTATCCATAAAAAAATATATTGACACAAAGCATAGTCAGGAAAAAGGGACACGGCCAACAACAGCTATTCACCAAGTGGCTGCAAATCCCACACTGAGATAACCCAGAACACTAAACTCTGCCACTTTAGCCTCCTAATTCAATTTAGACATTGATCTTCTATTGCAACAGAAGACTGCCCATATAAGCATTACATTCTGTTCACTGAAGTATTAAATATATTTCATATATTTTTATATTTAAACTATAAAAACAAACTGTAAAAAAGTTTTGATCTATGCCATGTGCAAGGCAGATCGCCACAGAGTGTATCAGTCAAGTGAGCAATGCTTTTAAAAAAAATATGAACATTCACATGTGATGTCTTGATACACAAGTATTACCAAATTAAGCAACATATGTAATTTATTTCCCTTCCACTAATGCTATAAATTCTAATTTAATGGGGCCAGGCAATTTTGGATATTGCTAGATACCTGCAATGCATTACGGGTCCAGTTCTTATAATTTCACCAGAATCACAAATGCTCCGTCTCTGAGGAGATACCCATTGCTCGTTCATGGCTGATGTTTACACGCCAATACACATTGTATGGGAGTTACCTGTTAATTTCATTTACCTCTTTACTGACCTGTTGTTATTTGCCACAGTGTGGACGATATGTTTTCTATTAAATGCAGCTGCTATAAATAACCAGCAATGTCTTGTAAATAACTGCATCAATGCTCTTTCTCTCATTGAACATTAAGAAAGTGACAATCACTGACAAGCTTGCACAACTGACGTAGCTAAGTAAAGAATGTCAAGAAAGCAGCAAGGCAAGTTAGCTTCGTGGATGAACTATCGATAACTGTGATATTTGTAACTACTCAGGCCAGGCCGATCTTTTATTTATTTGAGTGTTACACAGTTAAGAATGAAACCGATACAATTAGTGCAGTCTCCTTAACAGCCCCTGGAGGGCAGCATAATACCATCTAATACCTTGACTCTTTCCTATGCTCTTTCATCTAGCCTCATCTATCCACAACCTGTTTCTTATACATTGAAGATTTTGCGCTGTACATTTTTGTTTTATCTAAAATCTAGAATGTACAAACATAGTTCTGCGATAAAAGCAAACCTACAAGAAAAACAAAATGGAAGCATAAATTACAGATCTTAATTAACTTTTTTTTTTTTTTAAAGAAATATGCAATCTATCAAAGCAAATAGAGGCCATTTAATATTATATTTAAAATACTTCCTGTAATAAATTTAAATACCCCTACATGCATCCTATAAAAACCAGAAATGAAGCTTTAGGGCAACAGGAATAAGATTGTCATGTGATTTATTACTGTTCATAAAAATATGGAGAATCAGCAAGAAAACGTTCCATTTGAGGTAGTACAAATGAAAATGTATTAAAGCACCAAGCAATATGTAGTACTTTATAAATAAAAGATTATACTATGATTTAAACAGGTCTTGGATAGGTTGTTAACAACATGCAAAAGCTTTTATTTTCTGTTAGGTGAGTTGTGATGTAGTAATCAATAAATTTCATAATTTAAGCCAAAAAAGCAAAAAAATTAGCAAAAATTTCTTGTTTTTCAATTTTGGAAGATTGAACCTAACTTGTGCAGACAGATTTTCTAGTGAACAAAGTAGAGGCGTATTTACTAAAATTGCAAAATTTTGGCAAAAACAGCCGAGTCTGCAGAATTTGACACAACTTGCAATTTTATCGTAAATTTTGCGGTTAGATTTTCAGAACAATTTTAAGCTTAGTGAACAAACATTCACCGTTTAGTGAATGAGTCCTAAACTGGGGCATCAAGTGCTATATTTTGTTAAACTTTGGTATTTTGAGAGATCATTTATTTGAAAGTGATAAATCATATGATATCTACATTTTCTGGTGTAACAATTAATTTGTTTTAAAACCATATGTTTTTATGTAATAAAAGCATGCATAAAAATGGAAATTACCCAGAAACATAATTCTGCCCATTGTTCATCCAGAAAAGTTTTTGATGCCACAAATTCTGGCTCTTAAACACCTGTAAACAGCAAGAAGATAATTTTCTGGGCAAAGAAGGAACAATATTAGTAGCCAATATTTAGACATTAGCCATGTTTATCCAGTTCTTATTTTATTTTATTTATTTAGGTGACATGGCTTTGTTTTGAATATGTGGCCAACCTTATTGTGACCCTTTTTAAATTTTATTGGCATACATTATATAAACTTTTTGTAATAAGAAAATAATTTGATTAAATTATAAAAAAATATAATGAAAATAGTGTAAGATAGTATAGACCCATGGATTCAACTTCATGTAAATTTTACTTTTTAAAATGGGCAAGACAGGAGTTAATACATTTTCATAAATAAACTAACACCTAATAATTAATATTTTTTTCACTATATTCACTAAGAAATGATCTAGCTGGGTAGATGGGCACGGCATATGCCAAGCATTTTTATTTTTAACTTCTTGTTTTTTTGTGTTCCAGTTTAAATTCGACCTAATCTACAAAAATATTTTAACGTTATTGCATAAAACAGTTAATACCACTAGCAAAAGCAAATGATCACAAAAATACTGGGGTTGAATTGCACTGCAAATATAAATAAATACATAAATAACAAATACTTGGTTGGTTTTCTTTTTTTTTATGGTCTTTATTTATTTTATGGTCAATTATTTATCAACTTCTACCTGGAATTCAACATATGTTATTTTATTGTATATTGTATAAACAAACATTACAAAAAGCAATATATATTATATACATGTGTAAACATATATGACAAAAACGTGAAAATGAGCTCCAATGTCCCTATGTAATCAGTAAAAATCATTGCTATAAGCATTATGAAAAACTATTGTGGGCAAAATAGTGTTAAAATTTTTTTTATTGAATACAATACCTTGAAAAATGTTTATAATGCTGAAGTGATTGTATGAACATTTAAGATGTTCATGTAATTTGCATTTGTAATGCAAAATGGTATAAGATGCATTTAAAAGCCAGACACTTGGTGTATACCTGATGATAGTACAATTGGTAGCAAATACTCTTCCACATAGCTTCCAGACAGAGGCGGCTCTAGACTTTGCAAGGCCTTAGGCGAAAGTCAAACATGAGGCCCCCCATTTACACCATTAGTGAAAAAAATTGCCGCAGCTCCCTATGCCGCTGCGTTGTGAGCACTTTTACTGTAGATATGACATAAATTGCTAATCATTTGTATACGATTGCTGGGTATGGTTGTATAGCCTGACATTTCCCCACATATTCTAAATTCCTTAACATGTATATTATCACATATGTGTTTCCCTATGTATTTTATATGTATGTATGTATGTATGTATGCATATATATGTTGCTTGCAACTTTATCTTTGCATTGCCCATATCATACCACAACCACACTGCAGACACACGCACACATTTAAACACTAATACGCAAATACATATACACACTGATACATGCACATGCATTTACACACAAACACACTGATGCACACATATTGACTAATACAGACATACAGTCACAATGTGTTTATCTGGCTGTGTTTATTTCTGAATGTGTCTGGCATTGTCTGTTTGTGTATGTGCCTGAGAGTGCGTCTGACAGTGAGTACCCTTGTATGTGAATGTATGTTTCTGTGAGCATGTGTATGTTTGTGTCTAGGACCGTATGTGTGTGTGGTAGCTGCTTGCGGTATTTTTTGTATATGGACTGTGGCCTTTGTGCATTTTGTCTGTGGTGACAGTGTGTGTGTGGGGAATGGTGACAGGGTGTGTGGAGGGAGGTGACATGGTGTCGAAAAAGGAGACTGTGTGTGTGAGTGGAGGGGATGACAGAGTGTGAAATGACGTGAAAGAGAGTGGAGGGGGCTGACAGAGTGTGGAAGGGATTAACAGAGTGTGAAAGGGGGTGACAGGTCGCTGAGGGAGGGATGGGGTGACAGAGTTAGGGGGTGGCAGAGTGAAGGGTGGGCAGGTGGCTGAGGGAGGGGTTGACAGGTGGCAGTGTCAGAGAGGGAGAGAGTGACAGGGGTCAGAGTGAGGGTAGGAGGGGGTGACAGGGGGCTTTGCGATGGGTTGACAGAGTGAGGGAAGGTAGGGGTGACAGGGGACAGAGTGAGGGAAGATGGGGGTGACGGGACAGAGTGAGGGAAGGAGGTGGTGACAGGTGTCAGAATTAGGGTAAAGGGGGTGACAGGTGGCAGAGTGAGGGCCACAGTGAGGGGGTGACAGTTGTCAGTGAGGGAGGGGCTCACAGGGGGCAGAGTGAGGGGGTGACAGAGGGCAGAGTCAGGAAGGGAGGGGGTGACAGCAGGCTTAGTGAGAGGATGACAGTGGGCTTGGTGAGGGGGCGACAGGGGACTTGGTGAGGGGGCGACAGGGGCTTGGTGAGGGGGCGACAGGGGCTTGGTGAGGGGTGACAGGGAACTTAGTGATGGTGACAGGGGGCTCTGGGTGAGGGGTGACAGGGGCTTAGGTAGGGGTGACAGGGGACTTGGTGAGAGGGGACTTAGGGGTGACAGGGGACTTAGGGAGTGACAGGGGACTTAGGGAGTGACATTGGACTTAGGGAGTGACAGGGGACTTAGGTAGAGGGTGACAGGGGGCTTAGGGGTGACAGGGGACTTGGTGAGA